>CM055113.1:35464302-35534643 GCA_029204225.1 Diphasiastrum complanatum | reverse complement strand
AAAATTTTTCAATTTACTTACATAGATGTTGAGATTTTTTTAGAATATATCTGTAGAGAAAAGCCAATAGCATATACTAGTAAGTATAATGATGGTGGCTTGGAGTTTAGAGAGCTTTCATAAAGCTTCCAATCTTATGCATTAAAAAGTCAAATTAAAAAAGTCAAATATGACACAAAAAGGTTAAAAATAACACCAAACAATGGTCAACAAGGTATTACTAATTTCTACCCACACCCATAGTAATAAGCTTATTTCCGATCACAGTCATCAAATATTTGAATAATTCCAGATTTGATAGAAGTGTCAAGCTTGAATCTGAACATTGAAATTGTTTTTTACTTTTCTATGAAATTGTAGAAGTGTCAAATTGATCTTCTATCTTCAATAATGTTAGCCCAATGAGCATCATAAAAATAGTCACTACTACATCTCTAATTATTTTGATCTATAGATCATGATCCTAATTCATTGAATTATTTGCAATAACCTCATCCTCTTACAACATTGATCAATTTACGTTTATTTATAGTTGTGCATAAATGCCCTATAAGCATGTGTGAGAAAATCAGATCCAAAACACACTTGATGGATCAATTAGATCTTGGCTAAATTTGGGTGCACATCTAGATTCATCAACAGCTAGAAATTATGCATCTACCAAAATCACTAAGAATTGATATATTGTTGTCTCTTTCCATACAAAAAGCAGTATCACACTATTCTTCACACGTGTGGATTCAAGTACAACAAGAAAATTCACATTCTATCACATTAGAACTCAAGATATCATGAGAAATATGAAAGAGATGGACATAGAATCAAAAGAGGAAAGTACTCCATACAAAATGAGAACATGAAAATCATCTCTCCATGTTGGTACAGCTATTTTAACAGCCATAATGTCACTGTGGCCACTTTCCCTAAATTTGCTCTAAAATAGTAACTTGTAGGTACTTCACCAAAAACCTAGCTTAAACTTGACTAGATGCAATGTATCCACATTAGCCAATAGAAGTAGCTCCAAACCTGAACTTATCCACCTACATAATTGCTAAAAAATAATAAGTACACTATTTTTAGATCTTATTGACATTAAGAAATGTATCTCTAAGTTGAAATTCATTTTGGCCTCAAATTGTCAAAATTAACTCAACTAAATTAGTTGACATTTCTCACACTCCCTCTCAACTAGTTTTACCACAACTTTGATCCATCTTAAGAAAGAAGTATGACCTCCATTCTAAGAATAACTTCCTTTCTATAGTTTTATAATAGCTTTCATTATTGATATAGATAATAGTGTCCATTTTGATGTGGTCACTATTCTTACATCAACTTTACATATCAAGATGAAAAACCAACATAGAATGTAAATAGAATCACAATAATATTCCTCCATGCTTCCACCTTTGATATCTCTGGAAAATAATAACAACCAAGCAATAAATGTGAGTGATAACCATTGCCTTCATGTATCATCCATCTTTGTGCTTCCTTGATATGTCTCCACCATGAAAATCCATGAAGAGTGATATAATGACCTCCCTTAGCTTCATTTCCATAAGCAAAACCAGCCAAGAATGCTAGGTACAACTCCAACAACAAAATGATGCAAAACAATTGTGACTAGTTTTCACCATATCTTGACAATTTGCACACATTCACAAGAAATTGCTCAAACATGAGATAGAATAAGTAAAGTAAACTTGAACAAAACTTTCTTGCTACTCCCTTGGTATTACTTGGCTCTTCAATGACCTACAAAAACAGATCCAAAATATCTTTGCCATTTGACTTCCCTTTTATGCTCTCGACTAGCTCCAAATTGTCACCGTTTCTTTTGTGTTGTTAAAGCCCTTCAAGATCAAACTCTTGATCTTCCTCTTGACCATCAAAGCCATTGAACAAAACTTCTTTTCTAGATCTATTAGTTGCCTGCAATCCATGAAAAAACACCATCCACTTGCATAGTCATCATCTACACAAGAAGATGAATCAAAACATGTGAGTAAAGCAAAGTTTGTATTTGTCATCATATGTAAGCCTAGATGGCTTTTGCCTTTGCCTTGAAGATCTTCTTAGAGCTTGACTTGGAGAGACATCTCCACCATCACCATCCGAAGAAGCATCTTCATCGCATCAAAAATGTTAGATTGATCAAATCAACGAACATCAAGCTTATCCGCATTCTCCTCTTCAAAGACAACATCCTTAGAAATGAGAACTTTCTTTGAGTTGGAATGTAAACCCTATAAGATTCCCTTACTTCACTATAGCCAACAAATATTCCCTTCAAAAATCCAAAAGACGAGATGACATAGCAAGAACTACCAAAGATATTCAAATGCTCCACGCTTGGGCTTCTTACCAAAAAGAACTTCAAATGAACTCTCAAACAAATATACCTTTCCTTGAAGATGGATCCTCATTGGTCCTATCATCAAGAGTTATGTTGACATAGCATGTGCATCCAGTGTTTTAAGAAAGCTAACACTCAGCCTCCTTTTGAATAGCATCTCAAAAGGTGTCCTCTCCATCCAAAATACCACTCAGCCACCTATTGCACAAGAAATTAGCACACAACAGAAGCTTGATTCCAAAATGGCTTATCAAGGTTAGCACTTAACCTCATGGCTTTGGCACTTCCACATAAAGTCCTATTATTCCTCTCGGCCATTCCATTTTGTTGTGGGGTCCTTGGTGTTGTATACTCCCTCTTGATCCCATGCTCATCACAAAAAGCACTTAAACTTGGTAGATATGTACTCTCCACCTGTGAACTTGAGGGTGAAGGCCTGTCCTAAAGTTCTTGAGGCCAAAAGAATTAAATTGGCTTATCATTCACATAAAGCTAGTCTCCGAATCAACTTAATGAAAATCAAATAAGACTTTAAATCAAAACTCAAAAAAACATTGCATCACATAGATTCATTCACACAATAGCGGGAAGCATCTGAGGGGGTCAAGATGGGGACCCCCCCCCCCCCCCCCCCCCCCCCCCCCATAGACTTGGTTTATATTCAATGATCTTAATTCCATATCTAGCTTAACAAAAGCATAGAAATTTTTTCATAAGTCTTAATGCAATCATGTTGGATCTTAGATTCTTATCATGCAATCCAATGGATCTTAGATTCTTGACATGCAATCATAAGGATTCATAGATTCTTGACATGCAATCATAAGGGTTCATAGATTCTTGATATGCAACAGTCATGAAGTGACATGCATGGTCATTCGGCAATGCATGGTGTGACATGCAAGCTTCAAATCTGACATGCAAGCTTTAGATCTGACATGCAAGCTCTAGATCTGACATGCATGGACAATAGGCCACAGATGCTACGACGACATGCAAGCTTCAAATCTCAGATGCAAGCTTTAGATCTGACATGCAAGCTTTAGATCTAACATGCAAGCTTTAATCTAACATGCATGGACAATAGGCCACAGATGCTATACATGCAAGATTCAAATTTGACATGCAAAAGTACTGATCAGCCATTCTTACATATGGGTAACAGTTTCAAGAGCATACCATGGTTTCGAGAGAAGGTGAAAGTGAGAGAGGGAGAGAGTGTGTGTGTGTGTGGGTTTGTGTGTGATGTGAAAGAGAGATAGAAATCTGAGGGTTTGAGCTCCAAAAATTTTGCAATCACAAAATAACATAGTCTCCTTGAGGTAATGCCTCAATCCTCTTCTCCAAAGGACCTGTACACAACAAACAACAAAATGGCAGAGTTTGGATGCAACATCCTTTAATCCTCCTGGTAGATGGTCACATTTCCACTTATATAAAGAGTGGAGAGTCCTTCTAGAGTGAGTGAGGTGTCAAGTTCAAGTGCATGAGCTGTGAGGAAGACTCCAATTGGACTTAGGGCGAAGTGGAGTGCATGGATGAGGTGTAACTGGTATTAGATTTTTCTTTTAAATGTAATACCAAGAACCAAGTGGTATTGAAAATTTTAATACTCAGGCCTTTGTGTGAAAAGGGTAGTGTGAGAGGAAGAATACACATAATTATACTTTAGTGCAAGTTTATCATGCATCATGAATCTACCTTTTTGGAAGAGAGGTTGCATTGAGCCAAGAAGGTAGTGAATTGGCTCGCGTGCAACACGATGGTCAAAATTTTCCCTTGTATTATTGTCATAGATAATGGTTGATTTATCTTCTGGCAATGGTGGTACATAGAAGTTGTTGGCTCCAAGGGGTGGGATGAAAGATTTTTTTGGATAAACAAACTATTGTTTTTTACTTGGACCTAGAATATCAACTTGACATGGTCTCTTTACTATTCCTACATCATTATTTCTTTTTGCACCCTTGAGTTAGAATCCAAAATAACTCTAAATCCAAACTAATCTCTAAGTCAATTTAGTTAGAATCCAAACTAACTCTAAATCTAAACTAAACTCTAAATCCAAACTAACTGCCATTTATCCAATTTAGTTCAAGTTTGGTATGTAATATAGCATGTGCAACTAATGAATGCAAGTATTCAAATGGCATTCACATGTATGTAATCCAATGGTTACTCTATACTTGGGTTTGTTTAAGTATATATATGATCTCCTTCTCATTTTGGTTAGAGTTGTAGATTGAGATTATTTGCTTCATAGCAGTTGTGAGGAGTCATATCGGACACATGGCATCATCCGGTTGGATATGAAAAGCCACGTTCTGAGTCATAGTAGAGATTTGAAAACGCAATTAATCTGCACCATTGGATCACAACTGCTATGTTTGGTATTTGTGATCCGACGGTGGGCTACTGTTGTAGCCACCCTCGCCGCTCCAGCGGCTCGGAGTGCTACAACTGGTAGCCAACCTGCGCATCACGAATACCTTGTCCAAGTCCATATCAATCATACTGTTGAGGATGGGTGCACGTTGAGTATTTGAGCCTTGTATCTCTTATTGTTGAGCCATGCATGCACTGCTATCCGAACTACCCTTTGAGCCTCATGCATTCTGTTGATCTGGACTTCATACCATTCGCTATTGGGCAGAGTAATGCCAGACTTCTACTGTATCTGAGCCATGAGTCATTGCAACTAAGCACATTTCTATTGATTTCTTAGCGTATCTCTATTGCCAATCAATCACAATTTTGTGGTAGAGGTCAATCACATTTCTATGGCAGATCGTAGCGCATTTCTATTGAGACCTGAGCGCACTTCTGCTACAAGTCATCAAGCCATTTATGAGCGCACTTCTACTGCCAAATTATCAAGACAATTCTGTAGCAGAGATCAGTCGCACTTCTGTGCCAGAGATCAAGCACATTTCTATTGGAACCTGAGTGCACTTCTGCTGCCAATCAATCGCATTTTTATGGCAGGGATCAAGTCATTTCCTTGGTAGAATATGAGCACATTTCTACTGACCATTTCTGCTTTCAGAAAATCGTTGTTGAAGAACCATCTGGTTTTGATACAACCAGTATTCCATCGTTGAGCAAAAGGATCATCATATGAATTTCCACAATGCTGACATAGAAGACATTACATAGAGCTCTATTCCTGCTCTTTGTGAAGAAGATTGCTCCATCGCTGCCTTGTCTGCTGTAGTCCTACAGTCCTACTATTTTGCTGCCCACTGCACCTGCGGTTTTTCCTACTTCTGCAGCCTGCTCTATCTTTCTGCCCTCGCTGGTTGTCTATGTTTTGGTAGACACGGAGAGTTCAATGTTCTTCGAAGTCCAAAGGAAATCAGCTAAGGTTCCTTCGAGTTGTGGTCTGCCTACGAATCACTGAGGTAAGGCATTTTGCACCATCTATCAGTATTATCGCTTTCAAATTTGTCACTATCGTATTGTATGTTGTGCCAAATGTATTAGTATATTTTCATTTCGTTTTTTGGGTTGTCATATTGCTCGAATCTTTGGAATTGTTCTTCTTCAATACAATAGACAAGTCGGTTATTTGATACGAGATACTTATGTAGTTTTATAAACTAACTAGTGTACGGGTTGTCTAGCTAGTTGGATAGAACTATCAAATAGTAACAGTTTCTAGTATTATATTGTTACGGGTTGTTTTGGGAATATAGAGTCAATTCTAACAAGGCTACAAGTAAACCGTCATTTTGCTAGAAGTTCTTACTAATTGTTATAGTTTCACTCCGATAGTAGAAGTGAAGCAGTGTATTTGATATATTGGTAGAGTAAAATCGGTTTTTCCGTCTATACCACCTGCATTTTGAGTCCTAAGAAGCATCATAGTTCCGGAACGCGAACGGAACGATGGTTCCGGAACGAATGGCATTTTTTGAAAAAAATTTGGTGGAACAAAAAAAAAGCGTTTTTTTTTTCATGTTGTTTTCTTTCTTTTGGGGGGGAATAAAGATTATAAAGTACTACATAAAGTTGTTTTGGATAGGACAACTTAAGGTCCTCAAGCAAATACTTTGAGTGAAAAATAAAGGGATGTTACTAGTCACTAAGATCTAGGCTGGACAGAACTTGACTTTTTTAACACCCATATTGTCGTGAATTTGTTCATTTTTAGTTTCCCCGGGTGACTAGAGTACAAAATCAACATATATATTGACAATTTGAAATTGGACCAAGTGAGTGCTTATACTAATGTGGCCTCTTAAATGGTTGCATGGGGTCATTTAGATTCATGATCAAAAGCATTTATGTTGAGGACCTTGGTGATATGTGACCTATATGATAAATCTTTTTAATTGTTGGTGTGTGACCTATATAACCTTATATGAAATCATAGTAATTAGTTGAAATATCATTTAGCATTGTAATAAAGATGTTGATCAATGGTGTGTTATCTAGTATATGATTTCTTGCCTACAAAGCAACCATAGATAGAAAGGGCGAATGCATATTGCTCGTCATGAGATACCATGGCACACTAGGCCAATCCAAAGAGATTTACCTTTAACTAACTCGAGCCAAGTATTAATTAATCAAACGAGTGATTGAGTGGGCAATGAATCAATTGAGTATATGATTGATTGTTTGATTTTGTTCATTCCATCTTGAAAGAAAGATCGAGTTAGATCATCACTCATCCTAGACAAGAGTTTAAACTGAGAGCTTCGAACATTGACTGCTATGTGGTCTTTAAATTAGTTGAGATAGGCCTGCACGCACTATCTACTGATGTCTAACATTTGTCAATATGAACCTCATTTTGATTGCTCGTCATGTGTTGCCCCACCCAAGCGATTTTCTTGATAACAATGTTACTAGAATATTAGATTTACATTAAGCATAAGTGAATATACATGGATTAGATGTTGGCATGTCTTTAACAAATTTTATTATATTTGTTCAGAACATACGGTCTCATAATGATTACTTATGATGTGGTATAGAGTAGCTGGCTATAGTGTGTATATGTCATCGACGATGTCATCATCATCAGATAGCGATTCATCTCATGATCGCAACAGCAGGTATATATTGTTATTGATATTGACATCAATTGCACTTTATTTGTTAAATGAATATGAGTGTATAATTTTTCTTGCAAATTTATTCTTACAATGACATTTGATTGGAATTATGAATTCTAGGGAAATTATCGTACCTCCACGTGATTTAGAAAAAGAAAAAAGAATTGAGCTCTATCACATAAAAAAAGAGCAATCAAGACTAAAGTACAATGAACAACTATTGACTAGTTCATCTTCAAGCTCTTCCATCAGTCGACGTAGGCCGCCTATTGATCCATCACATGTATGTATATTGATTTATGTCATAATTTTTTTTTATTTGTAATAATGATGTAATCCGATTTGCTCTTTGGATATAGTATATTGCTCTTTGGAAAACCAAGACACCACTCCATAAAAAATAAAGGTTGAAAATGCATTAAATGTACAAAGACTATTTTGTCAATTTTTGTCACATGTTACAATTCGTCACATGCTAGAATTTGTCAATTTTCACTTGAATGACACTAAAAGAATTTGTGCAATTTGCAATTGGATTATTGGACCAGTTTCAACCAGAATATGATGAGAGGATACCATGTACATGCACACAATGCAAAGGCCTTAGGATTCGGACAAGGAGGATTGTCAACGATCATATTTGGGCCAATGGAGTGCGCACAGAGAATCCAAGAGTATGAGAGGCAAACTCTTTAAAGTGTTTTTCGGAAATGCTTTAATCTTTGATCCTTATGACACTTCAAGTATAGTTTGGCCAATAAATATTGAGCGATAGGATGAGTGCCACGATACTTTGAAGTTAATCTCTCAATTGCTTCTAAAAGGAAAAATCCAAATAGAATATTTAGATGAAGTTAATCTCTCACTTGCTTCTAAAAGAAAAAATCCAAGTAGAATGATTAGATGAAGTTTATCTCTCACTTGCTTCTAAAAGAAAAAGTCCAAATAGAATGATTAGATGTAGTTAATCTTGATTTCCATATCTAATCACCCATAATAGACTCATTCACGTCCGAGAGAGAGAGAGAGAGAGAGAGAGAGAGAGAGAGAGAGAGAGAGAGAGAGAGAGAGAGAGAGAGAGAGAGAGAGAGAGAGAGAGAGAGAGAGAGAGAGAGAGAGAGAGAGAGAGAGAGAGAGAAACTGATACATCTAACATTCTCAGCTTTTGCAGAAGAAGGACCATAAGTTGGTTTCAAGAGAAAGAGTTGCAAGAGAGATCGAGAATATTATTGATAGAATAAATCACATGAATATTGATTTTGGATCATCATTGGCCCTAGATGATGCTCTTGTTGATGATGACCCCTTGCATGATATAATTAGTTCATCAATGTCTTGTGATTCAATCCATGTCTCCAAATCTCTAGAACGTTCTTACTACCCAACCACACCTATCCTAGATGTTGCACATGAGTCCTCCACGATACTCCACGTGGATTCCACAACTTGACCACCCCTTTAAAAAAAGAGAACACGTCTTGAACGTATTATGACTAGTTTGAGAGGTAATTGCAAATTACTACGCACTGTTGATGTGTCAAAAGACATTCTAGGTCCTTTGTCTGACCTTCCTCTTCCACCTAGCTTGCAACCATTAGTAAAAACTTTTATTAGAAGTAGATATTCGTGTTGGCCACTCCCATCACCATTACCATTAAATGGAATACCATTTATGTATTGGGGTCGAATGTACATGATCATGCCTAGTGGACACTTTCCTGAGGTTGGTTTGGGCCTTTTTGCATTGAGTAGTATTGAGGTCCCTTTAAATAGTGTTGTGACATTGATGCCATATGCAGGACCTCAATACAATTGGGGTGATTGGCATGCTGTGTGTCGTCACCAATGGAGAATGCAAGTATATGGCTTGAATTCAAATGCTTGTTCTTTAGAGGAGCAACACATGCAAGGAGACAACATCTCAAGGGCAAATCGTACATACATTGATGGACGTCCAGATGTGCAATGCATATATAAATAGTTCCATTGGCCACCCTCTATTGACGAATTGTGATTTTGAAGAATGCACCAATGGAAAAGAAGAATATTTTACTAGGAATGTAAAGGGCACTTATGTAATGGTCTGTGCCACTAGGTCTATCAGGTTTGGGGAGGAATTGTTCATCAAGTATAGTTTCAACCGTCCTCTACCCAAATGTTTGCAAAAGACAATAAGTCAAATGTGAAGATTTAAATTTTGTTGATATGTAGAGATATATAATCCATGCATCTTGATTGTATTTGGTTTGTGTCATTAAATATGTCAAATGTTAGGAGCATTATTCGTCATTTGCCTAGATTAAATGTTAGGAGCATTATTCGTCTTTGAGTTCATTGAATGTTAACAAGTTGAAAAGACAAATTTGTCTAATAGATACATTGGTATGTTCATACTTTTTAAACTAAGAGGTAATCTATATTCATATGCAACATTTAGATCTATCAAGTATTGGGAGGAAATGTTTATCAAACATTGTTTCAACCTACTTCTTGTTATTTTGATATATAGAATTCTTCATCCTCATTTAGTGTTGGAGGCAATAATCCTCGTAGTGGTCGACGCAGACGACAGATGCAATACAACGTACGTCAAGGCTTAAAAGAAATGATGGAAATTGATGAGCACATTAATCAAGAGACTAATGCATTTGAATCTAGCTCATCTAGACCTACTTCTTTGCAAACAAGTTCCAACGATGAAAATGAGCTTCCAATGAATGATGAATTTGAAGTCATGGGAGAATGTGATGATATGTACGAGAACAATATTGCAGCTAGACACAATGAACAAGATGAGGAGGCACTTTTGTCTAAGAAGAAAGAAAATTGTGAGAAGAATCAAAGACCGCATTGTATCCTGGAGCAAAGACATCTCGTTTAGCGACTTCTCTACTTCTATTAAATCTTCAAGCCAAATATAGATGGAGTGACCAAAGCCTCACATCATTATTTGAGTAAATTTTTTTTCATCTACTTGTCATTTTTGCTTTGAAACAAAATTTACAATTTGGACATTGAGTGATATTTTTTTTACAATGACTTCTTTTGTCATGTACAGACTATTGATAAACAAAATTCTCCCAGAAGGGAATGTCATGCCTGAGACAAGAGATGACGCACGAAAGATGTTGTCTAACATCGGGATGGACTACAAGCAATATCATGCATGTCCAAAAGATTGTATTTTATATCGAGGAAGGTACGAATCACTCAAGAAATGTCCCATTTGTGATACTCCTCGATATAGAGATGATTTGCAAGGGGCAACCATTCCGTGCAAAGTTTTACGACATTTTCCAGTCAACAAGAACAATCCCTTAGAGCAGGAGATGGTAAATGCCGAATAGAGTTACAGCTCATTCGTTCAAGACCGCTAATATAATTGGGTGCTCAGATGAATTGTGAGTACAATCACCGAAGAGGATTAATGGTATGGAAAATTATTGTTGACCAGTTTGAAGGTGAAGTTCAATCCAGAATAAAGAATAAAATGTAATAGTTTGTTCCTCAGGCATCAGAGAAAACCGTTGTCTGATTGAATTCTAAGAAGTCGAAGACGTCCGTGATTCGATCAAACTGAGTGAACAAACTGATACAAGTGATTAAGAAAGTGCATCTAATCACAACACACACATATCCACGTTAGACATAGATAATAGAAGGTGTTGCTTTTATATTACACTGAATGCTTGTCATCAGAGCATTTGCTTAATATGGAGCAAGAACAACACATTTGACTATGGCCTAAATGCGGCATAGCTTTGATGCTTGATCTTCCGCTATGTTGCACCGTAAGGTGAATGCGAGCTGGATGTGTACATATATACTACATACTTGTGATTACAAGAATTGTTTAACTAATCTGTAATTACAAGACTAGTTTAGGTCTGAATATACTTTACAAATATTCGATATACAATGACATCTGTACAATGTGTATATCAGTCAGACGAGACGGATGACCCGAAGTCATCGAAGTGGTCGAACGAGTCGATTGTCGAGGTAGTCGGATGACTCGATCATCGAAGTAGTTGGATCAAGCAATCGTCAAAATAGTCGGATGAGTTGGATACTTTGAACACTTCAGATACTTCGGACATTTCAGTCGATCGTCAAAGTAGTCGAGTGACTTGATAGTCGAAGTCTTGAAGATGGCCAGGTCTTAGATGTTCTTCAAATAGTTTGACATTCGAATGTAGATAGGACATGAATGGATACCCTTTACTCCGGAGATGAAGATTTTCTGGAAGGTCGAAGTAGTTGTCCTTCAAATAGCTCAGTCGATTCGATTATGTGAATTGCTTTGCAGAAACTCATGTATTTTACCAGGCATTACTCCGCACACATAATGAAAGTATTTTGCAGGTACAGTGGTCTGTGTTAAGAAACATGACTAAATATGCAAAATAGTAAAATAGAAAACTATGATTCCTACAGGTATCAGATGAGCAGACATAAAACCTAAAGAGTTGCATTTGACCCTAGATCAATGATTAATTCAAGGATCAAAATGTGCAGAAAAATCTTGAATGAAATTCAAATACCAAGGAGGAAATTGCGAGCTTAATCTCCAAAAGAATCAACCCCCTTGAAATTCATCTAGGACACATTGTGCGGAACCCCCATTGGAAGACACAGGCCCTCTGTGATTCACGGGCCCAAAAAACTGGGCCTTCCATCCAGCTACAACGGGCACTTGGGGGAATTTGAAAAATTTTAATGGGATGTTACAAATTTCAAACGAGCAGTAAAAAGATCTGGGTCGAACAATTTCCGTTGTTGTATGACCTTTGACGGGCCTTGACAATTGTTACGAGCTCTTCCCATACGACATAGGAAAATGTCTTTCAACTCTTGTTGTGGAGCACCTTTCATACATAAGTCCAACACTATGAATTTTGACGAGCACTAGTCTTTTTGCCGAGCACCTCCTGCATAATCTTTTAAGGGCATAGCCTTACCAATTGAGGAGCACATGACTTTAAGGACATGCACTTACACCTTAAAATCGTACTTCCTTAGAAGTCATGGTCCTACAATTAAAAGTCAGGACTTACCACTTGAAGGCATGATCAGTCGAGGCCAAGACATATCCTTAGGGTAAGTCCTACGGTTCAGAGATAGGATCCCTAGAGAATCATGCACCCCAGTGCCCAAAGGACATTCCCTAAACTTTAAAGGCATAGGCCTTGAAGTTGTGGTATTTAATCTCAAGGAGCAATACTCCAAACTGTAGGGACCTCCCTCCTAGGATTACAAGCAATGGCTTAATACCATGGTGTCTTAAACATTCCATCTCACTGGTTTTGGGTTTATTTGATTTAGGAAGAATGTGACTCTGACAACATTCAAACTGTAATTTCTTCACGACTAAATAATCATTGTTCCATAATCTAGTCCGTGTATGTTATGATTGAATGCTCATTGTTATTCATGTTAAAAAAAATTGAGCATTATATTCACAAAATAATCACGACAAAGTTCCAAATTACAAATGCAAAATTAAGATTCTCAATTATAATAGATGTTTGAAAATTTATTGTATGTATCTCATTGAAACAAACAAATAGAAAATATGTAATTTGAGTATGCTTGTAAGTTTCAATAGAACTATTTCAAGAACAATCAATCCATTGTTGTTCAAATGGATCAAGAGTTTAAATTGATAGTCTCAATTCTCGGTGGTGCAATATGTTGGCTTATGCCAAAACGTGGCCTATGCCCTATTCAGCCACATGTACAAATGTATATATTGTGTTGGCTAACAAAATCTACGCAAGAGAAAACAAAAAATAGAACAAATCAACAGATGTAATCTTATGTAATCATAAGTAACCACATGTAATCATAATCAATTTGAATAGAAAGTAACAATTTCTTGAGGGCCATCATATACTTATCAAATGATACAACTCTACTGACATACGATTCCATGAAAAATATTTGGATTTTAATTTTCTTTGTATGTATGTCTCTTAGGTCAAGACTCGGTCATTTATTATTAGCCCAATGAATGCATTTTTTTCTTTTTTCTTTAACTTAAAATATGTCAATGTGTATTGTTCACCCATCGTGGATTTACAGGTATCACGATACAAAGCACGGCTGGTAGCCAAAGGTTTCTCTCAAAAATATGGAATTGACTACACTAAAACCTTTTCTCCAGTTATCAAGCATACCTCTGTATGCTTATTGATCACATATGCAAGAGCATATAACCTGAAGATCCACATTGTGAACGAGAAGACTGCTTTCCTATATGGAGAACTTGAAGAGAAACTCTATATGGATTATCCACCAGATTTTACATGTGAATCATTTTCAGATTGTGCTTGCAGGATGCACAAGAGCATCTATGGAATAAAATAGTCCACCAGACAATGATATAAGAAGAAGGATTATGTCTTAAGATCCTTAAGCTTCCAACCTTTAATAGTAGACTATAATATCTATGTAAGGGTTGTGCATGGATAAATCATCATAATAGTTGTCTACGTAGATGACACACTGATCCTATCAAGGAGTGATGATCTAATTGCATAAGTGAAACATGTTATCTCCAAACATTTTGAGATATCAAACTTGGGTGAAGCATGATGCTACCTAGGATTGGAAATCAATTGAGACTTTGAGAACGATAAATTGTATTTGCACCAATGACGGTATACTCAAAGGATCATTGATGACTTTCAGATGACTAAATGTAAAGGAGTCAATGCTCTGATGGTGGTCGCAAGCACAATACTGACCAACGCAGATTGTTCAAAGAACAATGAACAGAGTGAAGCAATGCTCAACAGGCCCTACAGAAGACTGATAGGTTCTTTAATGTATTTGGCAGACAACACCAGACTAGATATTGCATATGCAGTATTCAGATTGAGTCAGTTAAACATCAATCCAGGACCAACGCACTGGAAGATTGCCAAAAGAGTCTTGCAATATCTGCAACAAACGAAGGATTATGGACTCTGCTATTTACGCAAAATGGGACTTCAAGTCAAGTTCTATAGTGATGCTAGTTGGGCATCATTGAAGGAGAATTGTAAGAGTGTGTTTCTACATGTATCTAACCAGTGTACTCTACAAGTATGGCATGGAAAACTACAAGTCGATAGACTCGCCTATGGATCTAGGATTCAAACTGTTGAAGGACAATTGATCAAAAAAGAAAGAGATGTGAAGAAATACCCCTATCAATCAATAGTTGGATCGATCATGTATGCCATGGTCTGCACACAACTTGATCTTGCCTATGTAGTTAGCACATTGTCACAATTTATGTCAAATCCTGGCCTACTTCATTGGAAAGCTCTGCTAAGAGTTTTAAGATACATTCAAGCCACTAAACACTATGCTCTTTGTTATAATGAAAATATAGAGGATGCTTTGATATTACTTACTTATTCTGACTTTGATTGGGCTGAAAATGTGGACACAAGAAAATTCACTTCTGGCTATCTTTGCTTTCTAGCAGGAGGACCCATTTCATGGAATAGTTGAAAGCAGAAATGCACTTCTTTGTCTTCCACAGAGTTCGAATATGTTGCAGCCACCTCTGTAGTAAAGGAAATTATTTGGCTCAGAAGATTGCTCTATGATCCTATGATCCCTCAATTCAGACCAACTATACTCTATTGATACAATCAAAGTTGTATTGCTCTAACTTTGAACCCACAAACTCACTCTAGAACTAAACACATTGAAGTTCAATTTCATTTTCTTAGAGTGAAATTTTTGAACAAGGTTGTTGAATTAAGTTACTATCATATTGATAGTATGTTGGCTGATATTTTGACAAAGCCTCTGTCAAGGAAAATGCATGTTAATTTGTGAAAGCTATTAAGTTTCTTTCAAGATTGTAAGAGTTAAGCTTAAGAGAGAGTGTTGGAGTTAATCTCAACTCTTACTCACCCATATTTATTTCTTGAGTTGAAGTATACTATAATGACATGCAGTCTTACTCGCACAAGTCGAACTATTTGTGCAATACATCAATTTGAAGCAAAAGTAGAATCAACTTCGTTAATGTCGACGTCATCAACTTTACTGAATCGACATCTTGATATCAACTCCATCGACATCAACATCTTCTCAAGGATGAGTCAGTCTACTCGACTTGCTCAACGTCTTCGACGATCATCAATTGTTACCACTCAAAATGGAGCTCTTCCTCTACCCTGTCCAACACAGACCACGTCACAGTTCATTTTAGTACTTTGTAGTAACTACACTACTTCACGCTCGTTGCCCACACAATTGTTATAACTGTTGCATATATATATATATACCTAACAGCAACACAATATTATTATGAGGATGCTGAATGAATGTAATTGTAGTGGGCTATTTCCTATCCTACCCTCAACCCCAGATCCAAGCTCACAGGCATCAAGGAGAGAAGTTAGTTGTCACTCCGAAGTTCGTTCCATGAGAGTGATAACATAGTTTATAATCAAGCATGTGCATAAGATTTACATCTAACACTAAGATCCATTAACACTAAGCATTAACACTACATCCACTAACACTAAATCCACAACAATGATAGAAACTTACTCTTCTCTCTCTCCCTTTCTCCCTCACAAAAAACATAAGAACATTCAATCCCAATAAACATCAAATCCAACAAATAACAAACACAAAGAATGCATGAGAGTTAGAGGAGGAGAGACGAAGCGTAAGGACATTTCATATCCATTTCATAAGAGGGCCAACCTACTTGTATTGAAATGAAGAGAATATGTACAAATGATTTGAAATTACCACTATATATGGAGGGTCTTGGCCTCAAATCCTGTTGGCCAATTTCTACCTCCCTAACTATTAAAATTTGAATTTTAGAGAGAACCAACTTGAAAATTGGTGGGAGCCCCTTTTATTCACTAACTTGACTATTAGCCCTGCGACATTAAAAGTCCCACAAAAAGGCCTAAAATCCTTTTATTAACTTGTAACTAATCAAATAACTATGTGATCATCAGGTTGGACTTACACATGTAGGGTGCCATATCACTCTCACTTATTAACTAGGATTAGGGTTGCTTGGGATTCGCAAACCCTCCAACAGTATCCCCCACCAAAATTGGTGGTGGTCCCATGACACCTCACAAGATTATTTATTTAGGGCTCTCGTCGTATCCTGATCAAGTGATGCTGAATCTTTTCCATGAGTTTCAGGCAGTCGGAATTGAAATCCATCTTTGCGAAAAAAATCATTTATTCACGTCTGAAATCCAATTTGAGATTGTCCATGCTATAAATCTAGAATTCCATGATCCACCCAGCATCACAGCTCAATAGTACAATCTGGCTACAGGAACTTGATCTTGAACCTTGTCGGACGCCATAGAGACATTTGGATCAAAAGCCAATGTGGATAGACAATCATCCCATCTAGTATAAACAGACGCCAACTTGGTCAAATTGTTCGCAAAAATAGTTGACTGCCTAACGGTTGGATCTGGTGAGTGCCTGTACTCGTATCCATAGGCCTATAGGGCTCTGTTGAAATCTACTACAACTGTCCAACTATATTTTTGGTGGATTATGGACCAATTTGGAGTATGGATATTGATTTCATCCATTGGCACACCCAAATCTTTCCATTTATTTCTTTGCGACATCGGAACGTAGTAAGGATCTACTTGGAGCTGGCGAGGGCTTGTTACATAGCTTCTTATTGAATCTGGAGCTTTCTCAAAAACCATTCTTTGCCATGGTGGTTGCTCACCCAATGCGGATAGCTTATCCAATTCCTTGCCCACTTCTATCTTTGATGTCTTGAACTTTACCACCCAGCCGCCCCTTGTGGATGCTGATGTAAAATGTCTTTATCTCTTCCTCGATGGTGATGGATTTCTAGAATAAGGGCCTGGTTGTTGATGTAGATAGACCTTCTTCCGTGGCTTGAGAAATCGTGGTGGCTTCTTCTTCATGTGCCCGTTGATCCATTCTAGTATCCATTTCTCCCTGATCTTGTTGTTGAGGTGAGAAAGCTGACTAGATTGGTACTTGGATATGAGGGGTTGTTTCTAGAACTTGAGCGACAGCTTTTTTGTATTATTTGATAGTGGCTTTTGCCTTTGTCAACTCATCCAATGCCGTTCGTTTGAATCTGTCAAATTGGCCCTGGAATTCAGCCAATGATTTGTGATAGGTATCGACCTTTTTAAACTAATAACGAACTTTCTCTAGTGGAACAGGATGGTCTGGCACTTCCGTTTGGAGATAAATATCTCTCTTTAGTTTTGTGGCATCCAATTTGCCTTGGATTCTTCCTTGATCTAGGTTTGCCATATCTAGTTGCCCTTGTAATAGCAACACTTGCTATTTTGCATCATCACCATGTACAACCTTATCCACTTGATCTTGTGCAGTTGTCAAAGTGTTCTAGAGCGTGCCCACATATCCTTCCAAGGTCTCGATAGATTTCTTGGCCTTTTTCAACTTCGCTTCTGACTTTGCTTTGAACTGTTTGGCGATCTTGAGATCTCTATTCAGCTAGATAACTTTCTGACTGATCAGAGTGTTTTTTGATCCCAATTTGGAGATGCACTTCTCCATTGCAGTCTTCACATCAATCATGGTCTGGATCACTCGCGCAAGATTAGAGACTAAACCAAGTGCATTACCAGAATCCATGAGTGTACTAGGAGTAGCATCAGTAGAAGGAATAGTAGATGTAGGAGCTTGCCTAGTTTGGCCTTGAAACTTTGCCTGTGTATCTTCTTCCTTGAAGCTATCTTCTCCTTCAAATCTTTTGGCACGGTGGCATCGAACTGCTTCAGGGATACAACCGTATGAACGATCCTTATCGTGTCTAGTGTATGATCTTGTGGATTTGCTTGCTCTATCTATTGTGGTGCTATATCAAATGTATCAAAAGTTTCATGGAATTGTTTGAATCCTCTTCCAGGAGATTTTAGTTCAAAGGGCACAAGAGACTTGGTGAGGAAGATAGTCACAAGTCAAGAAGAAGAGAAGTATGTAAAGAGTTCAAAGTAGGATGTACTTTGAATGATGTCATTGTGAATGATAGTGAGGAGGAATCATTATCATATGATTCATTACCTAAAACATTGAATAGAAGTTCTTGTTTGAAAAAAGAGAGTACTTCAATCATCCTTATGTTGAAGGTACTAATCATTTTTTTCATGGCTTCTAATATTTTTGAGGTTTCTACTTCTTATGATGCAATCATTAAGAGGGAGTCTTATGAAGGGAAGAGCAATGGAAGATTGGTTCTTGGGAAGATCCAAGGCATGGATCTCACATCTCTTCATCAACTCAAAGGATTCTATGATTGTGAATTAATCACTCATGATCGAGATCGCAAAAGGTTGGTTAGAGAAGACTACATGGAACAAATCGAGAGGCAATTTCTTCAAGGCAAGGGAGATCTTATTGGTGAGCTTATTGAGGTTTGTTATGAGCTCAAGAAGGCTGGATTTATTAGGTTTGATACTCATCTTCACCTACTCTACTTCATGTTGGATGGAAAGTTTGGAACCTATCTTTTGATTTATGATGGTGACATTGGTGACATTGTTTTCACTAACCTTTGTGGAAGATCGAGATCAAGCATTGATGAGATCTTGTTGGATCTAGATCATATGTTTGAGAGCGAGTATTTCCAAAGGTTCAAGTTTGAAGATATTCATATCTTTGATATCTTTGATGATCAAGAGAAAGGTAAGCAAGTGGAAGCGACTCACTTTGCTTTACTCACATGTTTTGAAGAATTTTCTTGTGTAGATGATGCTATGCAAGTGGATATTGGTTCTCATGTTTTTCATACTGAAAAAGAAAGTAATGGATCTGAAAAACAAAGTTTGTTCAATGACTTTGATGTCCAAGAGGAATATCAAGATTTTGGTCTCAAAGGGCTTCAACAACACAAAAGAAAAGGTGGCAATTTGAAGCTAGTCAAGAGCATCAAAGGAAGGTTATTTGGCAAAGATGTTATGGATCTGTTTTTGCAGCTTATTGAAGACTCAAGTAAGGTCAAAGGAGCAGCAAGGAAGTGTTGTTCAAGCTTACTTTACTTGTTCTATCTCATGTTTGAGCTATTTCATGTGAATGTGTGCAAATTGTCAAGATATGGACAAACTAGCTACATTGTCTTGCAATATCTTATTGTTGAAGTTGTACTAGCATTCTTGCCTGGTTTTGCTGATGGAAATGAAGCTATTGGAGGTTCATTATGTCACTCATCCATGGCTAAGTTCTCAAGTGTTGAGCTACTTGGTGCCAATACTTGGACATTGTCAATTTTTGGTGAATTCATAGTCATTTTCTTGTGTCAAGTAGATCTTGAAGATGGACTAGTGCAACCTACTTAATTTATGGAGTCATGTGGTGCTGGATTTGCATCATTAATGTACTCACCTACTCATGGATTTCCAAGGTTTGATGGTTTCTTGTGGCAAGGTGGAGATGGAGGCTCATTCATGGAGTTTTATGGTGGAGACATATCAAGAAAGGACAAAATTGGAGGAGACAGGCAAGCAAATGGTCATCACTCACATTTATTGTTTGATTGTTGTAATTTTCCAGAGAGCTCAAAGTTTGAAACATGGAGGAATCATTTCATTCACATTCTATTTGGTTCTTCATGTTCTAGTTATATCTTGATGTGCAAAATTGATGTAAGAAATAGTGAAGCATCCAATTTGGACACTATTCTCTATATCAATTATGAAAGATACTTTAGAACCTTAGAAAGAAGATCTATACTTAGGATGGAGATCATTCTAAAGTTGGATCAAAGTTCTATTGTTAAAACTATGCCAAAACTAGTTGAAGAGGGAGTGTGAGAGATTTCAACTAGTTTAGTCTAGTTTAGTCACATTTTGGTAAATTGTCAATAAGAGGCCAAAACTTATTTTAGACTTAGAGATAAACTTTTTGAAGTTATATTAGTTTAAAATACATTCAATAAACACTTTTGGAAAGTGTGGGAAAGTTGGTAGTCGGGTTTGAGAGAGATTCAAATTTGAACTTTGGGTACATTGAATCTAGACCCAAAAATAGTAGGGTTTACATTTTGGAGGGAAAGCCAAGTGGCCAAATAGGGTTTGGAAACTCTATAAAAGGATGTAGATTGTGGAGAGACACATATTCTCTCTTCTATCTCTCATTTCATCATTATACATGGTCTCTTTGGGTTCTACTACTCATTGGTGCACTATCTTGGTGTTATCTTGCAATTCTATGTGTAGAATGATCATTTATTGCTATTTGCGGTTCCACACGTGTGAAATACAGTAGGGTACTATAATTGTACGGACAGCAAACATATTTTATGTTTTGGTTCATGTTTGATCAATATCTCTTAGAGTTTGCATCTCAATTTGTATGTAGATGCTGATTTTTCTACATTGGCAAAATTGTTGGTTTGCTCCTTATTGTAACCAAAGATTTGGGACATGGATTGGTTCTTGAATGATCTAAAATCCTTCACACTACGTAACGTATAATTTTCCAAACATAAATAAAATAAAAACTTTTTAAATATATTGCTGTTTCGTCGGGCAGCATGTGGAAATGCTATTGGTTGATGAGGCCTGTCCTTCCAGCTCATCACTGCCCGAAGAGACCCAAAAATATTGAAAATGAATATGACAGATGGTTGAGATGAGAAAGTCGATGTACCATTAATGTATATGCATTGTCAAACCATGGTTAACAGGGATAACCAGAGCTAATTTGTGACGCCAAATAGATCAGTGTTTCAAATTTTTGCCAACACTTTTTCTCAGATTGATGGCTTTTTGTCTACGCAAGTTTTCAGATTCATAGTTCATTGTTTCAGATTTTTGCATGTAAATTACGAATGGCACCATCAAGGAAGCCGTGCTCCTCAATTGACTCTGTGCTTCTATTCAACGAGACTGATGATAATGGATTATGGGTGCCAAGAAAATATTCAAAAAACTCTTGGGGTTTGATGCATCCATCATCAAGGGGAGCATTTCGAAAAAGGAAAAGGTCAAAACTATCATTTTGATCTTATTGGAAGGCCAAAATTTTGGATTTCAGAACATCATCAGGAGAAAAATCTATTTCTAAAATTCTAGTCCAACATGTATATATGCATTCAAAGATAAATGTGCAAGGATTCAACCGTCATGATCACAAAGAAACAACTATGAGTATTGATATTTTTTAGACTTTGATTTTTGTCATTCATGAATTTCTAATAGTAAACTTGCCAATCTGATCATTTTTCTCTCGCAGATTTATATCCATCCAACATAAATGAATGGGAGCCGAGTGGATCTCTAGCAGGTGTGTTAGATGTTATTCACACTGATATTGGACAGTTGCAATATCAAGGTAGAACTGCAAAAGATTTAGTTGATAGTGGAATCTTTTTTTTATGAATCAATGTACATTCCTAATACAAATTTTTTTTTGGACAAATAGTACCAATTTCATTACCTAGTTTTGAAAGTGATGAATGGATTGCACCAGATGTTACAATTTCAGAATCATTTCGTTGCAAGATATATAATGATGTAAAAAATTCATTAAAAATGAGCACATGATAAAAAACAGTCAGATTGAGTTGGTTTGTTTCCTTGAACATATTTGTAGATTTCTTTTCAAGTGTCAATGTACACAAAACCCCAACGATGTTTGTATGCAAAAATTTATCAGATAATTTATTATCTGAACTTATGGATGAAGGTTGGGACAAAAGACTAGATGGAGAAATAGAATGCAGAATTAAAATGTCTTCCATGTGCTTCCGTTATCAAATTGAAAAACAAATGTCGAGCTTATGCTTCCATTATCAAAGATGGAAAAAAGATTAAAGGTAAATGGGTGCCACTCGATCAAGACTTGGAAGCCAGTGGACATTCAAAACAAAAAAATATTGAAATTATATACAATGATGCCGTTTTGACATGTGTTGAGGTGGAAGAAGATTGGAGTCTAGACTACATCCAGCGGGAACTATTGCTCCTACAAGATGATGTACTTTCAGACTTCAGATTCATTTTCAATAGTAAACTCGTAAGTAATTGTAAACACTCAAATCTTTTATGAATAGTTTCAATAAAAACTTTCTAATACAAACTTTGTACTATAACTAACTAACTTTGTATTAGTTTTATGTAGGTACGTAAAAGACATGAGCTCGAGATCAAATGCAGAGATATTGGCGAAACAATCCAACTTATGGAAGAACATTGAGATTCACTATCAGCAAATACATGCCAATGTCTTTTTATCATTATAGAAAAATTGCATTCCATTATTAGACTATGGACACAAGCTGATTGTAAGAATCTATTGTGATATCAATTAAAAAAACCCATAAATGAGTTGCTTACAAGTAAAATAATTGTATTTTTTTTTTTTATGTCTCTCTATTTACAAATAGATCTCTATTCAATCAATTTTTCTATATTTTCTATATCAATACTAGGAACTGACAAAGCAACAGCTCCTTCTATAATCTCGCCCCCCTCTGTTTCGGGAAGGGCCTCAATGCCTTTTAAGGCAAGAGAAATATCTGTTACAAAATTGCCTTCCTTTGTATTAGGAAGGACTATTATTCCTTTTTGATCATATAAAATAAGATCTGCATCCTGAACAATCTGAAAGGCTGTTAAGGCAGGAGCAGCTTCATTTTGAGGGCCCTCGATTGCAGGTGCAATGCTTAACCATACTGGGCAAAAGTTTTGATCAACTCTTGCCGAAATCTATATACATCATCAGGAGTATACGGCTCAAGAGTGAACTGTCATCACAAAACACGAGAATCAGCAAATTACAAACAATGATAGTAATAAAATACGAATCAGAATGAAATGAACTACAAATGAATAGAATATTATCTTTTCAATATCTACATCCGTTTGTAAGCTATACCATTCAAAAAGTAGCTTCGTATTGTATAAGACGAACCATGCACATTTAAAAGCGTCATTTTGTTGTACACACTGCATATATAGAATGAAAATTAGTAATATTATGATAGAAATTTTATTTATGCTATGACGATACATTTGAATTAAAAAAGAAATACACGCATATCAGAGATAAATTGAATATACCTTGAGAGATTTAATGGTTATATCTCCAATTGAAGTTGCCGTTGTCAGTATTACGGCATTATAAAGTAGAGAATCAAATTCTCTATGTGTATTTGCAGTTGAGTTTAATTTTACACATAGAAAATTTGATACTTCCTCCTTATTTATCCTTACAAAAAGAACGTTTAGACTCCAATGCCGACTGCAACAACCAAGATACAAATATTGTTAGATTCATATTTATGAAAAAATTCCGTTCTTATTAAAACAATGAGGCATGTAATAATCCAGATTAAAGCAACAAAAACAAAAGAACAATCTTTACTTATTTTCATATGGAATCAAATAAAATCTCACCATAGGACTGCACTCGATAAAATAGACAGTCTTCTTTCGCCTTTACCGCTCCCATGAAAAATGGACTAACTACAAAAACTGTACCATGGGAATCGAAACTAATATTATTCTGCAAAAAAGAAACTCCAGTCTAAGGTCTTATCTTTTAGCTCGGCACAAAATTTGGGACCTAATAAAGCTTCTACGTGTATCTGGAAGAAAAAAATCAAAAAAGTTGCCGAGAAGATCAATTTTGTTAGCTAGGTAGGTCTCGTATTGATTATAATGGTCAGAATAAAAAAAAAAACTAGACTAGATCGTACGGAATTCTCAAAAAAAGATTATGTACAGGAGCAGAAACAGAAGTGGAAAGAATATTTACAGATTTTTCTATTATTTTGTCTAGCTCTTCTTGGATAATCAACACTTTTGGTGATGAAATTTGCTGAGGAGCTGGACGAATAATAGGAGGAGGACTAGGTGAAGATTCGATCTGAGTCAGATTCTCTAGCATTTGACTCAGAGCTCAGGAAGACACGGAGTTTCTTGGCCGAGATACGTCTAGGAGGAAGGGAAGCAGCTGGCCTTCGAGATCCAGCCTTCTTGGGGACAGCCTGCTTTCTCTTCCTCCTAGAGGTAGTAGGCACGTCGGTTCTATCCAGAGGCAGGTCTCTGGAGGTGCTGGCATTATCAACATGCAGACCAGAATATCTGTCCCGAAGCCTTTTGAGAATGACAAAATCCTTTGGCATGATGGTGATGCACTTACCATGCACTGCCAAAAGACAAGTATCCTAAAAAAACTGGGACAGAAAATCTTCTACAGCACCCTACAAGGCCTGCATGGCTGTCACGACAAAATGAACATCCAGCCCAAGTGACAGAGTGACATTCTGTAAAGATCAGCCGAAAGGAGCTCTAGGAATCAGCAATTCAGTTGATCTTTGGAGTTTTCTGATCTCCCTCAGCCAGACCTGCTTCCTGCCATCCCTACGGCCAGTACCAAGGAGAACACGCGAATGGGATGGCTGTACAGTGATGATGGCACGGGTAGTGGATTTGGTCCTGGCCATCATTCTCGGAAGAAGAAAATTAACAAAAAGAAGTTTGAACAAAATAAAAGTGGATCAACACAAAAAAATTTGCGATGAAAGGGTGTTTGAGATCGATACTAGCATTGAATATCGGTTTCGAACGCAAGATCTACATAGATTATTTGCAGAAAAGAGATGCGCGCTCGAAAGCGATATTGCATAGCAAGTGGTATTGGACTCGAGCACACTGTGAGAGGGCAGAAGCTTGAAAGATGAAAGAGCACACTTGAGAGCGATATCGGGAGCTAAAAGCGACAATTTTGCAAAAAAAAATGAAAATTTTGAGAACTTATATATACGAAATTTTTGCACGTGTGAAAAGACGGTTGAGATACGTGTCGTCAGATGATTAGACCACGTGGAATGTCCGTACTGACAATGATGACCCAATTATGAGGCCACATGGACTGAGACACGTGTGCGAATCCCTAATCGATGCGTGTCATTCTTGCACGTGACAGATGTCAAATCAATCATACTAGGTACAATGTATTTAATTTGGCCAATCACAAGTCGACACGTGTTCCTTTGCCACTCCTCCACACATGCAAATTTTTTTTATAAATATGTCTTTTTGGGCTTGATTTTTCACACAAATTCACAATTGCTTTGCCAGATATCGATTTCAAGCGCGCCGCTTGCTCTCATTACATCTCGTTGGCTATTATGCGCCTGGATCCGATACTACATCGTTCGGTATCGCATTCGAACGCGTCTCGCAAGCCTTTTCTTTTCTGCTCATTGTTCTTGCGTTCGGATCTGATACTCCAACTTCAAATATTTCTCTCGAGTGCACGTTGATTTGACGTGATTGTCGGACTTGGGGTTTGCGTCTGAGAGCAATATTTGAAATTTCAGTTCTGTTATTTTTGTTTAAAATGTCTAATTTTGAATCCAATTTGCTTTTTTTTTGTTTTAATGAATTTTTGCAAATTTTTGCACATGTGAAAAGATGGTCGAGAGACGTGTCGTCAGATGACTAGACCACGTGGAATGTCCATCCTGATAATGATGACCCAATTATGGAGACACGTGGGCTGAGACATGTGCGCGAATCCTTTATCGACGCGTGTCATCCTCCACGTGACAGATGTCAGATCAATCATTCAAGGTATGGCACATTTATTTTGGCCAATCACATGTCGACATGTGTTCCTTCGTCACTCCTCCACACTTGCAAATTTTTTATACAGATAGGTCTTTTTCGTCTCGGATTTTCAAGCAAATTTACGATTGCTTTGCCGGATATCGATTTCAAGCGCGCCGCTTGCTCTCATTACGTCTCGTTTTGACTATTATACACCTGGATCCGCCGGTATCGCATTCAAGCACGTTTTGTATCCCTTTTCTTTCCTGCTCGTTGTTCTTGCGCTCGGATCCGATACTCCAGCTTCCAATATCTCTCTCGAGCGCACGTTGCCTTGACGTGTTTGTCTGACCTAGGGTTTGCGCCTGAGAGCGATATTTGAAACTTTAGAAATGTCTAATTTTGAATCCAGTTAGTTTTTTTTTTTAATGAATTTGGTATTACTGATAGATTGGACTATTTCAAATCGTTTTTTTTATTCTACCTTCTATAATTGAGGGCCCTGGTGTGGAGACATTTTCTGAGATATGTCTCAAATTTAAGTCCCTATTTAGTACTCCATTATTCAGGTCTCAAAATAAAGACATGATTCATTATCAGGACCTTGTGGTATTCGACAAGCATATCTACAAAGCTAAGCTTGACATAATGTTTGCCAAACTACATAATGATTTCAAGTCTGTAGATGAGTCCCCAATTCATAGTAAAAAGTGTAGATTTGCTGATTTTCAATCTACTTTTGTTTTTTTTCTTTTGTTAAATATTTCTAACGATTTGGACTCTATGCCCTCCACTTCTGAAGCAGCTTCTTCTAGTGGTACAAAATTTGAAAAGTCAAAGATTGTAGATATAGATACTTCTTTTATTGATACGAGTGTTATTTTAGATGATGGTTCTAATTTTGATCCTTCTCGAAATAGGGCTAGTTTTATAGGACCTAGAATACCCACTACTCTTTTTCCTTCTGATAAATTTTTGATCACTTTGCCTACTTATAATATAGATAATAATTCCTTTTTGACAATATCGAATATATCGGATCTTTTTGACTTCACTGAAGCTGAGACGCTTTGCATTTTGAGCAAAGAGCTTGATGAATTTTCGGATATAATTGATTTTGTTGCTGATGATCTTCTCCCTGGTGTTGACGATGTACATAATGATAAGTTTTATAAGGATTACTTGAAAATGGCTCTGGAAGAAATGTGCAACAAAGAAGATGATCTACCTTCTGAGGAGGAGTTTCTTAAAATTCAGAGTCAACTTGGTTTTCCACAGCCAACTGTCTATTCACCAACAATATTGACATCAAAAGGTGGACATAATATTGATGGAGAGACAGTAATCAGAGAAGACAAAGCCGAATGTGTAAGTTTTTGTCTCTTATCAAGTACTAGTAGATTTGTTATGTCAGATTATATACTGGAGCTTACTTTGTTTTTTTATCATTTTTAAAAACAAATTTTCTTGATGATTTCGCAATTCATCGAGGAGGGCAGAGATCTTCTGTGGGAGAATTTTCAAGAGATCATGCACTCGGGCACTATCTAAAGTCCTTCGAGAATAATGAGATAAGTGTTGTCCATTCAAAGTTTCATCAACATGATGAAACTATGATTATGGCAATCAAGGCACTGCCTCATTTTCTTGGAGGACATAATTTTAATAAGGTGCATAAAATAATTTTTGTAAAGAAAACTATTGCGGTTAAAATTTTAGGATATGGACTAGTGAATTTCATGTTCAGATCATCTCATTTTGCAGTGTATGCTGCTTACATTGATCTGAGTAAGCATGAAAACTATGAGCTATTGGATCCATATGAAAGAAAAAAATTGTTGCATGATTCTAAGTTGCAACTTTCATTGGAAAAAATATTGGAAGTAGATTAGATACTGCTGAATTGTACTTTGTGAATATTTTTATTTAATATACAAAATTTTATTGTGTGTCTATAGCCTACTGGCTTGTATAAATTTGCATGTTTTTTGAAATTTTTTATAATCTGTCGATTTTGTATTATGACGAATTTGGATTCTTCTATAAAACCATTGGAAAAGTTGCAGTATATAGCTGTTTTTTGTGCTAGTCCCGCCATATTGTGTACTTTTATGAAATGCCGCTCTTGCTTGCCAATGAGATTTTTTCATTCTTTGCGATGACCATATGCTAAGACTTCCACTATTTCTTGCAAAGAATGTCGAATGATGTCGTAATATGTGTTGCATGTCATAAAAACATAATCTAAATTAGTACCAAAAGTATCTAATTTAATTGCATATATTTGTCTATCGTAGTGTAAAATCAAAATCTTACCATATAGTGTGTTATATGATCAACACCCCATGCACTCTGAACTGCATCCACAAATTCATTGGTTGTTTTCTGTATCATTTGAACATCAATATTTGAAAATTTATCTTTTCTCAAGTATTTCACCATGTTGTCTAACTTTTTCCAAACTTCTACTTTGTGTATACGAGTAGAACCTTCTTCTTCGAAATCTTGAGTTGCTGCAATAATTTCTTTCCAAACCATGTATCGAACCTTAGATTGTTTGCCAGAATAATTTGATAAAAATCTTCGAGCTTTAGATGCTCCAATGCTCGGCTTGCATGAAATATTTTCTGTTTTACCTGATAACTTGTCATCTTTTTTTATTCTAACATGGCCTTTATGTAAGCCTGCTTTGGACAACACATCCTCTAATCTGGAAATAGCTTCCTTTGTAGAGGCCTCAAGCTCGGAGTTCAATGAAAATAAGATGTGAAGATATATTATTTTTTCTATAATACGCACCTCCGCATGCAAATACAGATATGAACATTTCATAGAGGAATCGGCAATTAGGATCTTCTCGATCTCTTGATATTCCTGTACTCCTTGTCATGTCTTTTGCTATTTTCATGTAGTACAAACAAGGGTGTTTAGAGTTAGCGCCATGAGATACATTGAACATACATTTTAGTGTCTTCAGATATCCTGCTAAATGCCATTCAATGTTGAAAGTGCCAATTCCAGGAATATTGAGTGGAACTCCCTCCATGTGATTTTTTATGGTGGCAGGATATGATGTTCTATTAAATATCCATGAGAGAATGTTATGGTCTTCTTTCAGCACCTATAAGAGAATACAAAAACATGATTAGCCTCATAATACTAACACAGAGAAGATTTTAAATATGAAATCTATATTCAAATGATTATCCCTATTTATTATGCGAAGGAACTGCTATACTTGAAATGCTGCCAACCACCAGATATCATTTTCTGATTGAACACTGAAATTGAGGCCTTCTGAGTCTTCTGAATTTGAAAGTGCTCCATTCATGATTGTGAGACTGACTCTTTCCATTTTTTGTCCTTTTATAATTTCAGACTCATCTAACTTGAGAGCAACTATCAACTTGTTATTGACATTCTCATTTGTAATATTGTAAAAATTTATGATAAAAGTTAATAACTGATTAATGTCAATAAATGAATTGTTGGAATTGTTATATGCTAGACTTTCTCCTTTTGAGCAATACACTTCATTGATATGAGATGGATTACCAACAATTGTCTGCATACCATGGTTTAACATGTCTTTTTTTTTTTAGGATGAAATGGTCGTCGGATTGGAAACTTTTTAATATTTACCTGTGCAAATGCCTCCTTTATCATCTTAAACATTGTTGCATATGCTTCCCTACTGATGCTAGAAAACTCACATGCCCCCTGAAGCAATGTAGTGTCTAATATTTTCCCAACTTCATCCATAATGCTATCAGTAACTGAAGCCTTAATTTTTTTCATTTTGTTATTATTTAACATTGATTTCATAGATTTAGAAGTCAAGATAGAGCCTAGTGGGTTTCCAATTGAAATCTCATCGGCTAAATGGTCTTCAACAACCAATGATGATCTGCATTGCAAACATAATGTTCATGAAAATGTCAGTAGAAATTAGGACACTCATAGTATTCACAACAGTATATAATAAGCAAATCAACAGAAAGTTGAAATCAATAAATAACAAAATTAGTGATTATGAATAAATCAAAAAGTTTAAGAAATTTTCAGTACCAAATAAGCTATAGCTTATTTGGATGCATGGATTTGTCTTTTTCTATGATGTCCTCTGGATGATAGATCACATATTTCCTTGTTACCAGTCTTTTCCTCTTGTTGCTTCGGACCTTTCTGTTGAGTATATCCATATCTTTAACAAGAGACAAATATGAGATACGCATGGATTGAAATGCAATTTTTATCTCATCATTACTAGTTGTATAATAATGCAAAGAAGATTTTAATTTTTGGATCTCCTCCTTGAGCATCTCATTTTCATCCAAACAAGTTTTCATCTTTGTAGATTTTTCTTCGCACTCCTTTGATATTTTTCTTGATTCCTCTTCCAAATAATGTATTCTTTGCATTGAATGTGCATTCCCATAGAGCATCAAATTCTCACAGTAACCCAAAAGGCCATTTTCACCATGACACATATAGATTATTAACTAACTCACCAAATGAAAATCTGGATGTTGCAATGAACATGGATCAATAGGATACAATGTTCCTGATGACCATAAATCTACATGTTTTAGCTTTTCCTCCCTGTATCGGACCACATCAAAAGTTGACAATTTGGGTTGCTTTGAATTTCTCGTTCTGAGCGGAGCATATTCTGGTGACAGATCCACATGAAGATGATAAAGCTTTGTCATCAATACAGTGGTATAGTAACAAACAACACAATGCCAATAACAAAGCTGGAGATGGCGCTAATGACTATGTTGGAGATAGAGATGGCGTAGGTTTTTTTCAGAAATGTCACTCCTAATTCAAATTTTTGAGTGTTCCCAACTATTGGGGGAGAATATTTCAGCATTTTGAAAAATTATATTTTAACTGTGGTTAAACACCAGTGAAGTTTGATGTGACTAAAATAAGGTGCATTCATTCACATGGAAAGTAGTGCGGGCAGATTCCTTTAAGTACACATACTTAAAGAAAGTTCTTAGTCCAACATATCATTGGCCCTTCGACATATTGTTGGTGGACATTCAATATGTCATTAAACTTCCACTACAAATAATATTAACTTGGCTGCTTCCATTACATATTTCTTCTTATGCGAATGATTGTCTTCAACATTTGAATGGGTTGATTGTGTATTTGCATCATAATTATATCATTTCGCAAAAAGATGCGTGCAATAGGGTATTACATATTGTGAAAGATTTCAACTAGTTTAGTCAAATTTGCTACATTTGTTTATTTGGCAATTGAGGCCAATTTCATATTAGACTTAGAGTTTGACTTTTCAATATTACATTTGTCTAAAAGCATTTGAATAAACACTTTTGAAAAGTGCGGGAATGTGTAGAACACGAGTTTTTGTTAGATTCAATTGAGTAGTAGAGACATTGAATCTAGTCACAAAAATTGTAGGGGTTTTCATTATGGAGGGAAACCAAAGTTTGAAATTAGGCTTGGACCTATTATAAAAGGATGTAACTCGTGGAAAGAGAAGATCTCTCTCTCTCTCTCTCTCTCTCTCTCTCTCTCTCTCTCTCTCTCTCTCTCTCTCTCTCTCTCTATCTCTCTCTCTCTCTCTCTCTCTCTCTCTCTCTCTCTCTCTCTCTCTCTCTCTCTCTCTCTCTCTCTCTCTCTCTCTCTCTCTCTCTCTCTCTCAATTCATGCTTATACATGGTTCTCTTTGGGTCATCTATCCATTGGTGCACTATATTGGTGATATCTGGCAATTTTGTGTGTAGAATGTTCATTAGATGTTATATTCGGATTCACACATGTGAAATATAGTAGCTTACTCTTTTTTATGGAAAGCAACTTCATTTTATGTTTTGATTGATGTTTGATCAAGATCTATTAGAGTCTGCATGTCATTTATAGTGTAGATGTTGATTTTTCTACATTGGTTGTCTTTCTAACCAAAGATCAAAGGGATGTTTTGGATCTTAATGATTTGAAATTCTTTCCATGGTATCAGAGCTATTGTGTTTTAGGTTATGAAGAAAGCAATCACATCTATCAAGGACTTTGAGGAGATATCAATGCTAGAGCATGCTAGTTGACTTCTACTAAAAAATCGAGTTCTTTTCATATGTAGATTGGATCTTTTTTAGATCAAAACTCAAAATAGGTCTATATACTTGATCAATTCCGATTTCACACTCCACGTACTGAATTTGGCCAATTTTTGATGCATTAGAAAAGCCTAAGTGGTGGCTACAAGATTGCATATCAAGTTTTAGGCAATTGCATGTAGAATTTGAAATATTCAATTTTTTTGTGATTTTGTGGAAATCCTAATTTTGATTGGATCTCTAGATTGTGAGATTACTGAACTTCATTTGAGTGTGTTTCAATCTTAGTAAGTGGCAAGATTCATTAGATTGAGGATAGATCATAGGTTGATCACGATTTAACTATTCTATGTGTTGATTTGCTTGATACTGAGTGCAAGAATAGAATTGAGAGGTTCCATATCTTTGTGATTTCTTTTTGGAAACTTTTGTTGTATATCAAAAAAGTGCTTTGTGCATTGGAACAGTTTGGAAGATAAGTATTAGGTCATTGCAACATGGCTACATCAAGTGGATACATGTTGGAAGGCAATGATAGGCTTACCTCAAGCAACTATTCATTGTGGAAAGTGAGGATGGAATCACTCCTTGAGATGAATGGTAATTTGGATATTGTTGTAGGTTTGGAGGAGAGGCCAACAACACAACAAGAACAATTGAGGTATGACAAGAGGTCCAAAAGAGCTCTACATATGATTAAGATGAATGTTACCAATGAACTTCTCAAGAAAGTTGGTAAGTGTACTTTATCAAGTGAGGATTGGAAAGCTTGAAGAAGCTTTATGAATCCAAGTCTACTTCTAGAGTGTTGACTCTAAGAAGAAAAGTCTTTCAATGTTTGCAAAAGAGTGAAGAGAGTCCAAATACTTTTGTTTTGAGAGTAAACGCTTTGAATGATGAGCTGGCTTGCATTGATGAGAGCATTAAGGAAGGAGAGCTTGTTCAAGTTATTCTTAATGGTTTGTTGGATGCTCATGCTAACATTGTACAAACTTTTTTCTATTCAAAGAACTTTTCCAAGTTTGATGGATCTTCAAGAGATCTTGGTCAATGAAGAATATAGGCTTCAAGCAAGAGGTGGAGGATGGGGCACCTCAACTTCAAATCGTTGGAGGTAATGGCTAGGAAGCAAGCTGTGATTGGTCTTCCAAGTTCCTTAAGTAGCATCAATCATGTTTGTGAGTCTTGTGCTTTGTCAAAGTCACATAGACTACCTTATACTAGATCTACAAAGCCTTTTTAAATTGTACATTCGGATGTTCATGGAATTACTACAACTAGAAATAGTGGAGCTAAGATGTATGCAACTTTCATTGGTGTTTTTATTAGATTTTGTTGGATTTATCTACTAAAGAGCAAGGATGAAGTGTATGATGTTTTTTTTACGTTCAAGAATGCAAGGGAGAGCCAATTTTCCACAAAGATCAATTGCTTAAGAAGTGGCAATTGATCTTTCCCTCTCTCACTTTCACCTTCTCTCAAAACCGTGGATTTTTGGAGCTCAAACCCTCGGATTTCTATCTCTCTCTCCCTCTCTCACTTTCACCTTCTCTCGAAACCATGAAGAACACAAAGCTCCACCCGATGTTTAAGAGGCCTTGTGTTTCAAAAAGCAAGAATTGCTTGGAAAAGATCAAGAAGACCAAGACACCTGCTAGGCATGACGAAGATGACCACGAAACATTGGAAGCCTACTTGTGGAGAGGTAAAAGACCATGCTTATCAAGAACATACAACCCGAGACTAGTTTCGGCCATAAAATCATTGAAGGCTGTACTAGTAAAACAAAGGGATAATTTCTTGAACCATAATGATTGTCCACTAGGACCACAAGAATGTCCTAAATGTAGATCTTGAAGTGCTTTAGAATAAGAACATCAAATAGGATGATAAATCCTAAGCTGTTTTTCAAGAATGGTTTTGATTTAATACTACCAGTACTTTTCTTTGAATGTATCAAACATGCAAGTTATGTGATCTAAGCTTTTAGTAGCTTAGTGCATGACATGTAATGTTAGTATACATTTGTTTGCATACTTTATGCAAAAGTAAACCTTAATGATATGTTGAATTAAGTCAACTATACCTGGAAAGAAGACATAAGTATTGCAAGGGTGATGCCAAGCGAGTATAAACCCAGACATAAGTATATAATTTTTCCTTTTGAAATCACACTTTTTTTCAAGGGTAAAATGCATTTAATAAAAATCATGACCTTTTTTTTAATATTGCAATATGGATATGATTTGAAAGTGCAATACTTAGTTGGTGCCCACCAAGGCATTTAGGGCACCATAAATAAAACTTATATGTAGATATTAAATACCAAGAAAAACTAGATACTATACTAATACCATCGCAAAAAGATCCTTTAACTCCTAATTTGGGTATTTAATATAAACATTGGCTAAGCTAAAACAAGTCCTGGTCAAGTATCGACTGCAATATTAAAAAATTACATACTAGTCAGGTCAAGTCTTTGATACCCAAGTTAACAACAGTGATGACACTACTCCAGCACCTATATATGCATCTATAGAATCAAAAAGTTCAACACAAATATATGCATCTATAGAATCAAAAAATTACATACCAGTCACGTCGATTCTTTAATACCCAAGTTAACAACTCGTGTTGATACTCGTCTAGCACCTATATATGCGTCTACATTGGTCGATTCTTTGATACCCAAGTTAACAACCCGTGTTGATACTGGTCTAGCACCTACATATGCGTCTACGGTGGCCTAGACACTGTGGACTTGTTTAACATGAAAAGGGAGATACTCATGAGAGACGCATAAAATAGATTATAAATAAAGAATATTGAAAGTGACATAGGTGGTCATGGCAGAGTTATCCCCTCCCACGCAAACGTGGACACAAATATATCCATAAAATAGCCTCTTGAGTTAGTTGACGTACTTGGTCGTCTCTCCTTTGCTCTTAAAAACACAAAAACAAATCATTCTCTTTCTATTATCTCCAAGGAAAGCAAAGCGGAGCGCCTTTGAGCATTGCGCTTTGCTCTCGGATTGGGCAGATCACATCCATAGCCGCGAGCTTTGCTTCTCATGCTGCCTCCGCGCTAAGCCCTTGGATGCTAAGCGCAATTCCTGATAGGTAGCTAGCAGAGAATGCCTGGGATGAATGCTTGAGCTGTGATTTTTAGGGCATTGGATCTTGAGACAGGGTTTGGTAAAGGTTCAGGAGTGGCAGAGGGATTGATTGAATGGCGACTTACAGTTTGTGTCGGCTTGCCGTGCCGGCATCTACCGCTCAGTGCATGATCAATGCTGGCCCCGATGAGTTGATTTGCAGGAAAGCCTCCTCAGGGGTTGGTCCCAGCAGCCATGCCTCGCTTGCATCTTCTCAAGCTCATTCGCGCAGCCGAAGAAGGAAAGGCCTGGGTTCAGCCATCAAGCATCGGTGGTATGCTTGTTCACCTTCACTACATTTACGGTCACTGTTAGATTATCCTTCATTGACTTAAAATCAAAGACCCTGTGATAACAACTGAAACCGGAACGTTGGCAATTTAAACAAAATCTCCATTCTTGAGGACGAGCGTGTTTTGCTATCAAATAGATTTCAGATGAAATAAACCGTTGAGCATGAAAATTTGCTTGGAATATTTTCCGCTCTGTTTGGCTTATTGCCCCTTAGCAATGACCCTTTTCGAATGCTTCATCAATAGGTTTGAAAGTGGCTGGCCAATTTATTTGAAGCACACCCTTGAACAACTATAAGACGATCAACAAACATGTTAATTGCATAGCTCATCTCGATGTCTAAAGGAATCTACACTTGATTCAGGCAAACAGAACAAATTTGTAATAAATATTCAGGTCAGTCCTTTTTTACAGTTGGAGTATTAATTGCACAATTGTCAATAGCACCATATTGCATAATTTGACTATACAAGCTTGAAATGGATTCATATATTTTAGTCCCTCAGTTGATCATGTCCGATTGGTTACATTATAATACAGGTTATCTTTTGGAGCTAGGAGTGACAGGGATTGCCGAATTTCATTGGGTTTTGACATGTATTTTCATTGTACTGCAAATATGACCGGCCTGTACTCCATGGGATCTGCATCCATAACCTCATAGTATTGCCCTCAGCATACAATGACAAGTATAATGTTTCTAGTCTTCTGCTCAAAGCCCTTATCACTCCCAGTGTAATGGAGTTGATACTTTCCTTGCTTTCTTCTTCTTTCCCATGTCTTCCTTGTGTCTAGATAACATCTTCGTTCTTGACATCATAGCCTTAAGCTACTACATTGTATTTATTTTCTGCTGTGTCGGTCGAGTTCATACTCTTACTGACATGCAATGGACCAAGTGTAGGTTGTCATGTCACAAAATAGTCCATCATGACATGAGTACATAGATCAATGACTCTTGAAAATCAAAACTCTTGTGCTTTAATGGTATACTTGGCTATTGGGCTATATACATGGTAGATTCTATTTTTATCCATTGACTTGAGACGAGGGTTTTCATGCCGCCCGATGGATTCCTAGGCAACTCGAGTTCGTTTATCACCTTGTCAAATTTATCCAAGGTGACTAGACAATACCCCTCAATGCTTATATCAAAATTTACAAAAATTATTATCAACCCCCCAATTAGAAAACCTGTTTTTTGACACCCATACTGAAAAAAAAAAAAATTGCGTTCCAGGGTCACGTTCTGGAACGTGTTTCTAGGCAAAAACGTTCCCAGAGACGTATTTCTAGGAACTGAATTGCTGACCAAAAAAAAAAACAGATATTAAAAAATTCGAACTCCATGATAGAATCCAACACCCGTTTGATGCACCTGAAATGGACCACATTATACTCGAAACATTCGACAACCTACGTAAATGTACTGCCTTAATTGATGCTTTGATTTGATACCCATATTACCCACAAAAAATGAATTTTTTTTTCCTGAGAAACATGTAGGAAATCAAAGTGCCAAGATCCTTCTAACATTGAATCTCCATATACAAGAAGAAGAAAAAGAGGAAGAAGAAGAAGAGGGAGAGGGTTAGGCGCCCTCAAGGAGAGAGAAAGTAGTAGCAGTGCTTGAAAGGGAATGAATTACAAATGAACAAAGAGTACATATAAATAGGCCTTCCAAGGGCCTAGACTCTTCCAAACTCTAAGTTCTAGAACCTTCCAAGACCCATTACTAATTATAGGGCACCCTTAAAAGTCAAGATAGGGTCCCTTAACATAATTAGACTTTACTTGGACCCACGAATTACTACTGGACCAAAATTGGGTCCAACTCACCTAAAACTGACTTAACATGGTCTAAAAAATAAACCTAACCCATGGTTACACAAGTCTCGACCTTTTGGGTCAAAGTAACCTATGAGAAACTATCATTATCATTTAGTACTTCTAACACCCTCCTTAAATGATATGTAAAAAACATTAACATGACATGAAGTATGAAAAAGTGCAACAAAAATGCAAAGTGTTGCATGCTGCCCAAAACTCCATGTAGCCGAAAAAGAAAAGATGTAGCTTGCTGTCCAAGCTTCATGCCGCCAAAAAAAAAAACTTCAGCTTGAAGTAGTCGAAGTAGCCGAAATCTCAGCCCCAATCATGCCCGATGTAGAAGAGATGTAGAATACGAAGTGCGGTAGCATCAAGTCGAAAAGTGAAGACAAGCATGCTCCATCCAAAGTAGGTAATAGTTATGAACGTAGCCACGACTGATCTAGATTTAGTCTATGAAAGCATCACATAAGCAAGACTTAACCCTAGAAAGCAGGAGAGAGAAAGCTTAAAGAGACTAAAGAAGGAGATCATATCGTAAGCCAAGTAACAAATGACAGAATCCCTACTTATAGCCAAGAGGAAGCCCTAAAAGGAAGCTTCCAGTGGCTAGGGCCAAACTGAGAGGGAAAATAGTGCGCCCTCCAAGAAGGCCCCCACTCTCAGTAATATGACCAAATAACCAATATAGTGAATCATAGGGCCCAAGGCCAATAATATGGTCTAAATGTCAATAATAGGGCCCAAGGCCAACCATATAGTCTAAATGTCAAATAATGAATAAAAGAGGGCCCAAAGCCTGCCTATGCATAAAGTAAAGTAAATGTAAATGGACATGGCGAATGTAATGAGCCGAGTCCATAACTCTCCCCGACACAAAAATAAGACCCAACTGCCATAAAGGACTGGATCAAGTAACAGCAAGCCCTGAAGGATCAACTGGAACAGCATCTGGTGTAGTAACAACTGGAGCAACAGCTGATGTAGAGGAATCAACAAGTGCGGCAAGAGCACGAGCCTGATCCGCAAGTGACGGTGTATGATAAAAGACATCAATAGGCTCCCATGTGGCCTCCTCAACAGGACGACCATCCCACTGGACTAGGAACTGAATCTGCCGGCGGCGTCGACTATGATGCAAACGCACCTGAAGGATAGCAGCAGGTAATAAAGGAAAGAGATTCGGTGCAGTAGGAAACTCAGCATCACGAGGAGCATCATCCTCAATAGCAGCACGTAATAAACTGACATGGAATATATCACAGGCACGTGTGGAAGCAGGAAGCTGAAGACGATATGTAACTGGACTAAGAACCTCCAATATACAATAAGGCCCATAATAACGTGGTGCAAGCTTCTCAGTAGAAGCATGGCCCTGAATAAAATGATGACGTGCAAACCGTAGGCGTAGATATACCTTATCACCAACATGAAACTCAACATGACGTCGATGACGATCAACTGAAGCCTGATAACGCTGCTGGACCTGCTGCAAATGGGAACTGGCTTGGAGAATAAGCTCGCGAGCACCTGATAGAAATGAAGACAGTGTCACAGGTGTATCCTCGGGAGGAAGAGGAATACCAGGTAAAAGAGGTGCATAACCATGAGATAATAAAAATGGTGCAACGTCGGTGCTGGTACTAACAGAGCTGTTATAGCTATACTCTGCCAAACATAAGTGTTGATCCCAATCCTTCCCTGAAGGAGTAACAAAATGGTGCAAATAATCCTCAAGGATCCTGTTAAGGACCTCAGACTGCCCATAAGAAGTAGAAGGATAAGCAAACCCCATAAAAAGCTATACATCCAATATACGCATAAGCTCTGTCCAGAACAATGATGTAAACTTACTATCCCGATCAGAAAGGATAGTACGAGGAAACCCATGTAGGCGAAATATCTCTGAAAGGAACAAGCGTGCACACTGCTCTGCTGTGATAGTACTGCGGACGGGTATGAAATGTGCCTGTTTCGAGAACCTGTCAACTACCACCATACATGAATCGTGACCACGATGGGTGCGGGGAAGGCCAATGATGAAGTCCATAGAAATATCAGTCCACTGGCGGTGAGGAATAGGCCAACTCTGAAGCAAACCAGCGGACTTAGCACGGGAGTACTTATTACGTAAGCAGAAAGGACAGGTACGAATAAGTACAACAAGCTCTTTCCTAAGGGATGGCCAATAGAAATGATCCTTAAGACGAGCATAAGACTTCTGAAAACCAAAATGACCCCCAACTGGGGACGAATGAGCATCCGACAACAACTGAGAACGGATACCCAAAGAACTAGGAATACAAAGAGAACCATAATGATAAAGACGATGGTCAACAATGGAATAAGCCTGATGAGGTGAAGACGACATAGGTGGAGCAGAACTATAAACATCACGAAAATCAGAACATGTAAGATAAGCAGATGGAAGATCATCAAACCAGGAAGGGATCGTGGCAACAAGGGTATTCAATAAAGCAGGAAGTCTAGACAATGCGTCAGCAGTAGTGTTAGCACGACCAGGACGATACAAAATAGAAAAATCAAAAGATTGTAAAAACTGCAACCAACGAAACTGACGATCACAAAGATCACGCTGGGAGAAGAGATAACGTAAGGACTGATGATCAGTAACGATATCAAAAGGAACACGGTACAGGTAATGGCGCCACTTCTTAAGAGCATAGATAATTGCAAGAAGCTCTTTCTCATGGACAAAATAACGTTGCTCATAAGAGCGTAAACGACGCGACTCATAAGCAATCATACACTGAGACTGACGAAGCAAGGCACCCAAACCAACATTACTAGCATCGGTCTCAACAATAAATTTCTGATCAAACTGTGGTAAACACAGGACAGAGGCCTCCACAACAGCACGACGAAGAGTGTCAAAGGCGAACTGACAATCAGAAGTCCAAACAAAAGCACTAGACTTCTTCAAAAGGGCATGAAGAGGGGCAGCCACAGTGGCAAAGTGAGGAACAAAACGACGAAGGTGAGTAGCGAGACCAAGAAACATACGAACATGGTGGACATGTGTGGGAACAGGCCAATCAGCGATTGCCCGAACCTTATGAGGGTCCAAACGAATACGACCATCACAAATGAGAAATCCTAAAAGCTCAATCTCAACAGCAGCAAAGGAACACTTAGAAAGTTTAGCAAACAACTGGTGATGAACAAGCAATTGAAAAACAGATGAAAGATGTAACACATGCTCATCAAGAGTCTTACTAAAAACAAGAATATCATCAAAATAAATCAAAACACAACGACCAAGGAGAGGACGCATGATGTTATTCATCACATTCTGGAACGTAGGTGGACCATTAGTAACACCAAAAGGAAGAACACGAAACTCATACAAACCAAGATGGGTACGAAACGCAGTCTTGTGTTTGTCCGAAGGATGCATCCTAATCTGGTGATAGCCGGAACGTAAGTCTTATCTTAGAGAAAAGATGAGAGGTGCCTAACTGGTCAAAGAGATCATCCATGTGAGGAATAGGATACTGGTTACGGATGGTCAACTTATTGAGGGCATGATAATCAATGCAGAGGCGTTTGGAACCATCTTTCTTACTGACAAGGAGAACAGGGGCACCAAAAGGACTGTGACTAGGAACAATAAGGCCCTGATCTAGTAAAGCAGTAATCTGAAGCTCAACCTCATCACGCTCAGACTTAGACATACGGTAAGGAGGCCGGGAGGGAGGAGCAGAACCAGGACACAAATCAATATGGTGGTTCACATCACGTAATGGTGGTAGCGTCGTAGGTTCTGAAAAGACAAATGCATACTGATGTAATAAGTCAGAGATCACCTGAGGAACAACTGCTGGAGGAGAGGTAGTCACTGGAGAATCTGCTGCAGCACGCTGAACACATAATAAAGCTGCACAATGAGCCTTAGGTAGGCTGCGGATAAACTGCTTCCCGCTGATCAGCTGGAAATCTGCCTGAGAATCAATACCAGCAAGTGAGTGGGTCACTGCATCATGAACAAATGTCAATGTCTGCTGAGCCAGGTCCAAAGTAACCGCTCCCAATGAAGCAAACCAATCAGCACCAAGGATAAGGTCATAGCGCTCCAGAGGAATGATATAAAGATCTGCCTGTCCAGAAAAATCACCAATGGGGTAGGATAATCCCTGAAACATCTGAGAACTAGGAAATGAGTGAGAACTGGCAACCTTGACTGTGAGAGGCTGTGGAGCAGGAATAGGTGAAGCGCGTATCCGGCTGAGAACATAACTGCTAATAAAGGAATGAGTGCTGCCGGTATCAACTAAAGCAATATACTCACGACCAGTAATGCGCACACGTAGCCGAATGGAGCGAGGACCGGGGCACCCTGTCCAGGTAGCATAAGCAAGCTGAGCATGGCAAGTAGCAGGAAGTAAATCAGTAGAAGGCTCAGGAGATAGATCAGGCTCATCAGATATATGAATGTAGATATCGGACTCATCTGGGGTAGTGCCCTCATGGTAGAAAACAGCAGTAGAAGTAGGCAGGGGCTGGCGGCAATCACGGGCAATGTGGTCAGGACTCTTACAACGAAAGCAAAGACGCTTCTGCTGAATGTCAGCGAACTCTGCAGACGTGTAACGTCGGACAAAAGCAGGACGAGGAGGCGGAGGGCGAGGAGTGGGAGAAGTAAGAGAAGAGGTCGGGACGACAGTGGATGGGGCAGATGGGGCCAGAGATGGTAGAGGTGAAAGAGATGGACGGGGTCGGGAAAAGCGAAAGGGAGCAGGATCAGGGTACTTATGCTGTAAAGTACTAGCAAGGGACATGGCCTCAACAAGTGTGGGTGGACGGAAAGAAGAGACATCGTATCGTAGAGCACCACGAAGTCCAGCAATGTAGCGAGAAATAAGCTCGGTGGGCTGAAGATCTATAAAGAGGTAGGAAAGGTCCATAAACTGATCTATATAGGAAGAAAGATCACCAGTCCGAGTAAGACTACGGAATATATCACGGTGGCGGCTCAGCCACTGAGGGTCAATCATAGCATGACGAAGATCACGACGAAAGGTAGGCCATAACTAGAGACCGTCCCGATCAGGGTCAAGTCGGTAGACCCGCCACCAAGTGGCAGCACGTCCATCTAAATGTAAGGCGGCTAACTGGATCTTCTGAGGATCAGTCTTAGGGTAAATCTGAAAATAAGTATCAAGCTTTGCAAACCAATTCTCTAACAAGTTCCCGTCAGAGGAACCAGAATAGGTGGCAAGCTGTACCCGATCACGAAAATCTCGAGCAAAATGTGGCTCAGGAGCTAGATGTCGTGGAAAATGTGACTCAGGAGCCGTAGGACGTGGAAAACCGGGTGGTGGGTTAGGTGGAAAATGAGGCCCACCGCCAAAGGAAGTAGACGAGGATGGAAGTCCAGATGGAGACCCAAATGATGAATGAACAGGGGCTTTGCCAGGTCCATGTGGCTGATAGGAATCAATCTGTGACTGCATAGTGGCAAAGCCGGTCTGTAGAGTGGTAAAACCGGTCATCATTTGGTCGAAACGACTACTGAGGAGAGTAAGAGAGTCACGCATATCAGCAAACTGTTCATCTAAAGGTCCGGAATGACTCGCAGGTGTAGTGGGTGAGCTAGCCATGAGGAAGAAAAAGTAAGCGAGAAAAGAAATGTGCTAAACAATTGGACGAACTGAAGAAGAGGACATAAGTCGTCACAACAGGCACGCCAATGAAAAGACACAATAGAACTCGCGATGTAAGATGAACGGAAAGGACAACTAAGTAAGAAATACCTCGTAACCGCAACCGGAAGTGAGCTGAAAAATAGCGGTGATATGTCGAGGTACCGGGCAGCCTCCAAAAAAGATGCTAAGGGCCCGACAACGTGGAGTAAACGGTGGGTAAAAGTATGGGAAACAATAATGGACTATGGGGCTGGAAAGGGAGCAGCCAAGGAAAGGAAGTGATAACAAAAAGGAGGTATGGGCAGCGAGGAAACAAGGCTGAAAAATCAGAGATCGCCCTTCAAGGGTAAAAAAAAGTTTGCGATAAAGACGGAGAGCAATCCCGATGCGCGATGAAGTTGGGTGGGAGTGGCTTTCTAAGCATCTAGGCGTGTTTCTATTGTTCGGGATAGTGTTTCTATTGTCCGGGATAGGGTTGTGAACACAGACAACAGTGTAGGAGGGTGAGCTGAAATTGAGGCGGATGTAGGGCGCCAGCTATGGTGGAGTGTGGGCGTCCAAGAGAGGTAGTAAACGGCAAAACAAAATTGGATCAAAAAGATGGGTTGGTAGGGCGCTAGGAGTGGCTGATGGAAGGTGGCGAATAGGGGCAGCAAAAAAGCGGAAATTTTCAGCAAAGGAAGGAGCAATGGGGCGCTGGTCAGCAAGCATGAGGGCGCCCAATAGGGCAGCAAATAGGAGGCAGTAGGGCGCCCAAAATAGGGGAGGAAAAAGGCTGAAAATGCAGCAGTAGGCAGCCAGCAAGAGGGCGCTAGAAATGGGCAGCAAGTGGGCGCCTGTCCTCCTCCGATCCGTCGTGAAAATCTGCAAGACAAGTGTGGAGAAATGCTGAAGATCCGGCTGAAAAATGGTGAAGATCCAAGCTGAAGATGGGCGCCCTCCTGTGAGAGAAAAATCTGCTCAATGGAGATGCTCAGGAAAGTGCTCTGATACCAAGTTATGAACGTAGCCACGGCTTATCTAGATTTAGTCTATGAAAGCATCACATAAGCAAGACTTAACCCTAGAAAGCAGGAGAGAGAAAGCTTAAAGAGACTAAAGAAGGAGATCATATCATAAGCCAAGTAACAAATGACACAGAATCCCTACTTATAGCCAAGAAGAAGCCCTAAAAGGAAGCTTCCAGTGGCTAGGGCCAAACTGAGAGGGAAAATAGTGCGCCCTCCAAGAAGGCCCCCACTCTCAGTAATATGACCAAATAACCAATATAGTGAATCATAGGGCCCAAGGCCAATAATATGATCTAAATGTCAATAATAGGGCCCAAGGCCAACCATATAGTCTAAATGTCAAATAATGAATAAAAAAGGGCCCAAAGCCTGCCTATCCATAAAGTAAAGTAAATGTAAATGGACATCGCGACTGTAATGAGCCGAGTCCATAACTGTAACCAAAAAACCAGCCACAAGCCGAAATATGGATTTGCAATCCATCAATGGTTCCCACATGATTCCATAAGTCTTCTTACCACAAGAAACATAAAGAAGAGTATGATACTCTTTAACCATCACATCCTCCCGAATCTTACTATCAATGATCTGCTCACCAACACTAGGTAAGGCAACACCGTCATCATAAGAAGTAAGCATCAAAACATGAAAATCAGCATAAGGTACTGATTTTGGTGAGGCATGTGTGTTTCCTCCAAGGTAAAAAGATGCTTTGCTATCCCGCAAAGACTCGGACAACCAACAAGAGGCTGTAGCAGGCTGTCCAACAGCCACAAAATCACCAACGCTTTGCTGTCCAAAGTGTTCCAAATGTGGACCTTGCTGTCCAAAAACCTTCCGCAGGCCGTTCCCGATGCATAATAGGATGCTCACGATGTAACATAGGCTGAAAATGATCAATAAACTATGGCTAAATTTGGTGTCCACCATCTTCAAGAAAAAAACCAACAACTTGCCACTTTGAACACCCAAATAATCTAGCAACACGCCACTTTGAACCAATGTACTAATTGACATGATTTTTCCCCCCCCTCCATTAGTACAAAATGGCTTCAAAGAATGCTTGATTTCAGCCTTTTCCAAAACATTATCTTGAGAAGCTTGCTCATAAAGTTCTTCACTAATGCATCCATCATTTGCAACAAATGGCTCAAGAGAAGAAGAACGCTTTACTATACCAACATTCCGATGCAAACTTGTACTTGTAGAAAGACAATGATCAAACTTTGCATGACTTTGCCCTTCTACCTTCAAAGAGGATGAACTAGAGAGGAGAAAGCATGATGATGAATCCTTTATTCGATACATCTTTAAAAGTGTTTCCCAAGCACTTTTAGAGGTCTTGCAAAATCTCAAATGATATAAGATAGATCTTGTTACCAATAAAATCTTGATCATCACGCCGATGCAAAATCTCAGCTTGCAACTCCATGAAGAATAGTTGGTGCCATCCAACATATGTTCACCTGAACAAGTACGAATTGTTCCCAAATCTCTTGCCATAAGAACCAGCCAAGAAGATAAACTTTTTCAAACCCTAAATGTGCCCTAAAAGACACATAAACCAGCAAGTATCAGCACCGGAATGTGTCGAAACCACACATTAGATGGATGTAGGAACTCACCCTCCTACAAGCCTTGTGTGCTGAAAATTTCAGCCTGAAATTGCATTACAAACTCAAAAACCAGCAAGCAAAGAATCAGGTTAGCCTCCAACAAAGCTTTTTTTGGAACCCTTCTTTCTTGCCAAAAAGTGTGAACAATACACACACGGATAGGGCTGTTGCAACACCCTACAAATGGTAATATGCTGTCCAATTTTCAGTCTCGGAATGTGATCGGATCAAAATTAGCGCCTTCTTCCACACCTAGAAACAAGCAAAAAGAAGCGGATCTTCACTTTGTAAAATCAGCAAGGGTGCTGATTTTTCAGCCAAATCAGAAGAATAGAAATTGCTTGTAGATGGGCGCTCTCCTGCAAAGGAGCAAATCTGAAAAATAGGGCAGCAGCAGACCAACGGAAGTAGGATAAACCTACACGGATGTGGGCGACCTAAAAGAAGCCCCGAGGAAGATAATTAATGGCGCCTTCCTGCAACCTGAAAAATCAGCAAACAACCTGATTTTTGGGCGCCCAAAATCCTGTTATCTTCTTTGATGTGTGGCGCCCTCCTGCAAAACGGAAAAGAGTCAAAAAACGGACCTTCACTCCAAAAAATCAGCAAAGGTGCTGAATTCTTGTGATCCCTAAGTGAAGACGATCTCTTTTGGTAGGGCGCCCTAAATCAAGCATAGAAGATCCATGGCTCTGATACCATGTAGGAAATCAAAGTGCCAAGATCCTTTTAACATTCAATCTCCATATACAAGAAGAAGAAAAAGAGGAAGAAGAAGAAGAGGGAGAGGGTTAGATGCCCTCAAGGAGAGAGAAAGTAGTAGCAATGCTTGAAAGGGAATGAATTACAAATGAACAAAGAGTACATATAGATAGGCCTTCCAAGGGCCTAGACTCTTCCAAACTCTAAGTTCTAGAACCTTCCAAGACCCATCACTAATTATAGGGCACTCCCAAAAGTCAAGATAGGGTCCCTTAACATAATTAGACTTTACTTGGACCCACGAATTACTACTGGACCAAAATTAGGTCCAACTCAACTAAAACTGACTTAACATGGTCTAAATAATAAACCTAACCCATGGTTACACAAGTCTCGACCTTTTGGGTCAAAGTAACCTATGAGAAACTATCATTATCATTTAGTACTTCTAACAAAACGCTTCCCCATTTCAAATCATTTCTAGATGCGTTTCTAGAAATGCAATGCAAGTATGCAAGTATGACAGAGAGAGAGAGAGAGAGAGAGAGAGAGAGAGAGAGAGAGAGAGAGAGTAACGAGATTTCACATAGTCCCCCTTGACAAGTCAAGACCAAACCCTTTGAACCCTTTAATTTATAGCATAACAGGTGAAAACTAAGCTGTATAAAGTCTTACAGTACAGAGTACCATAAAGCGAAACAAGTTTTAGGACACCCAGCTGTTACATGCCACCATCCCACAAAAAGAGTTAGTTACGTGAGGAAGACAGGTGTCATAGCTGAGCATCAGTTGTTATCCATGTCCGAAACAAGATTCACTACCTTATCAGCTTGATTGCAATTACAAATAATATGTCCAATCTTCCCTATCATGCATTTCATAATTAGCATTACATTCTGCCCTATAACGAAACCGTTTCAGGGCAAATGCTTTACTGATCAGTATAAGAGCAAAAAGAATGTATTAAGTTCACATAAGCATTCTACACGTAAGAAGCTACCTTGCAATACATAGATGAAAAGAGACTTGACTTTGGCAACAGTGCTAGGTACTAGGGCAGATTTGTGCCATACTAGCCCCAAGGACTTTTTATGAGAAACGTTTGGGAGTCCAAGCACCTTGTGGCTTGGGCAAATCCATGCCATTCAAGCACGTCAAAGTCAAACTCTTCACAAGTCCATAGCTTACTCACAAAAGCTGCTCTTAAGCTTTAAAAATTCCAAACCTTGCTATTGGTATCATAGACCAATCCTTATAAAATTTAAAGCATGAAACATAAGCACTTTTAAGACCATAACTTCAAAACCAATCACTTTAAGCAACTCTTGAAGTCCCTTATGTGTGCATGAACCGTATTGTAGTGTTGAGTGAGACTACCTTCCATGTTGGTGTAATTTCATAAAGCTTCATACCTGAATGTGAGGCGAAGTCATTTCCTGCGAGCTACCCATCTCCAACTGCTTAAGCGAAACCTTCTTTTATGTAGTAATGATTTCAAACCGAAAGTAACGGGTTAATGGTAGTGCAGCCTCCTTAAAAGAGTATCGTAATCTTAGTACGACGTTTACATCAATCAAATGTGATTCATCGTTAAAAGCAATTACTATTGTCTTCAAATGCCACAAAATCATTCCTTTATTAGTTCACAACTTGAATATTAGCACATCCAAAAAACAACAAGTCACTTTAGTTATCATTGTGTTCAAAGCTCATACGATTATCAAAGCCTCACAGAACCTCTTACAGTTACGACCAGAGATAACCGTTTGCATTGTTAATCTCATGAGCAAACGTATATCATGTTCATAATCAACATCAAAAGAAAGAACTGAGATAAACTGGTAGCATGTTGGGCGGCCAACTACGAATGGTTATGGCGGAGACAGGATCATGCATCACACGTAGTATCATATACTACTGATTTTCAGAAAAACAACATACATAAACGATGGTCCATCTCATTCCAGATGGTGGCCTACTGCAATTTCAGCAGGGTGCTGCGCACTATTATCATGAATCAATCAAACAAATCCGCAAATGGAAGAGCAAACCTCTGGCCATCTGAAATTCGCTTGGCCAGTGGCCCTCCTACCTTTGCACAGAGGCACAAATCACGTATGAACTTCTAACATGAAACTTCAGGTGCCTGTTCGCTGTCAAGAGACAACATACTATACACAATGATGAGGATCATACCTGCAAATCTGTTTACGGATGCTCTTGAGGCAGCGCCCACTTGTAGAAGCTTCCAACGTGTTTTTAGAAGCAAGAATACTATATCAATCAACGATAATCATGGCATCTTGTGAGCTCATTCCCATCCAGCATAACTACCAAATGAAACATATCAACTATAGACGATCATTATGCCAAACAATCGATAGCTACCTTACCTCAGCTTGTAGTATCTTCCACACGAATACTCTTTCGATAGCATTCATAAGTCTCCTCTCATCCAAGCCGAAATGGTCGCAGTAGAGAAGCAAACCGAGAGAGATGAAGCAAGGGAGAGAGAGAGAGAGCAGGAAGAGTGAAACTTAGGGTTGTGTCACCTTCCTTTATATAGAGATTATAGTACATCTTGGTGCATTGGATGCTAAATAATGCTCACCGTTAGATCGTATCCCTATAATGTGCACTGATCATAGCCGTTCAAGAAAACCAAGTTTCCCACCAAAAGACCATATTTTAAAAAAAACTTCTTAAGGGGGGTCATATTACTAAGTTTAGCAAGGTAAGGCATTTATGTAGGTTTAGTACCATAAGGGAAAAATCGTTTCATGATGTTTCGAAGAGCGAATAAAACGTAATGACCATATAGTAGAGTCCATGATAGAGAGAGAGAGAGAGAGAGAGAGAGAGAGAGAGAGAATTAGAATTAGAATTATTATTATTAACGTCTTTTGGTGCCCAGGGGCACATAAGACAAAAGAGAGTACAAAATGTGAGAAGCATTGTCCGCATAAGGACTTATTTACCAATGAAAAGACAGTAAAACTAAAACTAAAATATCGATCTCTCTGTCTCTAAGAGAAAAAGTATCCAAGCTTGACCACCAGCTGGTGAGGGTACAAAGCAAGAGCTTAACCACCTGCTCCGCGGAGGAAACTAGCTACGAGCAAGCTGAAAGTAATGAGTGATGGTAGTAGTGGGTCGTGATGTAGGCTGGTGGGAGGCGTATGAAGATCTAGTAGCACTGGATCGAGCCGAAACTCTCTGTGTCTTCGATCTTCGGACGGGGACGTCAAAATCCGCAACCGAAATATCCACTCTGTCTCGCTTCTGGAAGAACTGAGTAATGTGAGCCTGACTGGAATCCATATCTGAGAGCGTAGGTAGAAGTGAAGCTCGTAAAATATACATCTCTCTCAAAAGAAGACCCACACATCTAGCATCTGGATACTCGAGGAAGGAGCTCAACGTGAGGGGAATATCTCGGTATAAACAATGGTATCGTCCTCTAATCTCATAGTATACTGGGCAGCGAAAGATGAAATGAAACTCATCTTCCACCTCCTGAAGAGAACAAAGCTGACATATCCGCTGCAATCTGGGAGTGTCTGTGTATCTACCTGTCTCGATAGCAAGCTGATGAGAAGAGACTCGAAGCTGTCCTATACGATATCTCAGACCAAAAGATAGCGTCTGTGTAAGATAAACTGGAAGAATAGGCAAGCCCGAAACGTCCAGCCGTAAAAGATGTGTGCCATAATAATGTAGCTTGACCCTATCTGGATCAGGATGTGACCATATAGTGCGTATGTAGCTCCGGTAAATCTGCTGTCTGATATAAGCATGGGTTCCATTCGGAAGATCAAGTGCGGATAAACCCCAAGTCTGAAGAAGGGCTGAGACACTGCGATACCAAGAGTGCTTGGCTCCCTGATCCGCAATGGTACAAGATGAAGTGAGAGCAGCAACAATGTATCTGGAGGTATCTAGATCTGATACCCTGTGAAGAAAGGTGATGATCTGAAACATAGCACCAACAACTAATGGAGGAGAAGCAAACTCGGCTAGTATGATATCATGTGGTACTGAGGGCTTAGCCCGAATTATCCTACTGAGCATGAGAATCTGGATACGAGTAAGATCTCTCCATGTATCGCGTGATAAATCAGGGCACCAAGTCTCAGCCGAATATAGCACAACTGGGGAGACAGTAGCAGAAAATAGTAGGCATCTGGTAGCAGGATCCTGCACATAATAAGTAGAGCAAAATCTCTCCATATGCACAAGAGCGGTATGCCCCTTGCGGAGCCTGGCGGTGGCTGCTGGTCGAAAAGTGAGTAGCGGACCAGAGAAAAGAACTCCCAAATAGGTGTAGGAGGTCACGATCTCAATCGGTAGCCCGTCATAATAGAAAATCACATCTCTCATATGCTGTCTGTTGGTGTTAAACACCATAATCTTAGTCTTCTTAAGGTTAACCGTCAATCCCCAACGCTGGCAAAAGTGATGTAAAGCAGAAAGGTGACTCTGTAAACCAGCTGCAGAGGATGAGAGGAGAACCACATCATCAGCGTACAAGAGAATGGGGATAATAATGTCTGCTAGGGGACAGCCCTCTCCACCTTCCTCGCGAATAATCCGCTCGAGGTCATCTATATATAGTGCAAAAAGAGTGGGTGATAAGGGGCAACCCTGCTTCACCCCAATGGTAGAATGTATCTGTGAGGACCAGCCACTACCATCTCTGAAACGTGCCAAGACTCGCTCATATAAAGTAATGATCGCAGCAATAGTATCCTCTGAAAAGCCAAGTGAAGACAGTCTCTGGAAAAGAAGATGTCGTGGAACAGAGTCAAAAGCTTTGCGAAAATCCACAAAGCAACAGTAAATTCTCTGTTTCCGATGTCGAGCCTCCTCAATAATGCATCTCAAAATGAAGATCTGGTCTGAAGTAGAATATCCCGGTCTGAAACCAGCTTGACCCATAGCGTGTAAACCCTCAGTTTCAGCAAAAGATCCAGTGACTGTCTGTAGTATAGAGCCATATATCTTAGCTAGAGTGTGGCCAATCATAATGGTGCGGTAGTTTCCTACATTCATGGGATCACCTGCCTTGAGGATGGGGTGAAGGATATTAGTACACCAAGCCGTAGGAAAACCAGAAGTAACAGCTGTGTTAAAAACATGAGCAATGTAAGGGGAGATGAGATGTGCTACGGGCTTTAGGAAGTCTACACTTAAGGAGTCATAGTCAGTGGCTTTATTTAGTTTGGCATGTTTAATGGCGTTTTCAACCAGAGAGAGAGAGAGAGAGAGAGAGAGAGAGAGAGAGAGAGAGAGAGAGAGAGAGAGAGAGAGAGAGAGAGCTTTATTAATGTCTTTTAATGCCGAAAGGCATATAAGACCAAATAAGTATATCTCAAGTTTGAAGTGTGACAAATACTAGAAGGAGATCTACCTTTGAGTCTGTCCTGGAGAAGTTTAATTAGAGGCTGTGTATCATGAATATCTGGCTGATCATGGCATACAACACTGCATTAGGGAAATAAGGGCCACACAACGAGGATCCTCATAGGCGATGAGAGAATGTAAAAAAATAGGTGAGTCTCTGAATAGGTAGTAATAGCGACTGCGTATCTCATAATAAGCAGGACATCTGAAGATGAAGTGCCCCTCAGTCTCAACCTCTCCTAGTGTACATATCTGACATAACCCATCCTCAGGAGGGGTACCCTGAAAGCGTCCCATCTCAACCTCAAGATGATGTGAAGATGCTCTGAGAGAGAGAGAGAGAGAGAGAGAGAGAGAGAGAGAGAGAGAGAGAGAGAGAGAGAGAGAGAGAGAGAGAGAGAGAGAGAGAGAGAGAGAGAGATCTTTATTAATGTCCTTGAAATACCCTAAGGTACATAAAAAGTACATGTCAAGTATGAGGAGCTTAGAAGCTCAACCATCTAAAAGAAACAATAACTACAAAAACAAAAACTACATATAATGAGATGTCTAGCACAGTCACAATCCATCCTCATGATATAATAGATGTCCCTCTGCTTGTAAAAAAATGGTGTATAATATGCTGCAAAACTGTCACTGAACGGGCTGCAGACCTCTGTCTTCGAGTGGGCTGTCGTTGTCATCTTTGCTGCCGTGGAGTGGCCTATGGGCTGGCTGTCTCTCTGAGCGTGTCTCTACCGTCTATGTATGGAAGCATCTGGAATCTTAGCCTCTCCATCAAAATCACTATTCTCCTGTTTGTCTTCGACGAGATAAGCACTCCTTGATTCTTAGCTATATCAAGGGGGGGGGGGGGGGGAGGTGTCTGTGTTTGGTCTCACCATCCTCAAGTCGGACATCTCCCGAATTGTTAGGGCAACAAATCTGGGATCCTCATATGATATCAAGGTAGAGAGTGATCTCGAAACAAGTAGTAATATCTCCCTCGGATCTTATAGTAAGCAGGGCATCGGAAGAGAAAATGGAACTCATCCTCTACCTCCTGTATCACACTTATTGTAACCGGGAAACTACGAGTTGTGTCACACTAAAAGTGGGACCAGAGAATACAACACCCAGATATGTGTAAAAGTCAACTACCTCAAGTGGATGACCATCCCATAGAAGCTCCTGTCGTATCATGAAGGATCTAGAGGTATTAAAACACCATAACCTTGGTCTTGGCCACATTCATTGACAATCCCCACCGTATACTAAAGAATGAAGCGCATCTAGATGCTGCTTTAGACCTTCCCTCGTCCTCGAAAGTAAAACCACATCATCTGCATATAACATGATAGCAATAATGAGATCACCCAACTTACATCCCTCCCCTCTAACAATTTATATAACCTGCTCAAGCTCATCTATGTATAAACCAAAGAGTGTAGGTGAAAGTGGACATCCCTGCTAAACCCCAATCGTACTATCCACCCCTGGTGATACAACCCCTGATACTCGGATCCGGCCAATATAACTTGCCTATATAAAGCCACAACTGCTGATATGATATCCTCCTGGAAGCCACTATCCCGAAGCCTTTGTATCAATAGATGTCTGTACAGAATCAAAGGGTTTGTGGAAATCCACAAAGCAGCAGTATACACGCCCTCTCTTGGCCCTAGCCTCCTCAATGATGGATCTTAGGGTGACAATATGATCCGATGTAGTATATCTTGGTCTGAAGCCAGCCTGGCCAATGGCATGAAGTGCTTTGGTGTCCATCTCTGTGTTGATCTTTGACTGAAGAATAGAGCCATAAACTTTGGCAAAGAGGTGGCTAATGGTACGATAGTTGTCGACTTTCATGGGATCACCGCCTTATATAGGATGGAGAAGGTTTGTGGACCATGGGGAGGGGAATTGAGATGTGATAGCGGGGTTGAATAAGATAGAGAGGAAAGGTGAGAGGATGTCAACAACATACTTCAGAAGTTCAGCCTCTAATCGTCGATGTCAAATCCAAGTGTAATCATTTGATGGCCTCTTCTATCATGTCCGGGGAGAATATATCAAAAGTATTTGTGGATGAGGGCTTGGGAAGTGGAGGTGCATCAAAGATAGTGTACAATGATGTGGCATAGGTCATCCATGTGCTAAGATCTGTGATTGGGGGTGAAGGTGCTCTTGGGAGGAATTTTTTCCGAAAGGATCTCGAAGAGGAACTAAAGAGAAGGTCCATCATCCTCTTTCCTTGGCAGATCTCATATGCAATTTTCTTTTTTCGAGTGGTTCTACAGTATACACAAGATAAGTCCTTTACCAGATGGGAAAGGTGGCAGCGTGCATAGATCAAATTCTAGTGGAGGTGGTTGCATCCGTGGTCATACCATGGGTTATGTGGTTGATAGTGTCGTGGATGTGTGGGTCGTGGGGATGGAAAAGCAAGGGATATAGCCGTATGGATGGTTCGGACAAGAAAAAGAGACTGGTCTGCTAAAGTATGCTCTTATGGGAAGTGAGTCAGAAGTTTAGATAGGGCTTCCATGTACAGAGGTGTATTTCGAGGGGTGTAGCGATATACGGTCTTCACGTTGGGGGTTAATGGATGAGTGTGTGATGTGTGAAGAAGGCCAATAGGGAGCGAGAGATATGAATGGTAAGAGAGGGTGGTGCAGTGAACCAAGAAGGATGAAATGGAGGGAAGGAGAGACGACGATCCCATGAAATAGTCAACAACACTATGCCCTCCGCTGTCTGGGAAACTAGTCACCTGAACCAGGCCACTGCAGTAGGCCATTATAAATGGCCAATCCATGAGCCTCGCCCAACTGAAGCATTTGCTCTCCATATGCTGTAACTGGACCCTCTACATCTTTCGATCATCGCTGGAGGCCAAAATCGTCCCATTTTATGGCATGTATCCGTTGTGGATCATCCTCTGCTCTATGGAACTCTGTATGTCTGGACCTAGTATGGGCATTAAAGTAACCCCGCTCCTCATACCTGGTAATGGTCGAAGAGATATCCATGTAAGGTGACTCATCTGATGTGAGAAGTGATGTATTCGGTGGAAAATAACAAATGGCCATAAAGAGATCCCAATCCAGGCTCATCAAACCACGATCCACCCTAATCCAATTATAGTGGGCCTACTCATCAGTATGTACCAACTCTATCCAAGCTGAAGGAAGTCTCGGATTAAGTAGGCCACCCCACCTGCACCTCGATCTATCAATGCTCTTGTCGCCCTCCAATGTGTAGAATACCAACAAAAACCCTCAATGGCTGATAGTCTTCTCTCATAACTCTCATGTGTCTTAATGAGTAGCAAAATATCGCCATCCACACAAAAATATTTGAAATCCCTTGTTGTAGTTGAAGAGTGGATACCATTGCAGTTCCATAAACTCAACCACAATGCTCTAGAAAGAGCCCCCGAACTACTCCCTAGTCCGGGGGGCCCTAATCCCTATTTCTCAACATTCGGAGGATCAACGTATTGAGCCTTACCATCCCGATATATTACCCTCTTCCCCAAAGCTTTTGCCTCATTGAATGCCTTCTTCTGATCCGCCACTTGCATAGGGGTGAGATCATCATCCATGAAAATGGATGTACCTCTACGTTTGGCTCTTAATTTAAGGGCCGCTCGACGTTCTTCCAAATTAGTGAGATGGACAATGAGTGTAGCGAGGTCCTTCTTGGTTCACCATGCTCACTCCAAACCCTTAGTGGTGGGAAAGCACATTTTAGAGAAGTTTGGTTGCTTCGGTCATTGGATCGTTGGTGTCTTCAATCCCCCAAACCCTGATGTTCATAGATTTATATTCCCGCATTTTTTCCTCGGATATGATGGCTGAGATAACACTATTGAAGGTGAGTATACCTGCTTTACCATCATCCTTGAAAAGGGAAGCCCATGTTTTCGTTTCTGCTTTGTGTTTCTCAATCTTGTCTTCTAACTCCCGAATTTTCATGGTGGTAGAAATGACCTGTGCTTCTTGTCGATTCATTGCCTCTTCCAAGAAAGTAATGCGGGCAAGTAGGGCTCCCCTTTTAGCATTCATAGATTGAATAGTTATCTGGACCTGTCCCATTTTTGGCCGTAGAGAGTTGGATTCCTGCTTGATCTGTTCAATGTAGGATAGGATATATTGCTCAAACGACCGCTGGGGGTATACATTTCCGGAAGGGGCAGAATAAGAGGTTCAGTAGGAGGAGGAGAGGGAGCAGTAGGCGAAGGAGGCGGAGAAGAATGGACAGGGCACCTGCCTGCACAGGTGGCATCGCCTGCCTGGCAGCTATGTTGATGCGTGAGGGTGACCACTTTTTTGGCGGCATAGAGAGAGAGAGAGAGAGAGAGAGAGAGAGAGAGAGAGAGAGAGTTTGCTACTGTCTTTAGCGTACCAACATGTACATAAGACTGAACAAGGGAGTGTATAAAACATCTCCAAGGGAACTAATGAATCAATGAACTAAATAGACCTAAGCATAAATATCATGATCAAGGATGAGCTGCTAGACTAGATAATTGCAATGTAACCTAGATAACCAATGAAAACATTGTAACTCATATGTTGCTGTAAGATTAAGTATTGGGTTCATGAGGACGGAAGAATGAAGTGAGGGTGGTGATATAAGTGCTAGTGATTGTTATTGATCTGGTATGTCTAAGACGATTGTCTCTAAGCACTTTGGTGTGGTGGATGTGGGCAACATGAATAAGTCTGCAGCCTGCTATGTGATGTGTAGGATGTTTGCATTGTGATTGGGTGTGGTGTTGGGTGGGAATATCTGCTTCATCCTTGGAACCCACTTCAGCCTCATAGTTTTGTTGTGTACGAAGAAAGAATGAGGTGATGGGAGGTTGTAACAACCCACGGTCACCAGTCGAGTAGGTATTGTCGATAGTGCTCTTCAATTCTAACATGTCTCTGATCATCAAGGCAATGTATCTTTGGTTTGCATAGGAGAACAACGAGCACAACGTCATTATTTCACTGGTTGATTTTGAAAAAGGCAATAGTATTTCCCATGAATCCCATAGTAGAAAGAATTCGTTACATAACTTGCAGGAACTTCAGAGAACCCTCAATAAGGGATGAAGATCTTCACAAAAGGCTGGATTACCCTTACCAAGGGCAAAGGGGTGCCCTTGGGTCCTTTGTTGCTTCTCTCCATGGGGCCCTTCTTGCAGTTCTCTCTTTACGTTGAATCACTTGCTCTGCTCTCTGTTCCCCATTCTGCCTGCCCTCGATGCACCTTGCTTCCAAGTGGACTCTCAGTGTCTTTTACCATGAAGATTTTCAACACAGCAAGAGAGTCTCTTCGTATGCAAGTACTTCATATCTGAAATAGGCTGTTGAGGGGCTGAATCCTTGATCACTGCTGCCTACTATGGCTTTGGCATCCCTCTCGCTAGTGCCTGATTTTTATTGCAACAATGAGCATGAAGTTGCACTCTTTTTCCTAAATTCAGATTCATCTATCTACTGCATGCAAGATTGATCAATGTAGCGACGTTAACCATAGCTACCATGTTGAAGATCAGAGCATGCAACATTAATTCAATTCATGACAGAGATCGGAAAATAGAATCAATGCTTGCATTATAGAAAATGCAAAAATGTCCATGTGAGAGATATGAAGTAACCACTGTGTCCCTAGTACTCCCTACACATCTGGTACAATGCTACCGAAGGGACTTTACACACACATAAGGATCTGACCACATTAATTGCATTATATGGCACTTGTATTTCAGACCTACTATTTTGTATCACTGCTAGTACTTGATTTAGACGGTGAAAGACTCATATTGTATTACATGATAGTTTTCTATGTTGTGGTTTAGATTTGGTTAGTTAATTAGTTGCATTTACGTGTTAGAGATGTTTGTACTCTACTTGATAACACAATCGGTATGTGTCTTCTTAGTCTTATGTATCTTTGCATACCAAAATGACATCAATGAGTCTCTCTCTCTCTCTCTCTCTCTCTCTCTCTCTCTCGTGTTGATGAAAACTGGTTACTCGATGCAAAGAAATGATTGTAGCGTTATTTCTGGTACTTAACCTAAGTTTCTTTGCAGGTTGGGAGAAAGGGTAGATTATGATTTGCAAAGACTTATTCTTGTTGACAGTAAGCTGCCTGGATTGAGTTTAAGGCAGGATCAGAGATTAATATCATCTCAGATTGGATCTGCTCACATTTGTGGTACTCATAAAAGAAGTTCACGAAAACAAGTTCGTTGTGGATGGATGAGAGTCCCTGGAGTTTTGTATAAGGATGCAGATGGTTATACTTTGACGAAGTTCAATCAACAGTCTCTGCTCCGATCTGTCTACCAGCCAACTGTAAGGAAATCTTACAGACTTTCACAAAGCTCGAAGGCCTTTATTCTAAAGAGTTTCTTTACATGGTCATTTGCCGAACGCCATTAGTTTATGTTTGTATATTCTTCCTTAAATGATATGTTTGTACATTTTAATCAAGGAAGAATGTTTTGGAAAGAATAGAATTCTCGTTGAGCTCTGCAATTTTGCACCTACACCTTGTTTGGGATAGATTAGAGCTACTTTGCGTACTTCTACAAAATTTCTCCATCTACAAGTTGCTCTATAGAAAATGCAGGAAAGTTCAGTTCATGATACAAACTTTTGCTACTGAAGCATCATAGCAGTACAGGAGTGGTTATTTCTAGTTGTGACTTGAAACCATCTTCCTGTTAAAGTAGTACAACTGTCATCATTCTAAAGGCTAGTCAATCTGCTCTATTTTCATTCAAGATTGAACTTTGTCTTAACATTTGAATGGGCATCTTCTACCCTTTTGTGAACAAATAAGAATTTTAAGAAGAGAGTCAAATTAAGTTGTTATATTCTATTATGAGGGTTCATGTATTCTGTTTACCATATATTTGGATAATCTAGAATCAATGCTATATATAGATGGTGTAAACACATACTAGGGTTTGTGGTTTAGATATTAGCTAGGGCTTTTCCTATTATAATACGTTGATATCTTTTATAGTATTGATAGGGTTTTCAACAACATATATATTGGTAACATATATATGCCTTACATATTGGTAACATATATATGCCTTATCATTATAGGGTTGATATAGGAAATTCTAACAATGCCCGTAATACGTATCATTCAACAAGTACCTCTATGGCTTATGTACTTAGTTGCCTTTTGAAAACAACTTCAAGAGGGTGTTTGAGGTGACACTTTGATTTGATCATTTTCTGAAATCCTGGCATGTTTTGCAATGTTTTGAATGCAATGCAACTGTGTTCAATGCTGAAATCTCCAAAGAAAAATCTAGTCCAACTTTCAATATTTCACCAAGGTTTCTGTTCATCAGAATTTAAAGATTCCTGAGATTTTTCCAGCATTGTAGATAGTGACCATAAATCTGGATCTTTTTTGAATTCAATGCAAGATTCCAATAGTTGTTTTACTCTCAAATTTTGATCGATGCTTTGCTCGATCTTAATCTTTCATAAAGATCTCAAATTATCAAACCTTGTGTGGGATGTGAATCTTGATTCAAATCTTCTCGATTTGAATCTAGTAATAACTATGCTGTAGTATTCAAGATTCATTATACTGCAAAAATCCTAAAACAGAATGTAGGTCAGTTTTTAACATTCCACTGTCATTTTGTTTTCAGCTTTCTAAAAAGCTACACTGTGAAGTTCTAAGCATGACTTGTTTCTGTTTACTTCATTGATGCTTGTCATCTCAGATATGGTAGTATCATTAAAACAGCTTTACTTCACAAAGTAATGCGCTCTTTGAGATGATCACTGGAAGCTTGAGCTGTTAGCAACCTGCTAACAAGAGCCTGGCATATGTTTCTCAACTAATTGGTCTATCTGTAGGCTCTCAAAGATGATTTGTTACGAGTTATGTTTTGGTGTGAAGTAGCTTGGTTGGTGTCTCAGATGATGTTCCTTGTTCATGTGGTACAGAGGCGCATTGCTAGTACTTTAAGAGCATCTGGAGTACAAAATGAACCCCATGCCACAAATCTGACGACATTTCCTGAAAAGGCTGTTGAGACAGTTAAGGATCCTATTGAAAACCATGCAAGGGATGTTGAAATAAAAAATTTTCTAAACTCAAAACTTCCCTCTCATCCAAAACTTCATCGGGGGCAGCTGGATAACGGTCTTCGTTATGTCATATTACCTAACAAGGTCCCCCCTAACAGGTCAGAACATTTTTGTTTATGATACTGCTGTGACTAGTACTGTTATGTGCCTTTTTTATCACATCCTTAAATGACCCTGGAAGCTACCCAGAGGTTTTCTACCAACAAGTCATATTGGTTTCACATTTTGGTCATACTCTTTCACCTCAAAGCTTGCCATAGTAATAAGCTTAGTTTTATCAAATTTTTTCAAGAGATATATGACTTTGTTTTTCATGGCCTGATTGATTTGTCATTGCTAGCACATGCTATGCTGCTGCCCATTTTTCTCGAAGCATCCTGATCTTGCATTAGTTTTTGTAAGAAAACTCTGAGTGCACCAACATTGTTGTGATTGTTGTTATATAGTAGTATTTAGTGTGCTTTGTTAAACAGATTTGAAGCACACATGGAGATGCACGTTGGATCAGTTGACGAGGCCGAGCATGAGCAAGGCATCGCACACATGATAGAGCATGTGGCTTTCTTGGGCAGTAAAAAACGTGAGAAACTTTTGGGAACTGGTGCCCGATCCAATGCATACACAGACTTCCATCACACAGTCTTTCATGTTCATTCTCCTGTCACAGCTCAGGTCTTTCCTTTATTTCCTTTATATTTGTTATTTTCTCCTTTTCATTTTGTCTTTCTCTTTCACAAAACTTCCTCAATAATGAAGACAAAATGACTTGCATTTATTGGTGGTGTGAAGATATGGGGGGAGAGAGAGAGAGAGAGAAAGAAAGAAAGAAAGAAAGAAAGCTTTATTAATGTCTTTTCCATGCCAAAAGGCATATAAGACTGATAAATGTACATGTCAAGTATGTGGTAACAATGGGAGCGCTCGTATGAAACGTCTCCAAAACGGTAACATAAATAACAAATCTAAAGCTATGAACTAAAATAGATGTGATGATATATGAAACATGTGGGATCATGTATACTGCTAAAAGTCATGAGTGGGGTATGACACTATCATCCAATCCTGTCTTGCTAATGCTATAAAAGGATGTAATACGGGCCGCATGGAGGGCCACTGGTGGTTGCTGACGTCGTCTAGGAGGGTGAAGAAGTCTCCTCGTGAAGTCGAGTAGCTCATGCTGCAACATGGGTATGTGTGGGGCACTGTCTCCGATCTCTATGGGCAGGTAAGTCATCATCACCATCATCATCATCATCAAATACTAGGTCTCGTCCTCTCCTCCTGGAGAAGAAAGAAGTGATCTAGGCTGAGAAACATGACTCTGCTGGGCTGTCTGACACAAGCCCTGTCGCAGTATAAACATCTCCCGTATCATGAGTGCAGCGCATCTGGAGTCCTCATAGGCTAGGAGGGATTGTAGGGTGACGGGTGTGTCACGGAACAAACAGTGGTATCTCCCTCTGATCTCATAATATATCGGGCACCTAAAGATAAAGTGCTCCTGAGTCCTCTGACTCTGAAGCCCTGCTATGTCAAGCTCAAAGTGGTGGGAGATACATGAAAGTCAGAGATGAGAGGTATGGAGGATGGTGATCCCATGAGATAATCCACAACACTATGTCCACCACTGTGGGGGTGACAAGTATAGCTGCCGGAGTTTGGCCAGCAAGTTAGGCCATTGTAAATGGCTAACTCATGAGCCTCTCCAAACTGCAATAAATGCTCACCGTAGGGGGTAATAGGTCCCAAGTTGTCCTCTGAAACCCTGGTAACTCCCATCTCATCACTGTCAATGGCATGAACGCGGAGATGGTCGGTGATGTCATAAAACTCTGACTGTCGTGAGGAGGTTCGGGCATTAAAATCCCCAGTGAGGAGGATATGCCCTCGCTCTACGAATCTGATGATGTCAGGCGATAAAACAAGGTAGGGTGAACCTGTGTACTCAGCAAAGGACGAAGACTCTAGAGGAAAATAGCATGCCGCCACAAAGAGGTCCCTGTCCAATCCAATATCCTGTCCAACAATACGAATCCATATATAATGTGCATACTCGTCGTGTCTGATGAACTTGATGCTCGGGTGAAAATACTCCCTGTATAAGCATGCAACACCTCCGGATCCACGACCACTAGCTGATCTAGTCTCAGGTCTGTGTACGGAATCCCATCTATATCGTGGAAAAATGGGTAGTCCTCTCTCCTGACTCTCGTGAGTCTCTGTAAAAAGCCATAGATCTCTGCCAGTGATGAAGTCGATCAGGTCGCCAGTTATGGAAGATGAGTGGATACCATCACAATTCCATACTCCAATCCGGAGATGGCGTGGATGGGGCCCCGGGGCACTCCCGAACCCGGGGACCCCAAATCCCTAGCACTGAGAGTTGCTAGGAGCGCTGTCAAGAAAGCGCACTCGTCCATCTCGATAAATGACTCGTCTGCCAGACTCACGGGCTGTCTGAAAGGCCCTATGCCTCTCCTCCACCTGGATATATGTGAGGTCGTCATCCATATAGACAGTGGTACCACATAGCTTAGCTCTGCACTGCAAAGCATCTCGGCGACTCTCAAGGGAAGTGAAACGGATAATGAGTGTGGCTGCATCTCTAGTGGTCCTCCATGCGGTGTCCAATCCCTCTGTCCGGTGCCCGAGAGTGGTGTCGAGAAAGCGTTTGGCTTCAGCCAAGGCATCCTGTGTATCCGGGACCCCGCGAACTCTAATGTTTTGGGCTTTTTGGTCTCGAGATTTCTCTTCCGAGATGGTGGCTGAGATAACCGAGGAGATGGGAGCGCTTGGTTTGGTGCCTTTTTTCAAAACAGATGCCCAAGAAAGAGCCTCTTCTTGTTGCTTGTCAATCTTAGTTTCTAGTTCCCGTATCATATTGGTGGTGGATTCCGAAGCTGCGGCCTGCTTCCCGTTCGAGTGATGCAACCTTGGATCGCAATATGTTCTTCTCGTTGATCAAAGAGGTAACCGTTCCTTTCAGCTGTGAGATTTCATGCCGCAAAGTCTGGAATTCTACCTTGATTTGATCAATCTGCCACGAGGAAAAAAGTTCGGTTGATTTAGAAGGCGTATATGGGATATTTGCTGTAGGCTGTGGTGGCGGGAAGGAAGAGGAGTGAGCAATGGTCAGTGTGGGAAGAATGGGGTCAGAAGACGGAGGAGCAGAATCGGGAGTAGGAGCAGAATGGATAGAAAATGGTGGATTCTGCTTGCATGGCAGGGGGTGGTGACACACCAGCATCAACAGACAGCGAGCCATCAGCGAGCGTGGGGAATGGGAAGTTAGCGAGGGTGGGTGATGTGCCCTCAGCAACGGTGAGTGGTGAGCCATCAGCGAGGGAGAGTAGGGGTGGGGCAGTCAGCGAGGTAGTTAGCGAGGGTGAGTAGCCATCAACGAGGGAGAGTAGGGGTGGGGGAGGTCAGCGAGGTAGCTAGCGAGGGTGAGCAGCCATCAGTGAGGGTGGAGCAGTCAGTGAAGCAATCATCATCAAGGGCAGCGAGGGGTAGAGCAAGGGAAGCGAGGGGTAGAGCAAGGGAAGCGAGGGGAGCTGTAGCAACTGTAGCGAGGGGGACTGTAGCGAGCGGGGCTGGAGAAGAGTCAGCGAGGGGGGGGTTTGAGGTGGCACTGGCAGCAAGGGTAGGAGAGCGGGAGGATCTGCGAACAACAGTGGAGCGAGGAGGAGCCATGGAGAGAGAGAGAGAGAGAGAGAGAGAGAGAGAGAGAGAGAGAGAGAGAGAGAGAGAGAGAGAGAGCTTTATTAATGTCTTTTCCATGCCAAAAGGCATATAAGACTGATGAAGTACATGTCAAGTATGTGGTAATCATGGGAGCATATAAAACGTCTCCAAAATTGTAATAAAGAAAACGTTTAGTACAAACTAAAATAGACACGTATGCGAGAGTTTGTGTGCATAATAATCGAACATCTCACGTACCATCAGAGCGACACACCGTGGGTCCTCATAGGCTATGAGAGAGCGTAGAGTGGTAGGCATGTCTCGAAACAAGCAATGATATTGCCCTCTGATCTCATAGTAGTCCCAGTGTGAATCTGAGGCAATGTGATAGTCCCGAATCCAAGTAGCATGGCATGACTGGGTTCCCTGATGCATCCAGCTCCAAAAAATGGATCCGGTAGAAAGTTGGCTTAAACCCTAACTGGTTATGCCAAGTCCGCTCTAGATATGCTTGATAGAGAAGTCGTTTGATGTACTGATGAGTGCCGGAGGGAAGCTCTGTGATGGAGATACCAAATGACTCAAGTAGGAGGTGAGATGCTTGAAAGAACCATGATAATCTGTAGCCCTAATCATGAAGACACTGTGAGGAGGATAGTGCAATATGTATGTATCATTTGTCTATCTCTGGTAAGGTCTGTATCCTCTGTATATAGGTAATGAGCTGAAGAGCTGCCTCGATTTGTATAGGTGGAACTGCAAACTCGGCCAGGAGAATCTCATGTGGAACAGAAGGCTTCGCTCGAATCAGTCGAGCTAGCATGGTGGTCTGTAATCGTGACAGACTGGCCTAGTGTGAAGAGGGGAGACTTGTACACCATGCCTTTGCCGCATATAGAGCCGTAGGGGTGACAATGGTATCAAAGAGGCGACACTTACTGCTAGCATCCTTGGATGGACTTTTGGAAACAAAATTGCTCTAGCTGAACTAGGGAGGCATGTCCCTTCCCTAGTCGGGTGGTAGCTGCCTGTCTCATGCTAAAAGTAGGACCCGCGAAAAGGATCCCCAGGTATGTATAGGAAGGGACCACCTCTAGAACCCGTCCATCAAAAGTAAGCTCCTGTCGCTGCATGAATGCTCGAGAAGTGTTGAAGACCATAACCGTGGTCTTCCCAATGTTCACCCGTAGGCCCATCTGGTGCAAAACTCCTGTAAGCAATCCAATTGTCACTGTAGACCCTCTATGGTCGATGAGACCAGTACCACATCATCGACATAAAGGAGGATAGCAATCAAGATGTCCCCAAGTCTGCAACTAGCACCGCCACAATGTGTAATGACTCTCTCCAGAAACAACTGGAGAGAGTCATTACACATTCTTATGGATGGGGTGGATAATGTTAGTGTACCAGGATGATGGGAAACCAGAAACAACTGCAGAATTAAGAAGGGTGGCTATGGTGGGGCGAGTAAGTCAGATGCATGGGAAAGAAGTTCAGACTCAAGGTCTTCAATATCTCTAGCCTTGTGGGACTTCATCTTCTTAATGGCTGCAAGTACCATGTCAGATGTGAAGAAGGAGAACTCAGATGGTCGTGGAGATATAGAGATAGGTGAGTCGGTAGGGACGGTATACAAGCTAGTAGCATAAGTAGTCCAAATGTGGAGGTCCTCCAGGAGAGGTGGTGGAGAGCGAGGAATGAACTCACGCCAAAAAGTGCCTGAGGAAGATCTGAAAAGAAGATCAATAAGACATTTCCCTTTAGAATCATCATAGGAACACTTCTTACAACCGAGAACACGATGGTAGGAGCGTCGGGAAGATCGAAGTACATGTGGAGCATGGACACGTGAATAGGTTACTGACTGATGAAGAGAACGACACTCGGTATCGTACCATGGAGGGTGCAATGGTCAAGGTATGCGTCGAGTCTTCTTGGGATGGGGTTTTGTGGGGAAGGTTAGTGACGCAGCAGTGTGGAGAGAGGTGGTGACAAAAGCGGCTTGGATGTCGATTGGACTGTCATGAGGAAAAATACTCGACATGAGTCTTACACAACTCTGTCTTCTGAGCATTGGCATACAAGACAGAAGCTTGTAACTTGCCCAGAACGGTCTTAAGATGAACCTCATGCTCCTCAACCGCTTTACTAAAAACCAATATATCGTCAATAAAATTGATGACAAACTTGCCCATATAGTCTCTCAAGACATCGTTCATGAGCATCATGAACGTGGCTGGGGCATTGGTTAACCCAAATGGCATAACCAAAAATTCATAATGACCGAAACGGGTTCGGAAGGCCCTCTTCTGGACGTCCTCATCTCGAATCCGTATTTGATGGTATCCACTTTTGAGATCTATCTTACTGAAAATGGTTGCACCTTGCAACGCATCCAGTAGATTATCAATCCTGGGCATCAGATACCTGTGCTTTACAGTGATCTTATTCAATCCCCTGTAATCTACACACACGGAAACTACCATCCTTTTTCTTAACAAGTAAAATAGGAGAGGCGAAAGGTGAATAGCTCGGACGGATGTACCCCAGCTTGAGATACTCCTCCAATTTTTGACTTTTCTTTTAGGCTCATCCTATAAGGAGGCCTACATACCGGACTTGCCCTTGGAACGAGCTCAATACGATGATCAACGTTCCGACTAGGCGGCAATCTCTCTGGCATATTACTAATTAGCACGTGTTTAAACTGCGTGCGGATGGACTTCTCCAACTCACTTCCATCGCACGCACATGCTCATGTGGAGGAACAAACTAAGCTCTGAAAGCTCACTTAAACTCAAGCTTGGTGGATGGTTTTAGAAATAAATGAATATGCTGAAGTTAATCCATAGGTTACTTTGACCCAAAAGGTCGAGATTTGTGTAACCATGGGTATTTAGTTATTTAGGCCATCTTAAGTTTGTCTTAATTTCAGCAGGACCCAATTTTGGTCATGTACTGACTCATGGGTCCTTAGGGGTCTAATTTTGTTTAGGGGTCCTATCTTGACTTTGGGGGTGCCCTACATTTAGTAAGTGGTTAACCTTAGGGTTTGGTGGCATTTGGCCACATCCCAGGTAGAGTACTTAGATGTTCATTGTGTATTCCATTCTAGACAGTTTGGCTAAGCATTGCTCTCCATTGCTCTTGTTGTTGTTTTCTCTTAGAGTACTTAGGGGCGCCCATCAGAGATCTTGGAGGAGCAATTTGTGGCACCCAAAAATCAGAATCTCAAATCTGATTTTTATGCAACCAATTTTCAGCAAGTTTTGTTTGGAGGAGGGCGCCCAAAAATCTGCTACTGATTTTTGGTTGTGGTGTCTCCTTATCTTGCTGTTTTTGTTTTCAGGTTTGCATTTGTGTAGGAGGGGCGCCCAAAATTCAGCAAACCCTATTCAAGGTTAGGTCAACTTGTGGCTGGAAATTTGTAGATTCTCAGCAAGCAGTAGGGCGCTTTCAACAGCCCTATTGGAGTGTGTGTTGATCACACTATTTGGCTTCCTAATTGGGTTTCGGTGTAGGCTTCAATCGAAGCTAACCTAATTTTCAAGAAGCTGGTTTTTTTGTGCAGAAAGACAGCCATCTTTCCATTCTCTTTTGGGCACTTTGGTTGCAGATTGAAAGACATCTTGTGCTCCTACTTTCAGCTCTTTGTTTGCTGCAAATTTTTTGAGTAGATTTGGTTGTGGAAAGGCTCTCTTTCCTATCTACTACAAGCTAAAATTCTGTTGGAGGTAATGGCTAAAGAATCGGAAGCTATCGGTTCTTTGTTTAGTGAAGATCGGTTGGATGGCACAAACTACTCCTTGTGGAGTTACATGATGAAGTATCTTCTCATAGCGAAAGGGCTATGGGATTTGGTCATTGGTGATGAGGAAAGGCCTCTGTCTTTGGCACCTCCTACACCTCGTGGATCATCATCATCATCTTCTTCTACATCTTCGTAAGAACAAAAGAAGTGGGATAGAAGGGATGCACAAGCACATTCTATGGTTGCTCTTGCTGTGAAAAGATCTATCTTACCTCATATTAGGTCTTGTAAAACATCTAAAAGTGCGTGGGATACACTTTATACTATTATGTATAGAGTCAAAAATCCAACAAGAGTGGTGTATCTCAGAAATCAACTTTCTTTGTTGAAGATGCAAGAAGGGGATCAAGTGACTAATCACTTGACGAAGATCAAGGATCTTCGTGAGGAGCTTCTCAATATTGATAAGATAATTGAGGATGCTCAATTTGTTTCCATTACTCTCAACTCATTACCTTCATCTTATCTTCCATTTGTTTCATCTTTGAGTATCTCTCTAGGGGACAGCAACTCTCCTTTGATAAACTTGTTGGGCTGCTTCTTCAAGAGGAGCAAACGAGGCAAAATTTTGCGGGTGACACTCAACAAGGTCAAGCTTTCTTCACGAAAGGCAAGGGCAAAGGCAAGTCAAAAGGAAAGGGAAAGCCTCCTTCCAAGGATAAGCAAAAGCCCATTGGAGGTCAAAATGTCAACACTCAAAAGAAGAAAGGGAAGTGCCATTATTGCAAGAAGTATCAAGGATTGTAAGAAGAAGCTTGCGAAAGAGGAGAGTAAAGGAATTGATACTAGTGCTTCACTTGTTGCTTTGGAGCAAGAGCTTGAAGCTAGTGGTGATCTCTTCAACCAAGACTATGCTTTTGTGTCTAATATTGCTTCTACTAGTACTACTACATCTATGAGGAATTCAGATTCGGTTTTGCAAGTTGTTTGATTTTCAGCCCATTGAATGGGTGATTGATAGTGGTGCTACTCATCATATGACTTCTCGCAAAGAAGCATTCACTAAATTAGTGAAAGTGCAAAATGGAAGTAAGGTACAATGTGCGGATGATGCATCTTATTCTATTCATGGAATTGGAATTGTAGCCATCATTTTGCCTAATGGTGAAGAAAAGTACATTAAGAATGTGCTTTATGTTCCGGGAATCAAGAAGAATCTTCTTTCGGTTTCAACTATGTTGAAGCAAGGACTAGTTGTTGAGTTCAAAGAAGATAAGTGTCTTGTCAAGGATCCTAAAAGATCACTCTTAATTATTGTGTCGGGAACAATGCATGCTGGCTTATTCATTATGGATACCTATGAGCGACGAATTCCCTCTACAGGTCTTGTGGCTTCTACATCACAATCATTGAGTTGGCTGAATTGTGGCACGCAAGGTTTGGGCATCTCAACTTTGCAAGTTTGAAGAAGCTGAAGACATTTAATATGGTAGAAGACATTCCTACTATTGAGCAGCCGAAAGGGCATGTATGCGAGGGGTGCATACTTAGAAAGTTTCAAAGGAAACCTTTTCCAATTGATGGAACTATAAGGGTTCTTGATAAATTTGATTTGGTTCATAGTGATGTTTGTGGTCCAATGAGGACCGAATCCATTGGAAAGTGCATCTATTTTGTGACTTTTATTGATGACTTTTCCCGTTTTACATGGATCTATCCTATGAAGGCTAAATCGGAAGTTTTTCAACGTTTCAAAGATTTTCTAGCAATGGTGGAAAATCAGTTTGGGCATCCTTTGAAGACCCTATGCACCGATCGAGGAGGGGAATACATTAAGAATACGTTCGGTGCATTTCTTCGAGAAAAGGGAATTCTACATCAAATGACAACTCCCTATATGCCTCAACAAAATGGTGTTGCCGAGCGAAAGAATCGCACACTTATGGAGATGGCCCGTTGCATGCTCAAAGCAAAGGGGTTGCCTCACAAGTTTTGGGCTGAAGCGGTTATAACAGCAGCATACATAAGCAATCGTTGTCCTACTAAAGCATTGAAAGTATTAACTCCTTATGAAGTTTGGTATGGAAAGAAGCCTACAATCTCTCACTTTCGCATTTTTGGTTGTACGGCTTATGCTTTTGTTCCAAATAAACTTCGACAAAGCTTGAGGATAAAGGAGTTAATGCATTTTTGTTGGCTATAGTAGTGAAATCAAAGGCTATAGGCTGTTCAATTTGAGCACTAACAAATTATTGTTAGTCGTGATGTGCATTTTGATGAAAAAGAATCCATTGGATGTGGCCCCCACTCATATCTTGAAGGGGGACAGCCCCACATAGTGTGAATGTTGAAGTTTTTCCAGATTTGGTACCATCTCTATTGTTGGAGATAAGGGGCATCAATCAACCAGTTTCGACCTTCCCAACACCTCATCAAGTTTAGAGCCTAATGTTCATCAAGAACCGCCTGTTGTTGCTCAAAATCAGCCCAGGAACTGTTGGACAGCAAGGACCTGTTTTGGAAGATCTTGGACAGCCAAGTGCAGTGTCGGAAGATCTTGGACAGCAAATTGCAAGAAGAGACATGGGCTGTTGGACAGCCCAAAACAGTCCCACGGTGGCTGTTGTCGACTTTGCGGGACAGCAGAGTAAGTTAAATTTTATGATGGAAAGACATGTGCCTCTACAGAATCAATGGACTATGCTGATTTTTCAGATTTTGCTCTTACATCTCATGGAAAGAACCTGATTTTTATGAGCAGGGCCAAGGGAGTAAAATGTTGGGAGGATGCGATGCAAGATGAGTATGACTCACTTATGAAGAACCAGATTTGGGGTTCTTGTTGATCTTCCTCATGGGAAGAAGGCAATTGGTTCTAAATGGGTATACAAAATTCAAGTATAGGCAGATGGTACCATTGAAAGGTACAAGGCAAGGCTTGTTGCCAAAGGCTATGCTAAGCAAAAGGGGATTGATTATGAGAAGACTTTTTCTCCTACCTACGCTCGGATGACTACCGTGAGGGTAGTAA
>CM055113.1:35248076-35454302 GCA_029204225.1 Diphasiastrum complanatum | reverse complement strand
TGAGTTGCTATGGTTCATCACAGATGGTTCAATATGGCTCCCAATTAGTGCATGTCTGATCAGTGCATCGCAACAAATATGATTGTATTTGGGAAAAGTAAGCTTATACAGTGCATTAATAAATTTGCAGAAAATACCACCCAAAAAACCCTTGAAGATCCTGTTTTTTGACACCCATATCAAAAAATAAAAAGTTGTGGGGGCATGTTCCGGGTCAAAAACCCGGAACACCCATTGTTCCATATATTCAATTGAATTGACAGATTATTATTCTACAAAGCATATGATGTTTATATCAGTCTTGCATCTGCATGTTATCATTTCCTTTGGTGCGTAAGCAATATTGCACATTGATCACTTGAGGATTTTCAATAGAATTCAGCAATACAATACTGGTAAACCCAGGTGAACTAAGTAGAAAGTCAAAGCACAATCATCTCATAGGGAGTTAAGGTAATCAACCAATTTGCTAACTCCACACGGTCATAATTGTGAGGAGATCTATACAGTTTCCATACAATGTTTCGAAAAGCATGTGATAATGTCGCAATAGTTAGTACCTGCCATCATGATCTCAAGATGCTCCCTCACATACAGAAAGCTTTCAGCATTCAAACATCATACACATTATGAAAGTTGCCAATCATACAATTACACTTCTGTAAAATAGAGGCCCCTAGACATACATAACTTTATATACATATACATGCATGTCCATTTGTGTGAATGCATTCTTCACTCACGTGGGCCATGCACATGTGTAAGGCAGTTGAAATCCCTAATATTCCAATTATTGCAGAATTCCTCTTGTGGAAGGTGCTACAAGCAGGCCTTAATATGCTTTGCAAAGTCCACAGTTCACGTTTATATGAGCACACGTGATGTGTTTGCTTTTTTTTGACAGTTGTCAGCCTGTTCTTCACTGTAAAAAGTGCTGGCGTACAAATTAGCATTAGAAGGAAAAGAGAGATAAGATCTATAGCTGCTCAAACATCCAAGCATCACTAGTTTTAGATTTCTCTTCATATACATTCAAATCTCAATAGTGAACTCTTACTTTCAAAAAGGATTGGCAGATGGCAAGATGGCAGATGGCAAAATGGGAACACAGTCAAAAAGACCCAAAAGTTGAACACTGCTGGACTAGAAGTAGAAGAAATCAATAAGGACACGGGTTAAAATACATGTCACACACCACGAACCTCGGTATGAGCCCATGAAGAATGGGCCTTGGCAGGCTTGGACAGTACCATAATAACCAACACTTGGTAACATAGGAAAGTAAATTTAAGAAAATATAGAAAGAACATAAAATGAGGGAAATCAAAGAATATGCTATAATAACAATTAGCATCGGCAAAAGGGAAAAAGACATCAAAATTCAACTCTTTTTTCGGTGCCAATGGTTAGAAACTACAAAGCATCTAAGATGGATTCTAAGAACCTGAAAGCATGAAAATAAGATAACAGCAACAGATAAGAGCCAACACACCAAGGACACAGCATTTCCTAACGTAGGTGTTGATGGTGGGCATTTTTCCCCCTTGGCCTACTTCCAGAGTCCAAGCACCAATTTAAAAGCTTCTATCGCGCTGACATCCAAAGAACAATTTGCAACAATAGCGTTATCAAATGGCCTTACCAGTGTCTTCCACTTCAAAGACCAGAGCAATTTTTTCTTGCTCCAAATCTGTGATGAGGCCAAATACTTTCTCTCGATGGAGTAAGTTCCATTTTCCATCGACTGGCTGAGCTCAATACTTTTTGCAACACCCAAGTAATGACTGATCCACCCAACCACGGATGATGATATGTCCATTTGTTGTGAACTTGATTGAATTGGAAAGCAAATTGCTGAAAATCTGCCTGATACGAGCAGAGTCACCTTTAACAAAACTTGGAACTTCATCTGTGACCATTCAAGAATTAATCAGCTTTGTGCAAATGCAACTCCCCGATTTAATGTCAGATATGACTTACTCAAACGAGAGCGTTATGAAAGGTACAAGATTCAAATGACATGATAGCTTGTATCCTGCAGCTTACAGGCAATAGCTGATGTTCACCTGAAAGATCTAAAGTGACTTCAATTCCTGACCCAAGTGATTGTGCAGCAAACATATCCGCCAGAGACTCCAGCTCATCAGCAAGGTTAAATGAAGCTATATCAAGTTCCATATTTCCAGCTTCCACCTACCAATCCATTGCACGTCGACTATTATAGCAATAAGTGACAATCGCTCTTGAAAATTCAATAGAGCCTCAAATATCAAATGGTGGTCAGACGTGATGTTGTCATGATATTTGCTACATTAATCCAATAAAGAATTGAAATTCTGGTGTTGAAGGACTATAGAGAATTCTAACATTTCTACTTTTAAGTTTAATATGCTGCTGGAATCACTGCAATCACTCTATTTCCGTGATAAAACAAGAAAAGTTTCATCACATCCCTAGTACCTCTCTTCAACATGATCAGCCAATAGTCAGAGCAGATCTTATGAGAGCATCATAGCAAAGTCAAGCAAGAACTTGTAAGCTTCGGGTGTTCTATCATTGGAAAAACTTTCTTAGGAAGGATAATAGTAATATGCATGGCTACAAACTCAGCATAAAATTGCAACTAATAGTTTTGGCAAAAGGAATAGCCACATTGGTGGTCAAATAATCAATATGAATTAGTAACCTAAAATACGTAGGTGAGAAGGATTTGATACCTTGCTTATATCAAGGACATTGTTGACCAAAGCCAGAAGCCCATTTGCACATCGTCGAATCTGGGCAACAGATATCTCCTGTTCGGAGGTTAGTGAGTCACAGGACAAAAAGATCCAGTAGCCCCCAGAATACCAGCCATTGGAGTCCTGAACTCATGACTGCAGTAATAGTAAACGAGGTAAAAATCAACTTCTTCAATCTTCTTTAAGAGTGAAAGACACAGGCAGGGATTCAAAATCAATGCTTTACAGAATGTGTACATGAGACCTTTTACTCATCAACATCTCTCATTATCAGAGAACTCTTCTTTCCAAATCTTTTGAAACTACTAACCAACTTGCAACTGCCATTCTCATACTTCTTTCAGAGCCATACTCCCGTGAGTATATTGTACTTGAACAAAGCAAAACATATAATTCAATGAATATAGTCCTTATGAATACTAAGATACACATATGCAGTACTTTCTGCTACCTCGAATTTGCATGTTACATGATAGAAACAAGGACAAGTTTCAAAATTATGACTGCACAGATAATTGCATGACTCAAGAGTGTATTTTCCAATGACCAATCAATAATCTTATCATGCCATAAGAGCCCAAGAAATGTTGATTTGCATGAAATTCATAAAAAATGTTGGCCCAAAGATCTTTCCTCTGGACCTTGTCTAGACAAGTAAACTATTCTCCCTTTGGTGCCCACAGAAATGATAAGACATCAACTTTCAAGGCTGTTAATTCTACCATAGGTAACATTGGAAATGGGGGCAAACATAGGAGAAGAAATTATCTTTTAAGCTCCAGGCTTTGAAGGGCCAACTTCCTTGAGTTCATGGGTCCCGCATAAGTGAACTACAGAGGGTACAGTGCTGGTTGACTTGCTTCTGAAATGTCATCAGTCCTATATCCAGGCCCAGGGATTTCATGCCCACATAGCAAGGAAAAAAAAGCAAATCTTAATTGACTAGTAGAAGCAACAAAACTAGAACAGGCTAATTGATTCTCCTAGGACTTCTCCACAGTTCTCGGTATTACCCATCCCTCTTAACTGTCACAAGAAATTCAGGTTTAATGCAGCAGATGCCTAAAAACAAAGGAAATGCATTTGTAACAGGACACAATATTGCCTCCTCCCGTACATGCCCGGATGTTCATTTGCAAGATATATGAATGTGGGCGGCGTGGCATATGGATCTATGCTGACAAAAGAAACATTGCTAAAGACGAGTGCTTTAGAATCTACATTGACAGCCCTGACAAAGATTTCCCTCATCCTTGAACTTATAGAATGTCCAAATAAAGCATTGACTGCCCAAGAACTGCAACATGCCATTTCTATGGTGAAAATTAGCCAAACCACAGAAGTCAAAGTTGCAAAGAGAAAATTTCAGTCGTATCTTCAAGTAATCATTATAAAAAGCCATAATCGAATCTAGACTACCCCTTCAGTCATTTACCTCATGTTAGCTAAAAATTGACTCTTGTAATTGCTGGACTGTTCTGCCCGATGTTTTGCCACAAGTTGTTGAATGAGTTCTCGTCTCAGCTGTAGTTCTGTGCTCATCTTAGTTGTGAGGAGACATATGAGAAAGCAGCCAACAACCAATATGCCAAAAGCAATTCCCACCGACACACCAATGACAGCTCGCCGTTGAACATCAATCTGTCCCATGATACTTGATCTCGGAACAATAAAAACTGCAGTCTGGAGCACATGTACTATATTAGTGAGACACCATACAAGAAAACATTTTCAGACCATAGGAGTCTCTTGAGAATCCCCAATAGCATCTAGGAAACCTTTTACTGGAAGAAAATCCATACCACAATCTTTTAGTGCACAAACTTTAGAAACACATTCACATCCAGCAGCCATCATCAGCCACAAAAGTTGTTCACAAACTCCTGAAGAGGTAACAGCATACCAAATTAAGATCATTGAGTAACCAATCATTCAAAGGCATGGTGTCAATGAAGAATCTGCTTCCCACCAATAGAACATTTGCTCTGTGTATCTCTCTTTCTGCATTCACATATGAGGAATATCTTACATCAAGATATTGTGCCGCAGCAGCAACAACTGGATTGGAAGCATATTTTGGCTCTTTCCAGGCATCACTTGTGTTGTTGTAGGAAACAGCAATCAATCTAGAACCATATGTTCCATTTCTCCTGCAAGTTCACAACCAAAAAGTAGTGCAGACCATGAACATATGAAGGCATTGGGATCTGAAAAAAGTTAGCAGCAAATCAACCGATCAAAGCATTGGCAAACCTCATCATACATACCAGACAATATAAAGAAAGCCTCCCAAGAGATCCAGAGTGGATAAATGATGTGTCAAGTGCTTAAATGTAGCTTTCAGCGAAGAAAGTCCTAAGACTTCACTATTCTCTGGAAACCTCACTTGAACAGCAGATGACACAAATGGCTCGCCATATATACCAGACTCTATGCTCCAGAGTGCCTGTGTCACATTGAAATTGTCGAAAAGAGATTCAAATTTTCAAAATGGATAGCTAACCATAACCAGCCAAGGAAGAATGTAGCCGTACACTAGCTCTATTTTCTTTAGCATAAACTTATAACAATCCAATGTCTTAAGAAATGATAAACATCTTGGTATGAAGAGCACCTGATTCTTCATTTCAGGGTACAGGTTCTTGGAACTCGCTACAAATGGTCCCTCCTTATATACCATTGGTTGGCCAAATCCAGAACCATAGTGCGATCCACTGACATTCTGTGAAGCATTGTAACAAACTCAAATTTTTGGCAGGTAAAAAAAACATCATATTGGAGTATATGCACATTCATGAACTCAAATTGACAGCTTAGTCTTGTCATCAACTAATGCTCAGAACAGAATGTACTCAAAACTATAAAAGCCAAAAATTCATATCATAGTTACCGGCAAATGTATAAGAGTTACCGAAACAAAGACAAAATACTAGAAACAAAGCAGGCTCCTTAGCTCCCCACTTTTCTGGACTCTATTATTAATCCCTTATGGAGTAACAAAATGATTAGATTGCTTGACTGGTCTACAAAAACATCTCTACTAGTACAAAGACGAGAAAACCTGTAGAATTGAGAAGTGAACTCCATACTTTGTTTACCAAATGCGGGAAACAATGTTTACAACTCATTCCGTGCGTGAGGAAAAAATGGTTTTGAAGCACACTAAATTCTTGGTTGTTAAATAGAATTGAAAACATGATAAGGAAAGACAACTAAGAGGCTTATGATGTCAATGAATCACTTCACAGATCGCAATTCACATTTAAGCATGAGAGTAATACCTGCATATACCAAATGGGTAGATTACCAACGTTGGTCTGATTTGCAAAGAACAAGAATTCCTTTTCTTCAACCCGAGTGTAGTCAGTGGCAAAGCCGTTATAACTGAAAAAGCCGACTGAACTTAGCTTTGTCTGACTTTTGAAAAGTGCCCAATTTACACGACGGAGCTGTAAATAGACCAGCCCATTGAATCAAACACCATACCTAAACAATCGTAGAAAGCAAATGAATGCAATAAATTGCTAAGTATACCTCATTACATAAAGACCATGCACAGTAATATTTTAACTTCTCTGGTATAAAAAACGACCTGCTTCTCTCTGTGAGCCCAAGGTAAGTTCCGCGATGTGATATAAGCTTGCTGATGCAAATAACTCAGAGCAACAGTCATGTCATATAGTTGTCCAAGGATGGATGACAAAGCCTGCAAACTGCTATGCAAGACTTGATGGCGCACTGTATATGCAAGACTCCTGATTGAGCGATTCATGTAAGTAGATGTGAAATACCATGTAAGCAGAGATGTAACAACCAACAAGATTGCCACAAGTACCTGTTTTCACAAAACCAACAAATATAAATGCGAGATAATGACCATTCAGTATTATGAAAGCCTACAAAAAGAATTTAGATCCAAAGAGAAGCAGACACTCATGCAAATTTTTCAAAATGTGCCATATTAACTGTGTCATTACTAACACCTCTCATTTGGTTCTTGTTTGTTGTGAAGCAACCCAACATAATAAAGTTCGAAGAGCCTGGAACAAACAACACCTCTACATCTCTTCATGAGATTGGAATATGTTTAAATCACCTGATTCATCTTTAAAGGTTAGTGATGCATTAGGTAATGTTTAGAAGATTATATAGCATAAACACATTCCAACAAATAAAGACTGATTTTTTTCAACCATATTTGGGAATTTTGTGGTGGTATTTTTAGATAATGAGCATGTAGATCGCATTAAGACTATATTGCGAATAAAGGTCCACGAAACGCATGCTCCCCACGAACAATCCTACCACCATATACTCCTCAAAAAAAGGCGTGCATACATGAATGAAGGGATGAGACTCGTTAATCTTCTCGTAAACTCCTCCACATGCGCTTTTTGGCATGAGTTCATCCAATGGGCTCCACCCCACCTCCTAGTAGATCTATAGACATGGACCGATTATGCAACCACTCTCTACATCATACCTATTTATACACGCATGCCATCTCTCATCGTCCATCCAAGTTCTCATTCTTCACCTGAGACCTCCGATATGGTACATGTAGCCATTAAGAGGTTCAACACTTAGTGTGCTCAGAACATTGAGGACCTTAATCCAAAATCCTGATCTCGGCTACAAATGTGGCCACTCGTACTATTCTTGCCACATCTTGGTGCACCAAGATGTGGTTTCTCTTCATCTTGGTGCACCAACATCATCCATCTCATTCACAAGATCGGCGGCCTCATAAGTCCAAGTACCGTACTATCGTGATTGGACATGTTATCGATAATTGCAAAGCTATATGGCACAATTCTATAGCCTGCAATGAGTACTGAGGCTAATACCAAGAGACTATATGCAATGGGCCAAGGCTCATTATTATGCCACCAATCCATACTTTTCTATTATTGAGGCCAGACACGGGAGAGAGGGAGTCTATTGTTGCTTTATCAACTTCAAGAAAGCTTTTCACTTCGTCACGAGATCTTTACTCATTTTTTACTACAAGACTTGGGCTTTTCCATGGACACGAGGCTCGTAGTCACTTTATGAGAGAGTCCTCAGTTGTTTCAGCTGTGACACTGGCATTTCAGAGCAAATTCAAAGTTACAATAGGGGTGAAGCAAGGATGCTCCCCCTCACTCATTCTTTGGCTTGTATATTGATAAGTTTACGAGTTGAAGAGGGTGCAGGATGCAGACTCGACAACCTATTGATTGCCATCTTACTTGACGACCTATTGACCCAATATGGCAATGTGGGTCATTGACCAGTGTGACAGTACAAGATGCAGACTCAACGACCTATTGATCGCCATCTTACTATGCAGATGATGTAGCTCTAGTCTCACCGACTAGAGATGTATTGCAAAAGCAGTTGGATAGCCTCTACGCCTCCTATCCCAGATGGGGTTTGGGGGATCATGAAGTCCAAGGTTATAGACTTCAATGCATCCCAGGCCTTCATGCAGCAACAGGAGCTTATATTTGGTGAGGAGCCATTGGAGGTAGTATCATCCTACGACTACTTTGGAGTACTTTTCATGGGTCCCATTTTAAACATGAGACATGCAGCTTGGAAAGGGTCACGCTTCCTTAGCCCAATTGGAGACAGGTTTATTCTATTGTGCCCAATTGGAGACAGGTTTATTCTATTGTTAACAAACAAATATATGAAAAACGATATACATATTCTTGTTCAATTAGCTTCTCTTATCGTCTCATCAATGCCCAAGGCTGATAGTTGAAGCGAATCGTGATTCACTGGGTTTTGCGATTGGCAAATCGCGATTCTGATCCTGCGATTCACAATTCACTGCAGCGAATCGCAATTGGAAATTTTTTTTACATGCGTGCATAACAAAAAAAAACAGCGTAATCGCTGTTTTTTATGACAGTGATTCGCAAATCATGAGTGCATCTATGGCCAAAACATAGTGCTATTTAACTTGAGAGATAATCATGATTCTCTTGGGTAGACCTTGTGCTTACTATGAAGTAGAAGACAAATAGCAAGAAAAAGTCATGACTAAAAGCTATAACAAGGAACAAGAAACTGAAACCAATATCATGAACCTTAGTTGTAAACAATTATCATGAAATGGACAACAAAAAAATTCTAGAAACCAAATTCCACATGAGCCTAATTATACAGAAGCATAAACAAGACTAGCTCCTCAAAAACTTCACAATCTACGATAGAGATACCATGATGGTGTGATAGTCATGATTTGTAGTTCTAGCTCAATCCTATCAACTCCCCAAAGCACCTTCATATAACTAGAATAGTCATTGATCTTTGTTTTCATCTATACATGTATCCGACTTCTATATGCCTTGAGCCATCAATATCTGTGAAGTGGGATCTAGGTATCATAGACACTCATGCAAATACCCTCCATGATCAACCTAAATTTTCACTATGGCAATGGGAGGATGGTATACAAATTGCATTGTGATACAATAGCAAATCAACTGCAGGATTGCAACTAAACATTTGAGAATTCAAAATGTGAAACGTTTTTTGTTCCAAACATTTGGGAAAAACCTCTAAAATCATTTGGAAATTTTTTTGGAATTTTGAAAGGTCAAAATATGAAAAGGTGAATTGTAATGTAGAAAAAGGACATTAGCAACTATATTATAAAAAAACGTTATTTTACGAAACAATAACATGTCAAAAATCATCACAAATAAGTGAAACCTCAAACCTAAAAATTTTGGACTTAGTCAGAAAACCATATAAACAAAGATTGTTATTATACAAAACTTCAACCATAATATCATAGATGCACCGCGATTCAGAATCGCGATCAGATTCGCAATTCAAAAACACGTTTCGGGATTTTCCCATAATCGCGCAAAATCGTTTTTTTTTTTTAATTTTTTTAGGCAATATGGGTATCAGATGCAAGCTCTGATTGAGAGCATTATGATTGTGTAGTTTGCCGACTGTTTCGGGTGCGAAACACCAAAAAGTGTGTTTTTACTCAGAGAGTTGGAAGGCCAAATCCCCCCAAACCCCCTGTTTCTCGATAGGCTACCGCCCCCCGAACCCCCTAGAGCTTCCTGCTATATAGAGTATAGATAAAAATGGGGTCCAAATGCGCGCCGAGAAGGGCCCAATATTTATGCCCCCAACTGTATGCACATTGCACTCACATCTCTAGTGAAACGATTGCAAAAGTGATCATCATCCATACAGTTGATAGCCCAAACTGTACGATTAACATTTACTGAAAACCAAAGCAAATGACAACCAGATAGCTACTGAAAATAAGATCTGTTTGTGCCTCATCTACTGCACTTCTGAGAGGAAAACGCTGGTTTGACCATTGATCCCCTAAAAAAATTTCAGCCTTAGATATTTTTCCAAAAAAAAAAAAAAAAAATTTGCGATTCTGGGTTCAGAATCGCTATTCGCAGAATCGCGATTCGCGAATCGCGGACCCAGCGAATCTCGATTCGGTGCATCTATTAACCATATACATTGATGCACGTGGACGAATTCACAACAATCTTGTGAAATGCCTATCGGACATTGTGTGCCTTATTCCTCTTAGAAAGCTTGCAAAGTGTCATACCAATCAACTAAGCACTTAGGCAGCAGTGATCGATCAAATCACACAAGACTAGTATATAACGTGGTCGTGATTAAAAAACCGCAAGAATCTTGCAAACGGATGATTTTGAGAGTTCCATTTTCTTCACAACGAAGACTTTACCTACAACAAATCTTGGCACGAGCAAGAATGGAAGAGCACTGAGCAAGGACAGAGAAGAGAGAATGACCAAGAGAAAAGAACTCTCACAGAACTAGACATAGAGTCCTTATTGTTTCCACCAAAATAACATGTAGACTCATATGATACTACAAAAATTTGAAGGCAAGTATGACTCAGCTCATAGACAGCAAGCAATGCTACCAATTGAACATAAGAGGAAGGAATCAAAATTTATGCTGACATTTTGGCAGAAGTTTCTTGTAAAAACTTCTGGGGGGCCAAAAATTTTAAGTTTGAAAACGACTAGTTTCCTCTAGTCACATGGACTTTTTTCAACTGTAACCTATTCATGTTTCAAATTCGTGTAAGAAGACCTGCGTAAGGTTTTAAGGGACGATAGCATTGTTTTCCAAAAATTTCTACATTTAAAAGACTGATCTTTCCCATATATGTGGCGACGTTTAACCACCTAAATAATACCCAAGGCAATAATGTTTAACAGGAGAGTGTAAGTTGGGTAGTTATCTGTGACTAAACGAAGAAAATAAAGGTGGGTTACGTTATGGTACCCAGCTAGAGGCAAGCGGTTTTAATTAAGCAAGAAAATATTGCGTCATTGCATTCCCATTCAAGTTCAGTACGCTTCTTACAGAGACATTCCAATCCACCTCGACAAACTAGAACTTCAAGAAAACAAAAAGCACCAGTGCTAAAGTGAAAGACCTGCCACGTGAAAAATAAGTCACCTAAAGCACCATTGCTAAATTAACTGTTCAAGAACTGCCACTTGAAAAATAAGTCACCAATAGATGCACTCTTAAGAAACCTTCGTCAAATCCAAACGATGCACAGGAGTTGGTAGATTGACAATCAGTGGTGAAGAGACAAATGAAGGAGGCCAGACAATACCATAAGTGCCAAGCGAGACACTAGTACAGTCTTGGATTGATCCAGAAGCCGTCTCTTTCTACGGAAAGCCCGCTGTACTGCCTCAGAAGAACGTTCAACAGAGGTAGAGCTTCCCATCAAGTCTAAAATGATATGTTGTAGCACGACCTCTTTTCCTTCGTTGGCTTCCTGCGGCTGCTGTACACACTGCCATTGTGAAAGCTCCGAAAAAATGGCGGAATCGCATGCTGGACTACCGCAGGATCCAAGTCCCTCTGCCAAACGCCGCATGTTATACCCTACTTGTTTTCCAATGTCCGCCATTCTTACAACGTCACCATCTTCTCTGCGTTTTGCTGGTAAGCTCACAGGATTGTTATAGATGTCCGATTTGTTTCCATGTTCTACCATTAATGTCAGGCTCTCGTCGTGTTTTCCTCAGCCGCATGGACATGAGCAGTCTTCCAGGGCATGCTCGCTCAAGCTGCGTTTACTCAGGGGGATTTCGTGTAATAACATCAACAATAGATAATAATCCTCTCTCCAATTTTATATATACAGAAACTTCCTTTCCGTACTGTATTTGCACTTTGTATTTCATTCATAATTATGATTAGCATACAATCGTGAGCGAATGAAGCTCCTTAATCTAATTTCTGCTTGCCTTAAAGCCTTAAATTGCAATATCTAACAAAAACTTGTTTTTATCAAATCCGAATCACTCTGAACGTGCTTCCGCATACAGGTGGAAAAGAATCTGGTATGCACATACCGAGTCATCAACATGTCCGAGAAGGAATTAACAAGCAAAATGCTCCTTGCAAACGATGATATGAAGTGGCTACTGTCAAGTTAGAAGCTGGTTGAAAGTCCTTCGAATTTGCAGCCAGAAGTAATAAGTGTGACATGCAGAGAAGGTTCAACATCTTTAAAAACTTCAACATACTCACCACCTCGGATACACGCATGCGTTTCCTCATTTTCACACTATGCTTGTTGGACCGTGAGACTGAAACAAACAACATTTGCTGACAGGTTACTTTCCCTCGCTGCACACCACAGCGATGAGATGATTCAGCACCAAAAGCGATGTCATTATCGTGAAGCAAGACACCTTACGTTTTCCAAGGTTGATGGCAGAAACTTGGACGTAAAACTGTTGCTGATACAATGTTCTCATTTCTGAAACTGATGATATTGTGTGAAAACCTGTCTCGATATTTTGGAGACAGATAGTATCATGTGAAAACCTTTCTCATTCACGAATAGCAAGGAAGAATAGCACTCTCGGCTTCACCCGCTAATATTATGCTAGAGGCGTGTTCTGAAACTGATGATATTGTGCGAAAACCTTCCTTAATATTTTCGAAACAGATGATATTGAGTGAAACCTTTCTCAATAGCATGAGAAAATAGCACTCTCTGCAGACATCACATATTGATACAATGATAAAAGCGTGTAGAACACGGTAATATATTAGTACCAGTAAGGCGTCGAAAACCACGTTTCTGTAAAACCTTCCGACAGAAAACTTTTAATAAGTAGCATTGCTGCGATGAGGTACGGAAAACCTCACACTAAACGAACACATTGAGCAATCCACCGCAGCAAAGAAAAGCAGAAACAGGAGCAGAAACGCCGGAATGTGCCTCTAGCAGGCATCAGCAGCTCCAACCTATGAGGCCATAGAATTTATTTACACACAGCAAATCATCAGCGACAAGCCAAAGGAGGTATGGCAACTTTTCCAAAAGGATATCATATAATGACATCAATCTGACAACAACATCGCAATCTCAATAACATAAAACACAAACACAAACACACACAGACATATTATTTTTTGCATTTTCAAAATCAAAGAGCACTCGTCCTCCATCTGCAGAATTACTGCTACTTCTGAATCTTTCCAGTTGATCTAACATCTGTTTCCTGTTTGCGAGCTGCTTCATCTCTGACACTGTAATCAAATGAACCTCCCATCCAGCAAGCGGATGCATCTGCTCCACAGTCAGAAAATAAAAAGCGACGCATCTCTACCATCGGCCTACCTCCTCCGCCATCGCTAGCCTCGCTAGAGCTTTTTTTTTTTTTTTTTTCTTAAACAAACGAGTTCAAACGGGTGAGCAATAGTAGTACGATGTGTTTTGACGCCATCACTTGGATGCCTGCCACGTGGCATTTATGCCACGTGTACCCTTCTCAATAGTTTAGTCTCTGGAGCGTGGCAGCATCTGAACGCTCATGATAAAATCCAACGGTGGCGAGCTGTTTGAAAACGGGTGAGCAGTCATAGTACGATGTATTTTGACGCCATCACTTGGATGCTTGCCACGTGGTATTCATGCCACCTGGAGCGTTTTCGATGGTTTAGTTTCTGGAGCGTGGCAGCATCTGAACGGCGGTGATGAAATCTAACGGTGGCGAACTAGAGCGAGTTAATGTGCCATGGAGATGCCTAGGACAGCGCTGGAAAGGCACGAGAGAAGGAAGGACGAGAAAATCCAGAAAAGCTTTCAGGTTGAAGGGCAGTCATGCAGCGACCAACGCCACCCCAATCTGGCAAACTCATCTTCAGCCCGCCACCATCCGATCTTCGATGATCCGTCCAACCACAACCACGTGTTAAAAAAAAGACCCACTCCCCATCTGACACGTTTTATATCTCCACGTGTCAGTTGGTCAGGTTACTGGGAGGACCTTGTGTCGTGCTTTTAAGACCCTTCGCCCATGCACACCCCTAAAGGCTGAGCAATGGGGCCCGGAAGTTGGACCAAACCAACTCAAAGCCCCTGGTCCCATGGGCGCATGGGACATGAGCATGAGTCATCTCATCATGGATAGCGTGGCAGTGATCGAGCGGTCCAAAGTTCCCAGTGTCCATCGGATCTACGGCAATCATGAAAACTCTATGACCATGATGTATGCATGTGGAGGCGATGCCATGCCCCATGCGATATATGGGGATACATTAGATTGCGCGGGCCCCTGCTTTAATCATGCACGCGCCGATCAAAGGATAGTGGGACTCTGCTTTTTTTGGCGGGTTGGAACTTGAAAAGGCGGGCATGTGACCAGGGAGGCATTGAGGTCCCGTCCAAGGGAGCATAGTTTACTGATTCGCCTTTATTTGAAAATCAAAGGAAATGCTTTGTCCTGTGCACGTGGGCAGTCATTTTGAAATCTGAAGTTCCTTGAACTTTCAAGATATTCAGATATTGCTCATCAAGATCGAGTGATCGGCAAATCTTTTTCGAGTTATTCTTAAAAAATTTGCAATTTTTAAGCTCCCAGTCTTTTGAAGACTATTACTCGTAGCATTGGTGAGGAGTGATAGCAGACACGTGACATCACCGGGTTGGTCAAGAACAGTCCAATTCTAAGCCATAACAAAGCTTTTAAAATGTTTTAAATCTCCACCATAGATCTACAAATGCTACATAAGATATTCATCATTCAACGGTGGGCTATATGATGCAGCTACCTCGCCGCTCCAGCAGCTCGGAGTGCTACAACAAGTAGCCCACCTCTGCATGAAAGACACCTTGGACAGAAAAAAGTTTATATGCTAAAAATGGTGGAATATTATAAGATATCATTTTAATAATTTATCGATTTTTTCAAGCACTAGCACAATCTATATTTGTAAGTTGCAATGCCTTTCAAGAGATTCTTTGCCTTTCAAAGAAAGCTTTAAGTAAATAATAAATGTGGGCCCTTGGAAAAATACACTTCAATTTCAAGGTCAAAGTTACTAAGCCACCATTCATTTGAAGAACCATTTTGCCTTGAATTTGAAAAAAATTAAAGGATTACTTTTTTCCACATTTCATTTGAAAGGCATTAGAATGCCATAACATGAACCATCACCTTATGGTAATACTTAAATGGTTTTTGTAAACAATACCCTTCATTGTTTCATGCATTTGGAAATTAGGGATGCTAGTAAAGGCTTGTAATTTGCAAGTGTAATGCCGACAAAAAAGCCATTAAAGTTTGTCCTTTCAACTTACAAAGCTAAAAGCCCATAACATAATAGATTCAGCGTGTCAACTTATGATTGATTGTAGACAATAATGGGCTCGTAGAAAAGTAGATTTGCCTATTATGCCATTACATAATCAACCATGGGAAAGAGTAGGATGCATGCCAAATGATTTTACCTTTTAATCCTCTAAAAATGGGCATAATCCACAAGCAAATCCATTTTCTTATAGGCATCAACTTGGGAGGGGCCAACAAAAGTTGCAACATAAGGTGATGCCCTCACAAGGATGCTAAGTAATATTTTTCATTTGAATCTATACACATTTATGCTTGTGTACTCACTTGGCAAAAACTAAAATGTGTATATGTTGTATATAACGACCACTAGTTGCTTAACATGTATGCAAAAAAACTAAAATTGAATCAATAAAAAATATCAATCATTGACCTGTAGTAAATAACATATTAGTTGTTTATATATAAAATATCGAGTATTGATATGAACTACAATGAATAAAATGTTATTACTTTCCAATATCAACTTGCTCTTGCATGTTATACCACTCCAAGAAGAGCTTTGCATCATATAGGAGGCACCATCCATAACTAAATGAATCATTTTGCATGTGGGGAAGGGGGGTATCCTTGTCATTTTTCCATTGACTTTAATATCATAAACTATGGCAAGACTATCAAGCGAGCCATAATAGAACATTTATTTAACCTCAGTCACAAACGTCTCTATAAAATACTTTCAAACTTCAAGGTGGCAAGGGTTTCTTCTTTTTAATGGATAAATTGTTGTTATGGTCCTTTCGTGGGTTGTAATATGCCTTGAACATTCCTTTATATAACTTTTGTGAGATGTAGTTTGATTCTAAAAAGAAAGTATGAAGTTTTTTTCATTATATGCATGTCATGTTAGTTGCTGAATCATAATGCGCTTTCTTTACTATAAGTTTGCCTAGTATTTATACGAAAATGTTGACTTAAAATGGAACAAGAATTTGTTGTGTTTTGTTGAACAAAAGAGTCACAAGCTTCTCCACATATTCCTCAAGATCATGATGTTCGTCTTGGCCCCCAACTCTTTGTCGACGATTTGGCCTGAATTATTGAGCTCCATCAACATTCGGCCACCCTGCTTCTCCTCGAACTTTTCCGTGATTTCTCTATGTTGCTGATCAATTTTCAGAAGTCTGATGTTATTGTCCTTTTGCATGACTCCCCTCCTCCTTGGTGTTTGAATTTGGGTCTCAATGTCCTCTCTCATGGCACTGTTTTTAGATACCTTGGATTTCCTCTGAGAGCTTCTATGTTCAATAGGGACCGTTTCAATTGGATCATGGAGAAGATCAATAACAAATTGTTGCATTGGAACTCTTTTGATCTCTCTTTCTCTGCCAGACTCATTGTTTTCAAGCACATAATCTCTGCCTATTTTACTCACTTCCTCTTCATCTGGTTTCTCCCCCCGTCTTACTCTCTTTTTATTGCTCTTCCAAGTAGAATAGTTGATTGAGGTAAGCCTATCATTGCTCTCCAATATAAAGCCTCCACTTGTAGCCATGTTGAAGTGACTCGATCTTCTCCTTTCAACCCGTTCCAATGCACAAAGCATTGTCTTGAATATCAAAAAATGAACTCAAGAAGAAATCACAAAGATATGGAACCTCTCAATTCTCTCTTTTTTGCACCAAACATAGCAAATCCAATACATAGAGTGAAGAATTCTTGATCAACCTATGATCTACCAACAATCTAATGAATCGTGACACTTTATAAGATTGAAACACACTCTATTAAAGTCCATCAGCTTCAAAAAATAGAGATCCAATCAAAATTAGGGTTTTGACAAAATCACAAAAAATTAAATCTTCCAAATTCTACATGCAATTGCCAAAAACTTGATATAGAATCTTGTAGCCTCTAATGAGACCTTCATAATACATCAAAAATCACCCAAATCCAGTAAGCCACCTGTGAAATTATAATTTCTCAAGTTCATAACCCTATATTGAGTTTTGACCTACAAAAGGTCAATTTTACACATGCGAAAATGTTGATTTTTGAGTAGAAATCAATCTAGCATGCTCCAGCATTGGTAACTCCTCCAAATCCTTGCTAAAAATGGATGATCCTTTCATAACCTGAAAAACAAGAGCTCTGATACCATGTGAAGGATTTCAGATCATTAAGATCCAAAATGTGTCCTTTGATCTTTGGTTAGAAAGTCAACACAACATTCAACATTGCCAATGTAGAAAAATCAGCATCTACTCAATGAAAGATATGCAAAATCAATAAGAACTTGATTAAACATCAAATACATGATAAAATGAAGCTGCTTTCTATACAATAACAGTACCCTACTGTACTTCCCACGTGTGGATCCAAAAATAACAAAATATGAGCATTCTACACACAAGATTGCAAGATATCATCAAGATAGTGCACCAATTGATAGATGAACCCAAGAGAACTCATGTATAAGCATGGAATGAGAGAGAGAGAGAGAGAGAGAGAGAGAGAGAGAGAGAGAGAGAGAGAGAGAGAGAGAGAGAGAGAGAGAGAGAGAGAGAGAGAGAGAGAGAGAGAGAGAGAGAGAGAGAGAGAGTCTATTCTCCCACGAATTTACAACCTTTTATGGCATATCCATGCCTCATTTGAACTTTGGTTTCTCTCCAAAAACTTTCTAGACCTAAAACCCTATCAACGATATGACTAGATTCACTGCATCTAACATTCAAATTTGAATGTGTCCAAATTCGACCTAATAACTTTCCCACACTTTTCAAAAGTGGTAATTTAAATGAACTTTGACTAAAATAACTTTCGTAAAGTTTATCTCTAAGTCTAATATGCATATTGGCCTAATATTGACAATTAACCAAAATATGACTAAACTTGACTAAACTAGTTGAAATCTTTCACAAGCAAGCTTCCAAAGCTACAAAGATGATGAGAACTTACAAAAGAAATTTGAAAGTAGAATTTTTGTCTCAATCTAGTGGTATTGGTAAATTTCATGAGGGGGACAATAGATTGAATTTCAAATTAGCACTCTTAGGAAGTAGACCTACCCAATTTAAGAATTTTTGTAGCAATTCAAAAGGATCTAGAAAGGCACATTTGTAACTTCTTTCAAATTTGTGCTATCAAGTTGACTACTGACAAAATTCCTCAATTGTTGCTAGTTATTGGAACTTTGATAAAAAAAAATGTGTGTATATAGGGAATATTGCTAAGAAAGACAATAGACCATCCCAAAGGAGAAAAATGCACAATAATTAAATGTCAAATGAACTAATATAAAACAACAACAATTCTCTCATAGATTTTTAGATATTGATTTACTTCCAAATCTTTAGAAATGTAGACATCTTCTATGAGACTCTTTTTTAATTTTTTAGCTTCATGTTGTATTTGAAAATTAGATGAAATATAAAACTAGTTCAATTAAAATCAGACTTTGGTAACAACAATGATAATTAAAATGTTTTTTTTTTCACATAGTAGATTATCATACATAGGAAAGGTTAAAGATAGAGAAACTATCTAGCAATGTTTGAGAATTGGCATGTTTTCTCATATATCAAACAAGTAGGCCAAAACCTTGACCTTGAAATTTCTAATGATAATATCTAAATTAGTTGTACATTGATGTATGTTGATGAAGTAGATACTGTGTAGTTTGGTCTACCATTGCATGATTGTTATTACACATAAATAAATATTAGCTTACATTTATTGATGTGTAGTTCATGATGATAACAAGTTGTTTAGTTCATGGCCCACATGATTCGCTTAGATTTATATATCATTCTTGATATCACAAACTTGGATTATGTATGAGTATTGAATTCAAAATGACTATTTTATAGTTCGAATGTTTTTGAAGAAAACTATGTGGAAAAATGGCCAAGTGGTAATTTTAATTTTTGAATTGAATGACATAGAATATCAAATAACCTATTTTATTGGCTTTCCACGTGAAGGGTAAGTTTTTATTTCATTTGTTACAAAAAAGTGAAGTTTTCAATCACATATGAATCTTGGCCCTACTTGCAAGAGGTCATATCGTAGTACATATTTTAAAAATCTAGTTTTTTATTGTTGTTTCTTATAATGACAAGCAAGTTAAGTTTTGTATTTTAGAAAAGTTCATTTGGTTGAGAATCGTATATAAACAAAGAAATAAGATTCGTTTAACTTTATAATGTATGATATCCAAGAGTGATTTTATGTAGATTGACTTGAGTGTACAAGATTATGTATGTCGTTATATAAACAAACATTGCATGAAAATCATAACTATTGTAGTTCATATAATATATGATGTATAGAATGTCACAACATTGTTGGTTTTAGATGTCAACTGGTTTAATAACTTTTTTAAAAATAAATTTACCCATAAATGGAGAAAATTCTTAAGCTCGTGACACTCAAAACTAAGTTAAAATGGTTCCATTAAAAAAAGAAAAATATGGTATAAAGAAGTTGATGACAAAAGAAGAAATCTATGATAGGAATAGGCTAATCATTTGAGAGATGGATGATACTTGTGACATAATATGAATCTCATAGCAAGATATGACATGATTAACCTAAGCAAGTGTCTCACTTTTTGAAAACATGAGATCTCTAGTCAAATCAAATGATTATTTGGTCAAATGTGAAAGCAATAATATGACATAAATATTTGGAGGGCACCAGCATCATCATGCATAGAAAGAAAAAATTTATATCAAGCTCTTCATTCCAAGATCTTCGAATTTCAACCTATTTTGTAAGTTTGACATTTGTAACAAAATGTAGACTATGTTACAAAGAATGCCAATAAGATATTAAGAATTATGTGTTTGCACTTACATTAAATGGCATATTTCAAGCTCTTTTAAGCTGAATGAAATTCTTTGTATAGTTTTTTACAATAAAAAGATGTGAAATTTCAAAATGTAGTCGTAAAAATATTTCAAGATTTAAGCTAAAACTATTGATTACTATGTGTCAAAGACTACCTAGCATGCATCAAGTTGGTGTTGAGAGCCATGTAGATCATACAATCTTAAGAGGATATTCTCACAAGTGTCAATCTAGTCATGAAATTATAATGTGAGAGATTTGTTCATTTAGACTACAATGGGTGGGATACACCATGAGATGTGAGCCACTTCATTTATTGTTATAGTTAGAGTCAAAAAAATTTACATTCTAGAAAAGATATAGTACTGCATCTAGATTTAAGTCTTAGATTGGAGACAAAATACTTTTTCAAAAACTAAACATTATTGGCCCACATGTGGTGCGGCGGGTGTATTTGGACTAACCCATTTCCAATTTTAATCTCATCCCCATGCATTGGCAAATATCTAGTTCAAAGGCTTGCTTAATTTTTTAAAAAAAAACTAATCTTGCCAAAACATACAATGAAAATAGTTCATTGAAAAAGACCATTTGTAGCATGTGTTTTATGAAAATTTTCTAAACAAAAAAATGTGGTCACGGTTGAGAAATCGTAATTAAGATTCATACAGAACAAAATAGTGGCCACGGATATTCATCTAAGACGTCAAGACCAAGTGTTAAAATATTCTAAACAAAATTGAAAATATTCATCAATAATAATATTTTATATATAAAGAACAAATATGGTTGATCAAGCATATTGTATAGATGATATCGACATGAATTTTCCTTAGCTATAGAGATTTGGTGATGAAAATTTGGCAAAATAGATTTAATGAGCTAGAAAGCAATTGGAGTGGAGTGTGATAGGAAGTGAATGACAAGATATGTATGTTCAAAGTGTGTGACAAGGATGTTGATGACTATGATAGTTGATGGTAAGAGTAAAAGATGTTTGAATCATAAAATTTAAATATGTGCAATTTTTTTTTCTATATATAAAACATTTGAAAAAAATTGTGCTACTTCTATTTTATGTGGCATATGTCTTGCAAAAGTTTTAAGAGAAAAATTAATGACAAATGCTGATTCACAAAGAATTAAAAACAATTAAGTTTTTTCCATCAATTGTCCAAAATATTGAGAAGGATGATAACTATAAGAATTGATTTATTAAGAATAAACTTTGTTGTTACTGTGAATTTTTTTGTTTGATCGAAAAATCTATGGGAATAAGTGAGTTGGACTTTTGAATCAATAACTATATCATGGCATAGTACTATGAAATGGTATGTGTCTCTGTATATTGTCATAATACCAGAATACAAGTCATTACATAAATGAATTTCTTTTAACAAAGAATTCGGCAACCAAGAATAATTGCAACCTCTGAGATGATAATATAATTGTTTGCAAAAGAATTAACTCTTGAGATATGAAACACATTGGGGACCTGTTAGTATAGACGAATATTTATCCCTATTAATGGCCATTTTAATTCATTGGGATGAAGTTTACTAACATGTGGAGGTTAATAACGTGGTGGAAATCCAAGAGTCTTACATAGTCATTCTTCGTGCATGTTCGTGATAGATTTTTTAGATATCTATTTAAAAAAAGCTGTTACTGTGTCTCATACGTTTTTTTTCTCCAAGAACTAGTTATAAAATAAGTTAAATACCCGGGGTGCAACTAGTTGAATCACTATGAATATCTGGTAAATAGATCTAAAAATAAAGAATTTTTTGGAGGGAGAGTTGGTCGTATGGGACATCAGTGCGTACCAAAGTGAACTTCTTGTGGGAGAATGATCTATATATTGATGGTTAGCATTTACTTATAGAGTCATTGTTGAGTATTTTGTGAAGTTTTGTGATATTGATCAAGATCCCAAAGTGGTATCTCATTATTTACAAGATATGGATGTCCTTAACAATTATTTCTCATTTAACTAAAATTTTACTATTTAGAAATTTCTTGAGCACAAGACATTAGACTAATTTCATATTATTCATTGCGTTCTGAAGTTGTTCATTTCAATGTGAAGTTATTCTTCAGATCATAATGTGAATTACTACTTGTATAAATAGGGTTTGAAATTCAAGGAATTTCCAAGGTCATTGGATTTCAATTTGTTAAACCTAGATTGATTACTTTCACGCGGATTAAAAATATTTAAAAGAAAAGTCCTAGTTATAATCGAATAATTTCTTTGTGGAAAATACCTAGTTTTCATGGTTTTGAAAATTTTTATACATTATCTCTCCAAACGATTTTTATTAAAATTATTTAATTTTTATAAAATTGTTGGAGGAGAGAGAGAGAGAGAGAGAGAGAGAGAGAGAGAGAGAGAGAGAGAGAGAGAGAGAGAGAGAGAGAGAGAGAGAGAGAGAGAGAGAGAGAGAGAGAGAGAGAGAGAGAGAGAGAGAGAGAGAGATTTATTCTATCAGAGGATCAATTAGTTGCACAATATTAGGAAAAAAGCCAGAATGTGTATGAAAATGTGATTATCCGAAACAATATCTAAAGTAAGCCACAAAAATTATCAGATTTTGTACATGCATACTATCCATGTACAAAATCCTAGATGAGAAGAACTAGCAAAATCCCTAGCCTGATAACATCTTGCACAATAAGGACCTGCAGAAAGGGGATCTAACACTATTGTATAAGAACGTAGTACCTAAGAAAAGGCTAAAATTCAATGGGAAAGGTCCATATTATCTTTGCAAGGGTGAGTCAGTTCATGTTAGAGAAGAGAAAATTACAGATGTGCTTACTTAGTCCCAATTGAATATGATTTTGAATCATCATTATTGAGAATTGTTATTTATTGGTGAAACTTTGTTTGAATTTATGTGTTAAGTATTTTCATAATACTAATAATGTTGCTAAAAAAAGCATGTGTATCATTAACTCAACCTCTTTCAAGACATATGTACCTCTATCTCCAAAAAATAATGAGGTTTCATCTTCTATTGGTGCATTGAAAAGAGACGTCTATGACAACCATGCTTCTTTCAAATAAGATATTTTGTTATGTGTCGTGGGAACAAGTATCAGTAGCAGAGAAAGAAGTTATCAGAAAGCATTCATCAGTGTAAACGCACATAAAAAAATAGAGAATCTGTATAACAGCTTGTTGTGACAACACCCACTAGACCACAATTTTGTGTCTGAGAATGATTCACATTACTAATGCACTATGTGCTGTAATTCTACTATGTTGGTTACAGATTGAATAATATCTCTACTTCTAGAATTACTTTCACTCTCTTTAGATCTTTGATTCTATGGAATCAGATAGTCTGATATAATGGAATTCATAGAGGAACTCTAATTCACGCTTATGTTGATCTCTGATTGATCTTCAATTCTTCTCTTATCATATTATTGTTCTTGTATTGTATATTTTGATCAACTGATTTATTGTGTATATACATACATTAGTTGCAACGGTCATGAAGACTATAACTATACCGTTCAATGTGAACTGTGTAGGTAACAATCGTGAAGTGTTGCAGGTACTACATAGTGAACGGTGACGTAGTTTGTATTGGATAGAACAAAGGGAGAGCTTCTTATTGAGTGGTGACAACAGTCGATAGACGTCGAGGGTGTTGAATGAGTCGAGTTGACTATTTGCCCTTGAGTCGATGTCGCTGGAGTCGGAATCGGGTATGTCGAAGTCGATCATGCTCTTCTTTAGAAGTCGATGTATATATAGACTGTTCGTGTGAGTAAGGCTGCATGTTGTTATAGAGAGTGGATATTTACATAGTATAGGAGTACTCAGGAGATGAATTCAGGTGAGTAGGAGTAAAGATTAACTCCATTACATTCAATATTGTTATTACAAGACTTGTCTAGTCATTGAATCGTCATCTTTGAGGTTGTCGAAGGTACGAAGGTGAAACCTCTTATATATATTCAATTGCCATTTTCAGATGGAAGTAGAAAAGTGAAAAGACCTCTGCATGAAAATTTAGTCTCAGGGATACATTTTCGTTTGTAAACTGAAAAAAAAAAAAAAAAAAAAAAAAAAAAAAAAAACAAACAAACAAATTGACTTTTAAGCACTTTTTTAAGATTCTAATGAGGTCAAACAAACTAAATTCATGATTTTTTATAATAATAAAAAAAAATGAAAATGTATCAAAAAGATTAAATTTTCATTTTTTTTTGATTCAAAATCGTGATTTTTGGCCGTTTCACTTCATCAAAAGGCCAAAAAAAAATTGTTTAGGAGCAATTTTCTTAAATTCATGATTTTTGATGCAAAAATGAAACTGTATCCAGAAGTCCAATTATTATTTTTTTTGGGTTCAAAATCGCGATTTTTGGTTGTTTTACTTCATTAAAAGGCCAAAAAAATGTTTGGGAGCAAGATTGTTTTTGGTAAATTTTAAAATCATGGTAAGGCACGCCCAAGAGGGCCCCTGGTCATGCTTACCGTGATATTAAAATTTACCAATTTTTTATTTTTTTGCTCTTGAACATTTTTTTTGGCCTTCTGATGAAGTGAAACGGCCGAAATTTTCATTGGCCTCTTAAATACATTTTCGTTGTTTTTTATTTGGGCGTGACTTAAATGTCTGAAAAGGCCTGATTTCTGTGCCTTACCGTGATTTTAGAGAGAAGAAAGAATCACTTTCAAATACAATAGGCTGAAAATTTAGGCTGTTTGACCAAAATTTACACTTTTGTTTAAAATTACATTTCTATCTATAAAAAAAATATTTCCATGATATTCCACTTATTTTCAAAATTAATAAATGTACATATCAAATCTAGATTGCAATGTTAATCATTTATAGGGTTACTTGAACTTAAGTTTATTATACAAAATACATAATTACATGATGACAATAAACAATAAACATTTAATCAAGAAAGAGTGAGAGTAATAATAGAAATAGATCACTATAATTTGTTATCTAGCGTATATATAATCAAAGGGGGATAGAGAAAATGAGCAAGAGTGAAAGAACGTCTAGAGAGAGAGAGAGAGAGAGAGAGAGAGAGAGAGAGAGAGAGAGAGAGAGAGAGAGAGAGAGAGAGAGAGAGAGAGAGAGAGAGAGAGAGAGAGAGAGACTTCTAGAGCATGCTTTATAACTAAAAAACAATGTAATAAGACATCAGGTCATGCAATGAAGAGAGAGAGAGTATCCATTACTAACAAGTTTGCAAGGATAAAAAATGCTTTGTGAAATATGATAAAGTCAATTGTATCCACAAAAAAATGATATTTGAAAATACTATTATATTATGGCCTAATTAGGAACATTCCTACAACCACCAACAATCAAGGTGAGCTTCAGGATCTAACCTCTGATAGATCATACAATGACCGCGGACCTAACGAGAAATTGAACTAAGAGGTGACAAGGGCAGACATAAGTGTGTCCGATTATATTATGGACGAAACTTAATCAACAACATTATATAGATGGTTTTTACCATCGATAGACATTTGAAATTGTTTGATTCAAATCGTACCATTCTTTATGTACCAAGCATATTGAGTTTTGAGCATATGAAAAAAATGCCAAATCCATTAAGGGGTGGTGAATGGAAGTGACACGGATGTCCAGATGGAGGGTGTTTTTTATGCACAATGTCTCGAACAATCTCTCTCTCTCTCTCTCTCTCTCTCTCTCTCTCTCTCTCTCTCTCTCTCTATTTTTCTCAATCTATCTCCCTATGATTGTCATTCTTCAGTTCCTTTACCCCTCTTTCTCTAACTCTTGCTTGGCTAAATGGACACCACAATGTTTGTGAATCTAAAAGTGCATGTGATTTTTACAAGAGTGATCATTTGTTAGATATTTTGTGGGGTTTAATACTTGTTTGGCAACATTGATTGGAAAGTTCAGTCGTTCGTCCTGATGGAGGGACATGGTCATGTTGACGACTCAATGTGTACATCCGCTCGAGGAAATGAAAGTGATGTCTTGCATTATCCACCTTCGAAACAAATGTCTGTCCCTATTAATGAAAATCAGATCAGTGCAACAAGCGGATCTACGGTACTAATTGGAGATGAGGAGTTGCACAACAAGGATGTTCAACCAAGTACAATAAAAATCAAACCTGAATATACAAGGCCATCAGTATTTGACCCAAAAATAGAAGAACTGAAAAAAAAAAAATCGCTTGCTGCCAACACCAATTCCATCCACATTATCTTTGAGTAAGTACCAAGCATTGGAGCAAAAGTGTGAGAAGTTGGAGAAGTTGAATGAAAGGACTATGGAAGAGAGGGACAAGGCCAAGCAGGTAATAGCAAAACTTGGAGGCAAGATTGTGAGCCTTGGAAGTTGTGAAGGAGGATCTTCATATCGCACTTTCATAGAAGGAGATCTATAGGGACAATTTCCACAATGCTCAGCAAGAGCTAGAAAAAGAGAGGGACAAACTTTGAATGCAAGCTGAGGAGATTAAACTACTGCGGGAACAAGTTGAAGAAAAAAGAAAAAAAGAATTACAAGTTGCAAGGGGCACCCCCTGACCTTGCTAACATTCTCCACTATTGTTGTCATCCAAAATAGCCAAATCCTTGATAAATTTGACAAGTTGATTTTTTATGTGCCACCCTTGGTGGTACCTATCAAAGACATTAAGTACCATGAGAGAGTGCTAGTTCCATGACAAAGTAGCCACATGTTTAGATGGCCATTGATTGAAGAGGATTTTTCAAGTTTTAGTATAGTGTGTCAAGCCCTTCTCGATTTTATGAGCAGTCAAGGGGATCACCACCCCCCATGAGCTAGCGAGGTTGGCTGGATTCTATGCCAAATATATTCGAATTTGGTCTTTTTGGGTGATAGGTGTACTTAGCAAGCCAAAGGTGCAAAACGATTGGTTCAACCCAAACTTTCCATTGCCAAAGGGGCTGGACTTGTTGCTATATCTCAACGTCCCGGATGCATCTTCTTTGGAGTGAAAAGTCTTTGGGGTGATGGTGAAGCACAATTGCACTGAGGGAGTGGACCAGTGGTTTCATGATGAATCGGAATGGTTTCTGGTGAAGATGGATGCATGTCAAGAATCTACTCCCAATCCCTTCGAAAAAACAAAATGATTGGCTTTTTGAGATTTTTTCCATATGCTTTCACTTTTTATCAAAAACAGATAAACTTTGCAAACTAAGCATGGTCCACTTTTAGTATGTCTTGTTACTAGTATGTCTCATTTATTAGTATGTCTTGTTTATTTGCCATGAGTTACAATATAACTATCTTGTATTGGAGAGTGGAATGTATTGAAAACAAATGATGTCTATGAATTGAGCAAGTTTATGTTTTTTATTCATATCATTTGTTGTTGTGGGTTGCATTACAACTATGTGCTTGAGAGAGAGAGAGAGAGAGAAAGAGAGAGAGAGAGAGAGAGAGAGAGAGAGAGAGAGAGAGAGAGAGAGAGAGAGAGAGAGAGAGAGAGAGAGAGAGAGAGAGAGAGAGAGAGAGAGAGAGATTGTCCATATTAGAGCCTCCCAAAATTTATTCCAAGGGGATGAATGCATATAATTCGATGTACTGGTTCCATTTAATATGTAGTAGTGTCCTTGGGAGAAAAGTGAATCGCAAGGTTATGGACCTTGTCAATTGTTTGATCGGATCATCTATGACGGGCATGCATCGTAGTGGAACGATGTTGGAACATTACAAACTAAAGCAAATAATTGGTTAGTGAAAAATCGCGACACTCACTTTTTGTTGGAATTAAGCATCATCTCAACTCACCAAAATTTGAGTCATCAGAACTCGAATCATTCGAGTTCGTCCTGAGCACCAGTACACTGTAAATACAAACTCTCTCTCTCTCTCTCTCTCTCTCTCTCTCTCTCTCTCTCTCTCTCTCTCTCTCTCTCTCTCTCTCTCTCTCTCTCTCTCTCTCTCTCTCTCTCTCTCTCTCTCTCTCTCTCTCTCTCTCTCTCTCTCTCTCTCTCTCTCTCTCTCTCTACAACGACAATGCAGCCTTACTCTCTAAAGTCGAACGTCTGTGCAATCATTAACTAGAGCATAAGCAGGATCGACGACGAACTCTTCAAGTTCAAGGTCTTCGAGTTCTACATCTTCTTCAGCGACCTCATTCAAATTCAAGATCTTGAGTTCGAGGTCCACGTCATCTACACTGCCCTGTACGACGCAGACCACGTCACTGTTCACTTTAGTACCTTTGAGTAATTGCGGTGTTTCACGCCTGTTGCCCACACAATCACTGTAACTGTTCTATGTATATATACATCTTAATTATCTAATTCCTCAAAATCAGAGATATTCGAGAGAGTGAAAGATATTCAAGGAATAGAGATAGTTATTCAATCTGTAGCTAGCTAAGTAAGATCGCTACACATAGTATGCCACTACTGTGAAACATTCTTGGGCACAGGATCGTTAATTAGTCATTGTATTCACAATGAGCTTAATTCAGATTCTCTATTTTCTTATGTGTATTCTACTACAAATGCTTTCTGATAATTTTCTTTCTCAACTGATGTTCACTCAATTCGGAATGTCTAATCTTGAAGGAAGCATGGCTGTCTCAGACACCTAATTGCTTCTCTCCCTTCATGGTTGTCTTTGACACCTACCAAGACATTCTTCCATTCAATCTAAGTCAATGTTGATGTTGTAGTTTGGTAAAGATCTGTAATGTTCTCTATGTTGGAGCTCTGTTTCCTATTCCGCACCTAATATCTTCGAGAGCCCACCAACAGAGTGGTATCAGAGCCATCGTTCCAAACTATTATTAGTATTCGAAACCGTTTACTATACTTAGATCATTCATCATGGAAGAAACATCTTCAGAAATCTGCTTGATCAAAAGTTCAACGGTGATGACTTCCACATGTGGAAGTTCAAGATGAAGATGATACTCACAAAAAAAAAAGAACTCTAGGGATACGTCAACGGTTCCATAGCCAAGCCGGCTGAACCTGATATGCTGACTGCCTGGAAAACTAAGGATGGTAAAGCTCTTGCCATTGTATCTTTGAATCTTAAAGACTCACAAATAGCTCATGTAGCTAATTATTCTAGCTCCAAAGAGGCATGAGTCATCCTTACTGGTCTATACGAAACAACAAATGTATCAACTCATCTCTTCTTGATAAAGAAGTTCATGTCACTCAAGATGAGTGAAGGGACCTAAGTCACTGATCATCTAAATGAATTCAAACAACTACTCAATCAGTTAGCTGCAATAGGTTCGCCAGTATCAGATGAAGATGCCAACATGTCTCTTCTGTCCAATCTTCTTCCCTCTTACGACAATCTAGTATTGCTACTTAGCAATACTCTTGACCTATCTCTGCAAAAGGTGACAACAAGTTTATTGTAAGAATAAGTAAGAAGGAAAAGCTTATCCACGTCAAATTCAAAGACAGTCGCTCTCTATTTGAATAAGCAACAGCTCCCGAAGAATAAATCTTTGAAGGACAAGAAGACAAAAGCTGAGCAAACTGATTTAGACTAGCAATCACAACAGCACAATCGACAACATCAAAAGCCTAAGACCAGACTCTTCTGCAAGTACTGCAAGAGAACCAACCACGACATCAAAGATTGTCGCATTCTCACGCGTAACGAAGCAAAGAAGAAGATGTAGCAGGATGGAGGATCTGATTCCGCCAGAACCTCTCTCAAAGACCCAACACTGCTAATGATACAAGACGTACCCATTAGAGATGCATTGGATTGGTATCTTGATTTTGGTGCTTCTCAGACATGACTGCATGTAAGTCTTTATTCGAAGACCTCACACCAGCAAATTCGAAGTATGTCTACTTTGGTGACTCAAGATTGAAGGCAGAGGATCTATTCGTCTTTATTTTCTAAATAGCAAATTGACCTTGGTCAAGGATGTACTTTACGTACCAAAACTGACCAAGAATTTATTATCAGTCAGCAAGCTCACTGATCAGGACTGCAGAGCCTTGTTCAATTCAAAGCAATATTGTACCATTTTGGACAAGAACGATAAAGAAATCCTCTCTGCAAATAGATAAGGTAATTTGTACATTATGGGTCATGAATATGCACTTTCTACAAATGTGAGTACTTCAAATGCCCAGTTATGACATCAAGATTAGGACACCTAAATATGAGATCAATCGTGTATATGCATCATAATAGTATGGTCAAGGATTTAAACTTTAATGCTGCCTCCAATGACATTCACATGTTTGTGAGATGTGCCTACTAGGAAAACAGCCCAGATCAAGATTCCCAAAGGGACAAGCCATTAGAGCTAAGTCCATTCTACAATTGATATATAGTTATCTGTGTGGCCCTATGAGTACTCCCTCTTTGGGTCCAGCACTATACTTTATCACATTTATCGATGATTATTCGAGATATTTACCATCATTATATTCATAAAGAACAAGTCTGAGGCATTATTACCAATGCGCATGACTATTGCTTTACCAAACTCGCAAAATTCCTAACAGGAGCTCTTGGTATGTTGTCACCATTCCTCAAGGAAGGTGCAAGCCTTAAGACAAAAACATACAAGGGTATCCTAAATGTGAATTATCTCCCAAATTATTTTTGCTATGTATTGCTGCAACGACCACGATACTTTTATAAAAGAGGTAGCAATCTTGCTAGACGCTTTTTAGAAAAATGATTTCACGAGGGAAAAGCTTTGTCTTATCATTAACAAACTACTTTTGACTAGTACTTTTCCAGGTTTGTCCTATGATCTACCACAATGTATTAAAGGTCTGATGGTAGATCATAGGGAGAAGCTTGTTGAAGATACATGAGTTGTTGTCCAGCGATGGACCTGCAACGATTTATCTTGAACAAGATACTAAAAAATGATGACAATTTTGCAGTCGCAAAAGAAACGCGAAAGCAAACAACAATACGATTCGGATGGATTTCAGATATGATAGCTGGTCACTACCAGTTGTATCATTCCTACAGTCATCCAGAATGTAGACAGACACTGCTGTACTATGTTAACAGATTAATGCAGCATTTAACAAGATCAAACCAAGGTGCAGAATCAAATGAACAAGTGAATTAGACACATGGATAACAATAGATTACTTTGCATTCAAGATCAGACATGATAAGAGTGATGTGTGCGCAACGGCTACAAAAAACATCTATTGATTCTTCTGATTCTTCAAGCACTGCATGCAAATCCACGCAGTGCGTTGGCGTGAGAAAATTACAGTTCTTCCACGAGTAATGTCTCGCTTACTAGTGGACTTGTGGATCTTTAGATCCTATGCAGAATTGTCTTGCACGCAGGCGGACTTGTATTCTGTGTTTTCGTCTTCTTGCTTACTAGCATTAGACTTCTTCATCTGTTCTTGTCAAGTATCATCCTGAAAGTATATAGTCGCATCGTGTAACCTCTAGCTGATAAGTAGTATAACTTCTTTTGGACATGGATAACAACTAACACTCAACTATGACACCTGTCTTCTCCATTGTACTAACTCGTGCGGTTTTGTGTTGTGGGATGGTGGCAAGTATCAGCTGGACGTTTTGAGAGTGGTTATGCTATATGGTGCTTTACTGTACTATATTTTACTTTTCAGCTTTATTGTACCTTGCTGGTTTATGAATAAAGGCTTCAAAGGGTTTGGTCTTGCTTTGTCAAGAGGAACTATGTGAAATTGTGTATCTCTCTCTCATCACTCAAGCTTGCATGCCATACCATCCATGGCCTAATGTCCATGCATGTCAGTTTAGACTCTTGCATGTCATGCCATCCATGGCCTAGTGTTCATGCATGTCAGTTTAGACTCTTGCATGTCATGCTATCCATTGCCTAATGTCCATGCATTTTAGTAGACTCTTGCATGTCATGCTATCCATTGCCTAATGTCCATGCATGTCAGTTTAGACTCTTGCATGTCATGTCAACCTTTGCCTAATGATTATGCATGCTCCACTCTTGACCATTGAGCTTTTGCATGTCATAAGAAACCATATCCATTGACCATGCAAGTTCATATATGATCCACACTATTGCATGCATAAGGAAACAAGTTCAAATCCCATGCTTGATGATCTTTGACAAAATCTACACTTTCCTTTTATGAGATTCTTTATGATCCAATATTGTTAACATCTAAATGATGTAAAGATTTCAAGAATTCATCAGACCAAAGTATTCTCGGTATATGTATTTGGCCAAGGGCCATTTGATCTTGCATAATTTAAAGAGAAATCTTTCGGGGGGGGGGGGTCCCCATCTTGACTCCTCAGCAAGTCTCATGATTGAATGATGATATTTCTTTGATAAGCCATGAGTTCTTTTTGATTATGTTCATCAATGTTTTGTTGATTTGTTTCTTTTAAGGACCCAATGTTTAAGTCAGTACTTAAGAATTTGAGACCTTTACTTCTAGTTCACCCATAGTATCTTCTATGTAGTATCAAGTTTGCTCCTCGATTTGCCAATCTCGTTGAAATGCAAAACTGGGATAAAAAAGATCAAAGAAACCTACGGTGAGACATAAATGTCGACTAACAGGGACTTCCAAAGCATGTTTGAAGAAATGTCACAGAAAGACAGTAATGCCTCCAGGTATCTAGTTAAACGTAAATCATAGATATGCTATTTGCGGGAAAAGTTACTAGAGGAACATGCTGCTGTCAAGGGAACTATTAATAAGATGCAAGCAAGTGTCAATGCTGGCCTAATTAGTATCTCCTACAGATATGCAACAAAGCTGACTTCACTGGAATACAACACAAAAAGACTGACTTCACTGAAATTAAGCTTAAAAAAGATGAAAATTTACTTGTTACAACAGCTCCAAGGTAATTTGCCAGCTTCAAGCACCCATAGAATCATCCATGAACCCACATTTCCATTAGATTTCTATCAGTAATGAGAAGAACCAGTTGTGAACTACAACAATCACAAATTGCAACACGCTATGAAATCCGACAGCAGATAAAGGACATAAAGGAGGCTGAAATAGGGAGGAGCACACTTTTTTGTTGCAGAAGAGGCACTTGAGCAGAGCTGCAAATCGTATCAAGCTTTCTTCAGAAGTTGAGAGGAGGCTGAAATAGAGAGGAGCACACTGTTTTATTGCAGAAGAGGCACTTGAGCAGAGCTACAAATCGTATCAAGCTGTCTTCAGAAGCTGAGAGGATGCTATGGAGCTAAACCACATGATTGTGACATAGAGCAGGCAATGAGGAGCAACATCCAGTGAAGAGGAGGCCGGGTGCTGCACTTGGCAGTTGATGGATGCTACATCCAGCCTGCCTCCACCTTCCAACCCCCTCTAGAGCCCTGCGATCTAGCCCCACACATGTGTCTCTCGTGTCAAACAACTACAAGCTCTCATAATGCAAGCGATTAGCAGCCTTCTCTCTACGAACGTTTCTTCCTGGCTATATGTGCCAGAACATTTTCATTCTACATTCATTTCCATTCTTATTCTAGTAAGTTCTTGTTTGCAGGAGAGGAAGACCAGAGACTTCTTGTTTTATGTAAGTTCTAAGTCTGTTCTTAGTTCTTTTTTCCTTCTTCCTAGCAGAGAAGAAGATAATTATCATTGTATTGATCTGTAGATATTGTTTTTTTGTTGAATGGAATCAACCTTTTGTAATAATCAATGATCTACAATGAATGATGTTGTACATAGATTTGCTCAGTAACATTCATGTTGAAGCATACATTTGATTGATTTATACTACTACAATTATGTTTTTTATCACAGTACATGGGTAGGAAGGATGAGAGGAGATGTTTGATTCTCCGAGTCATTTGCATGAGTGCTTAACTACTAAGACGGAACAGAAGGATTCATAACATGGGAAACCTATGATAAATCATAATGTTTGTGTAATTGATTGTAGAATCGATTCAAGCCAACAATGAACTACATTGTACTCATAAAGCCCATGGGATTTAGAGCATAGAGGACATTATTCCCATGAAGCCCATAGGTTTTGGAGCATAAACGAGCCCTTTGTAGATGACAAGTGTTTAAAGAAGAGTCAACATCAATGTTGGGCATTACGCTTTTTTGGGGCCCTGCTCACAAGCCTTTACCCCTCAACAATACGTCCTTGCTTTTGGTCGGGTTCTAGCCTTGGGTTGCTTTTCTCAACGTATAATGTGTGTGAACTCAAAGCTTACATAAGTGGATGATCCTGATTGAGTTTGGGGGCTACATTACCTTGGAAATAAAAATGACCTTGGCTTTTCTCCTAAAATTATAATTGGCTAATAATATTCAGCCTTGAAATTAAATAGCCCTTGTGGATGGAGTTTTGAGTATATGGAATCCTCATGGATGGTTAGAAAATATGCAACTCTCTTGAATGGAATCTAAATTTTTTGTTGTCAAATGCCACATATTTTTAGAGTTAGATATTTGTGAGACACATTATGCTCAATAATGTTTGTTGATTGGCACATTGAAAGAAATAATAGCACGTTACATCATCTCATTGTTACCACACCTTGACGAGAGGGGACTATCCATTATATACCGACAATGTACCTTAGCACACCTTGACGAGAGGGGACTATCCATTATATACCTACTACCCATTACCACACCTTGACGATAGGGGACTATCCATTATATACCTACAATGTACCTTTACCACACCTTGACGAGAGGGGACTATCCATTATATACCTACTATCCATTACCACACCTTGACGAGAGGGGACTATCCATTATATACCTACAATGTACCTTTACCACACCTTGACGAGAGGGGACTATCCATTATATACCTACGATGTACCTTTACAAACATCATTTAGTCTATAACAAACGACCTGTAAGTTTCCCACTAAGGGAACCTTCATTTGTAAGAAGTTCACCCAAGAATGCGAAACTATGCCCGAGTTCCTTTTTTAAGATCCATGTAACTTGGGGACTCTCACACTAGTTAACAAATTCCATTCTTGTGAATCTAAGGTGATATTTTGATGACTAGGACATCACAAATGCCATTATTGATCTAGATGGCTACATCTAATCGGTGAATTGTCTTGCCCCTAGAAACCCATTCTAATCGGTGAATTGTCTTCCCCTTGGAAACTCGTTTTGCTAAGCTTCTCATTTCACATATTCTTGCATACTCTCATTCACTCACCTACAAGTTGAGAGGAAGCTCCCAATTTCACACATTCTTGCACTCTCGTTCACTCCTCTACAAGTTGAGAGTATAACCCCTACAAGTTGAGAGCAAGCTCTTAGCTCCCCATCTCACATATTCTTGCATAGTTTCATTCACTCCCCTACAAGTTGAGATTATGTTAGGCTGCATTTAAAGGGCAAGGGTGACCAGACTCTAGTTCATTCCCTCGCGTCTAAGTAGCATGGGGCTGTTTGGCCCCGGTGCATCCTCAACCAAACATTTAAAAAAAAACATAAAAAAAATGGCTGCCCGGGCGCCATGTCACTGGGCAGCCAAAACTTTATCCCATAAGCATCTGTGTGAGTCTGTTGGGGGGGCATATATATGCAAACTTGCCGATAGACTCACAGACGCGACACCCCTCAGCCAGGACCTTTCTGTAGTTTAGAAGGCCTTCGCCACTTTCAAAACTGACCATTTCTTGGTCACTCATAAAGGATAGGACTATACCGTCCCCCTTGACCCAGCGTTGGTCTCCCTAACGCTCAATCTCCCTCACACCACCCAAACCCTTGAAAAAAAACAATTACATCAAGGAAGGACCCCCCTAAACGTGTTCCCCCCCCAATAAATACTTCTAAAAAAAAAATGGTTCATTTTATAAGGCAATGATAACCATAGTTTCCCCGTCATACCATCATTTTGGCCACAATGCCCTCTACGAAAAAATGCTCAATGCTTTAAGGCCATTATGCACATGAGCATTTTGCTATAATTTTTTTCCATAAAAATATAACATCATTTAGACTAGGTAAAGTCCCAATAGTTCGAGAGGTACACCATTTTAGTCTTGCTCGAGGGTTGCAATATATTTTTTCATAAAAAACATAACTATATTTAGAATGTAATAAGAAAAATAAAAAAATGTCTCAATGGCATTCACATTGTGTAAAGCCCTAACAAATCAAGCATTAAACAATTGCACGCATGCATGAGGGCTATTGCCCTTGAGCAAGGGTCCTCAAAAGGCATAACATCCTCCTATTGGGGCTTCATCCATAAAGTAAAATCTTGGAAATTTTTGTTTAGCCCAAATATAAGGGCATTATATGGCATTCATATCATTTTTTGTTTAGTTGATATATAATAAAGGTCCACGGGCTTTGAAGCATAATGGGCCTTTAAGCACATGGTTTAAAGCATAAATTAAACAATGACAAGGGTCCAACAAAGAGTCAACGAGCAAGTATGCATGTGATTTTAATGCCAAGTTAAATTAAAGCTTGAGGGTCAAGAAGTACCCTTTCATGGGCCCTGCTTGAAGGTGTTAAAGCCCAAACCAACCCATAGATGACAAGTGTCGTAGCAAAAAATATTTGCTCAAAATTCTTATGCCAGGTACAAGCCTAAATGTTAGGCTTTACAAAATTCTAAGCGCTTTAAGGAAGGTAAGCCCATGGGCTATGGAACATAAACCAATTCATATATGACAAGTGTTAAAATAAGAGTCAATAAATTCTCTGCCTGCAATTATTATGTTAGGTAAGCAACTTCTCAATATCCATTGAGAGTTCACATTTCTTGTGTTTTTGTTGTTATTTGAGCTTTGACTTTTCTTCAGTACTAATTAATTAAGATTTTAGTTTTTATGATTTATCCGACTTTTATTTGCAATGTGTTTATACTTCAGTTTCTTGAGATTTTCCAAAATAAAAATTCGTCATGAAATTTTTTGATTATTTATTTACCTAAGTTGAAATTCTTTTGACTTGTTATTTTCATTAGGCTAAAGTGAGATTTGTCTTAATTTGAGTGAATGTTGTAAATTTTATGTCTGGTTATATATCATTTCAAGTTGGTCATTGTAGTTTCCATTTTAATGTTTTCAAAACTAGAGGACATTTGATATGTGGGTTGCCATGTTTTCAAATTTTAGAAAAATGAGATTTAATCCATTAAAAAAGAGACAAAAAAAAAAAAAAAACTAACATGTGAACAAATACAAATTTTGAACTGCTGACTGTTATGAAAGGTTTTGACGAACACTTTGTTTTGATATGATCTTGGAATGAGATCAACAACAAACTTGGCTAGTTTTGTTTCCATACTCGAAGCATTGTAAAATAATGTTGTTGGATGTAGCCATACATTTGGGAAAGAATGACTACCACTACTGTATAAGAAGAAACTTGAAATGGTAAAAACACATAAATCATTCAAAACCATGATAATGAATTATGTGTATAGTAAAGGAATCAAAAGAATGGTTCGATTATCGATTTGAATAATAATAATGAACAATTGAAGTGTGTGGTTCATGAGCCAAAAACTATTAGCCCTTATTTCAACAAGGGATCAAGCTCATCGAAAAGAGTCTATAGTTAATTGGCACCATTTTTTTGATGATCATTGTAACTTACACAGATGATTATGCACAAATTGAATTGGGTCTATTACTCAATTCAAGGGTGTTGTTCCTACTAGACTGTGCTCTATAATAGATGGGGGTTTTGTAGACCCTCAAAGGCACTATCACAGGGAGAGTATATTATCTATCATAGTAGTAGTCTATGCCTGCATGAGTGGATATTAAGTAAATGGTGACAGAGGAAGGACTCCCCAAATACTAGATCTTTTGAAATCTAATCCATTGTTAAAGCTCACTTCTCAATTTTTTTCTCGTATTCTATTCATGGATCTCTTTCAATAATATCTAAGATGATGGATACATCCTAGCGACAATATTCGGGTAAATGATCTAGCCCTTTTGAGATCATTTCAACACATCTAGTGGATGTTGTAGTTACTAATCTCCATTGTAGTATCTTGAATAGCCCAATAGCTCTAGAAAACTCTCATCCAACTAATCACATGCTCTAATTGTCTCTCGCTTCCTAACAAATGTTTATGAAAGTCTCAGGAATAGAGATGATATCGAGATAACTCCCTATGAGTCAAAAGGTAGAAGTCTTCAAATCATGCAAATCTAGAGCAATCATGAGAGACCTTGGCCTGATATAACTCGTGATGTCGCTCTGTCCGCTGGCTATGAACAACTAGTTTCAGGGTCATTGTGGCCCAAGGATGGCAAAAAAAGGTGCCTTCTAGCCAAGGTTATCCCTTTCCAAAGGAATTGCTTGCAAAGTGAACTGGTTTTTCGTTTTGAAGATTCTTAATGAAGTGAAGTCCAATTTGGACTTCGGGTTTCTTTAGCCCATTTCTTTGTGAAGATTTTTAATGAAGTTCTTCATGTAAATGGCCTTCAAGCCCTCATGGGCCCTTTCAACTAACATCCATCGGTCCTCCTTGATCTGACGGTCCAGCTTGCTCCCCAAGCTCTTGATCTTAACCATCAATACTTGGACGACTACAAATATCTTCACCACTCGCGAAACAGTGTCTTGTGGAAGCTCGTGGCTTTCTTATTGAAACTCGAAATTTTCGTGAACAGAATCTTGTCGCGAAATTTTTCTGGTTCTTGTTAAAGCCTCAGATGCTAAACTATCTCGAACAGTTCGCGAAATATTCTAGCTTCCTACTTCAAGCTCAAAAACTGTCATCTATTGCGAACAATTCACAAAACACGAAGCTGAGATGAAGAGACAGACTTTCGTGAAATATGTGAAAAAAGTGGATCTTGAATGGATCCAAACTCCCAAAATACTTGGCTAAGATCTTTGCACAACAAGCTACAAAAGCTAGAAATGGCAAAGCATCCTAATGCTACCTTTGATACACATGAACTTGACAAAGCATTCAAGAGACAAAAGAAACTAATAAAAGGTACTGATGACAGCCAAAAACAACAGCATACCAGCCCTACAATAGCAGCCTACCACTTTTGGAAACCTCTTAAGATCATACACAAAAGCTTGAAGACAATACACAAAGCAATGCTCTCTATGGAGGAAGAAACTGTGACAATGATCTATTGATCTCTCTCAACAATACAATAAGTTTCTCCAACCTGTTCTCCACGAATTTCAGCCTAATATAGGTGAGAGAGATGACTCTCTCTCTCTCCTCTCTCTAGAACCTAGGACCCAATTTTAGGGCACCAGTAGCCTAAAATAGCCAATTTTGGCTAGTATATGTCCAAATAACATGATTTTGGTGTCATTTCGAAGGTCCTGAAGTTTGAGACTTTTTCAATATGAAATATATACTAAAATAAAAGATCTAGGCCTCCTTTACACGTGTGAAAGGTTAGATCCAAAACTATGTACAAAAATTGCCAATTTAGGCCTCAAACTAGCTAGGAAATGTTGACAATTTTCACAAAATATTCGCGAACAAAATTTAATCGACCCTGGAAACAGAGCGTCTATTTGAATATCAACCATCATAAACAGTTAGATTTAAAGGGCGAAGGTCTATGGCAATGGGTAGAACCAAATGAGGAAAAACAAGAAGCTACTCCTGGCAAATAATTCCAAGAATGGAGTTTAAAAAATGACAAAGCTATAACAATTATTGCGTCATCAGTGCATGACAATATAATGCTAGATCTTACATCAATTTCAAACACAAAGGATTTATGGAAAGAATTGCAAACCAAGAATGAGACTCGATCTCATAATCAGATCATGTTCTTGGAAGATTGATTAACTTACCTATAGTGGGACGACAAAGACCTAAACACATTTGTGCGAAAGATAAAAGATCTATTTAGTTCCTTGCATAATTCTGGTGCAAAAAACACAATTTCTAAGGAAAAACAGCTTAGTTATTTTCTTCAATCCCTACCCAGGTCATTCCACACAACTCGAACCTTATTGGCGAAAGACGCGACAATGATACTTCAAAAGGCAATAGATGGAGTGAAGGAAGAAGTAGAAGCTCGTGAATGCTATGACGAAAATGGTGATTCAGAAAGTGCTCTATTTACTCAGAAGAATAAATCTTCTAGGAAGTCTAAGTTTAAGAGGGAGTCGTCTAAGAAGAATGAGTCTAAGACTAACGAACAGATATCTGGAAAACAACAGAAGAACTCTAGTGATAAGAAGATCTGCAATAGATGCAGAAGATCAGATCACACAGAAGAAAAGTGCTGGTTAAATCAAAAGATTGAATGCATTCACTGTCATAAACAGGGTCATGCAGCAATAGACTGTTATCATAATCCCAGAAACAAAAGGGAGTAGAGAGAACCTTTAGATTCAAACTATGTCGAAGACAAAGCAACATGCTCCAGAGCAGTAGAAGATAGGGCAACAAGGAATTCAGCAGCTTATGTTAGTACTGATCTATGTTGTTCATCTAATTCAATTTGAGAAGTAGTACTTGATTCGGGATCCACCTCACATTTTGTTTCCTCGAAACAAATTTTGTCTGAGTACAAGAAGATGAATGATTCAAGATTCATTATACTTAGAGACGGTTCTAAACACGTGGTTGATGGAACTGGTGTATTATGGCTAGACACGAATCAGGGTGACAAGAAACTGGAGGAAGTTCTCTATGTCCCTACTCTTGATAAAGATCTTCTATTTGTAGCTAAGATAGTTGATACATGCATGTCAGTAACCTTCACAAAGAACTTTCGTAAATTGTTCGAGGAAGATTTTGATAACCTGATTGCTAAAGGCAGCAGAGAAGAAAATTGGTATCACTTGAACATTCGAACAAGAATTGAACAAGTCAATCAAACTCAGGAATCAATAGATGTATTGTGGCACAAAAGGCTATGTCATATGAACATGGAACCCTTGTACCAAGCCAATAAAAGTCAGAGAATTCAAGGAGTCAAAATAAAAAATAGAGATATTTGAACTACCTGCGAATCCCGTCTTAAAGGAAAGATGACTAGAACACCTTTCAGTAAGGATGTTTATAAAGCACCTAAGGTACTTGAAATTGTGCATTCAGATATTTGTGGACCATTTGGAGTATTGTCATTGGGTGATGCAAAGTAGTTCATTACGTTTATTGATCACTTCAGCAAGTTCGCTGTAGTATACTTTATTCATACCAAATCTGAAGCTTTCGAGAAATTCGTTGAGTATACGAGTTGGGTTAAGAAGCAGACAGACAATAAACTGAAGCAAATTCGCACAGATTGTGGAGGTGAGTACATTTCCAACAAATTCAAAGCTTATTGTATTGAACGAGGTATTATGCACACAAAGACTGCATCTTACACACCTCAGCACAATGGAATAGTTGAACGAAGGAATCGTACACTAATGGAAGCTGCAAGGTGTATGATGGCTCATGCGAAAGCACCAAAACAGTTGTGGGTAGAAGTAGTGGCTACATCAAATTATCTTCAGAATCGTATTCTGAAATCTCGAATACCGGATAAAACTCCTCATGAGATATGGTGGAAGTCGAAGCCAAATCTTGCACATGTTCAAACATTTGGATGCGCAGTGTATATGCACATACCAGATAAGCTAAGAAAGAAACTCGATGAAAAGACAGAACAAGGTTTTCTGGTAGGATTCGAGTTACATTAATCATATTATCATGTTTATGTACCCGAAACTGGCAAGGTAAAAATTGTTTGAGATGTTAAATTTGATGAGACAAAATACATAGAAGACAATGATCTAGTCGGCTATGAAATTCTCAAAAATTATTATGAGCTACCAATGACAACAGAAGAAAAACAAGCAGAAGATGAAAGAGAGTTACCAGATCCAGAGGGAGGTCAAGATCAAATACCTGACATACTCGAGTCGCCAGCTCGAATTCTAGCGAAATCAAACTCAAAACCTGCAGAATCGAATTCGAAACCACCTGTAAGAAAATCAGATAGACAACGAAAACCACCAGAAAGGTATGGTCAAGATGTTTTTAATACGGCCATTGAATTTTGTAGATTCTCAGACGAACCTCAAACATTCGAGGAAGCTGTAGATGGACCAGATAAAGATCGTTGGATTCAGGCAATGGAGGACAAAATGTCATCCATGTACAAGAACAATGTATGGACACTTGCACCTATACCTGTTGGCAAAAAACTAGTCAAGTGCAAGTGGATCTATAAGATCAAAACAAGTCCGGATGGAAAAAACATCAGATACAAGACAAGGTTGGTTGCTAAAGGATTTTCACAGAAATATGGGATCGACTACAGTGATACTTACTCACCGGTAGTCAAACATACATCAATTCACTTGTTATTTGCGTATGCAGTGGCTCATTATTTGAAAATCCATATTGTGGATGAGAAAACTACTTTCCTGCACGCAGAATTAGAAGAAGACTTATTCATGGACCAACCGCTTGGTTTTGTAAGCCAAGAATATCCAGAATACGGATGTCACATGAATAAAAGCATTTATGGTCTCAAACAGGCAGTGAGACAATGGTATAGAAAGAAGGACGAAGCACTACGTTCCTTAGGCTTCAAGCCTCTATTTGCTGAATCAAATGTCTATATCAAGCATGTCCAAAATGAAATAATCATTTTAGTTGTTTATGTTGATGACACGCTTATCTTCTCAAAAAGAGATAAGGTAATTTCAGATGTAAAAAAAGACATTTCTGAAATATTTGAGATCGTTGACCTAGGAGAAGCTAAAATCTATCTAGTCTTACAGATCGTGAGAGACTTTGAAGGTGGTAAGTTGTATCTTCACCAACAAAAGTATACTCAAAAGATCATTGAAGACTTCGACATGCTCGAATGCAAAGGTGTGAATACTCCCATGATACCTGGAACAATACTGAGCAAGGCAGATTGTCCGCAGACTCTCAAGGAAGAAGAACAAATGGCCAAAACACCCTATCATAGGCTGATTGGATCATTGCTATATCTAGCCGACAACACCAGACCTGATATAGCATTTGCAGTATATAGGCTGAGCCAATATAATCAGAATCCAGGATCGATACATTGGAAGTTGGCAAAGAGAGTACTACAATATTTTCAGGAAACGAAAGACTATGGACTGTGTTATTCGAAGAAAGCTGGATTTCACATCGAATCTTACAGTGATGCAAGTTGGGCATCCATGAAGGATGATAGCAAAAGCATTTCAGGAGGTTGTACTCTAGCATCTGGCGTAGCCATACTCTGGATTAGCAAGAAGCAAACAACAGTAGCTCAATCTTCTTGTGAAGCAGAATATGTAGCAACAGCCAAGATGACAAACGAGCTGACCTGGATTAAATAGATATTGGAAGGATTTGATGAATCTAGTTCTGAACCTTATGTCTTGTTAATGGATAATACTTCAGTAATCTATCTTATGAAAGATCCTGTGTTTCACTCAAAAACAAAGCACATAGCTATCAAGTATCATGTGATTTGGGACTTAATCGAGAAGAAGATACTGAAGACAATCTTCATACCCACAAAGGAAATGACAGCTGATATCTTTACAAAGCCACTAAGTAAACTCTTGTTTGAGAAGCAGTGAAGAAGATTGGGATTAATCCAATTGCCACTTTGAGAGAGAGCTGTAGAACAATTGATCAGACAGATCTTGATTCTACCAACAAAGCGTGCAGTTTACTTGACAAAGGATGAGAAAGAAATGGACGCAAACTCAAAATTTTTCTATTCGTGACCAACTCGAAAAGATTCGGCAAAGATTCGCAAAACAGTGTCTTATGGAAGCTCGTGGCTTTCTTATTGAAACTTGAAATATTCGCGAACATAATCTTATCATGAAATTTTTTTGGTTCTTGTTAAAGCCTAAGATATCGCGAAACTATCTCGAACAGTTCGCGATATCTTGTCGCAAAATTTTTTTGGTTCTTGTTAAAGCCTCAGATATTCTAGCTTCCTACTTCAAGCTCAAAATTGTCATCTATGATCGCGAACAATTCGCGAAACACGAAGCTGAGATAAAGAGACAGATTGTCGCGAAATATTCATGAACATAATTTAATCGACCCTGGAAATAGAGCGTCTATTTAAATATCAACCGTCATAAATGGTTAGATTTTTATTGTTACAGAATTAAAAAGGCCAAAAGACCTGTTCTGTAGCAATATAAATACATGTGCACTACTCGTTGTAACTAACTCTCTGACACACAAGCTAAAGAGATTTACAGAAGCTCAATCAGAGACACAACAACGAGATAAGACAACAAGAGATGTATATTGATGAATCAGATTCAGAGTTATAAAAATTCGTTTTTGATCAATAGTTTCTTATTGTCTAAATTGTCTTAAGTTGTCTCATACTTCCGCATACAATCTAACACATCCATATGCAATTTTCGCACACATATTCAATCAGAAGAAATACTATTTATTAGTACATAGATCAGATAAAATCGCGATTGAAGACACTGATTTTAAATTGATTTATTCAAATTTGTATTGTGTTCTCTGTGGAAAAGTAATTACTATTTTTCCTACACATACTATGTATAGTTGTCACAAAAGCCATATACTTTCAAGTACAACGGCTTAAAAAAATCAGGTGACAAACATTCAATGTAATTAATACACGGATGAAATCTATAAATAGATAATCCAAGCACAGATTATTGGTTGCTTCGTCCATGAGACGTATTATTTGAGCCTCCCAGTTACACCGTCATTTTCTGGTTGTAATTGTTATTTGTATTGTGCTTCAGTGTAATATAGCAGCAACAGTTTTTCTATCTGTGTATAACGTAGATGAATGCTTGTTGTAATTGAATGCACTCTATCACTATTTGATCGTGCTTGTTTACTCACTCTGATCAGAACACGGACGTCTACGACTTCTCAGTTTCTGATCAGATGATGGCTGTCTTTGACGCCTGAGGAACTCGCGATATCATACTGATCTTCCATTTATTTCAGAACCATACTTCACATTGAATCTGATTTTCAATAATTGTTAACCGATATTTTCACACAAAATATCGGGCACTGTTTAAAGCGATTTTCACAATTTTGTACAAAAACCTGCATGTAAAACCCGGCTATTACTGGTAAAATCGGCACACAGTTGCCTACATATATGGGTCCAAGCCCACCCCTAAGTGGCTAGACACAGTTTAGAAAGCGACTTTCGGAAAAAACGTCAAAAATATTTTATGGACAATTTTTGTACAAACCGAGTCAAAAATACCGATCCACATAGAGAAGGGTCCCAGCCCGCCCAAAATGTGGCTAGAGCAAATTTTGAGACCTTAGAAATGGCCAATAGAATAGTTTACAACCTTAGAATTGGCCCGATTATACTAGCCGGCATGGCCGAGCGAATTTTCCAATGTACTCCGTTACTTTTTATTAATATACAAATTGCCTGTTGTGCTTTTCAAGGAACCGGTTGCCTTGAAGAAACCCCAAGTCATGAGTGCTCGCCAGTAACGATACACGGAAAAACGACAAAGAGAAAACAAACTCACAACAAATGGTCGGAGATTATGAGACATGGTCAAGGACGCTGTAGCAAAAATATAGGCAAGTCCGGTGCAAGTCGAAGCAGCACACTGACAGACAAATCACCTCGACAGCTTAAGCCATGGGCCATGGACACGCAAATGGGAAATGCAAGTGGAGGCCAAAAGTGCATAAGAAAAATATCCTACCTAAAAGTGGTAGGGGTTGACCACAAGTAGCAAAGAGGATTAACCAATTAAGAAAGACAATCAAGTAAAGTACTTGCTATTTATGTCACCCACAAGTGCAAAAAGAGAAAGTGGCTCACACAAGTGGTACCCCGGTACCAATGACCCAATCTTTTCAAGACAAAGGGGGTACCACTTTAAGTCCCAAGTTAAACACCTTGTACAAAGCGGGACGCATGGCATGAAGGGATTGAAAGGTGAAAACCTGGCATTATGAAAGGGAGGATTGGAGGCTGCCTATAAAAGGGAGAGAGCCCTTTTGGCATTCACGTAAGAGAATGCATGTGGAAGGGTGAGATGATGAAGGAGAACTTTTGGTTAGGAGAGTTGTTGATGTCATGGATAGAGTGGGTTGTTGTTAACCTTTGGTGATGGTTCACGTTAATTCAAGGAGATTGGTCATTGTTGAAGTGTGAGAGGTGAGAAAATGGAAATGTGGGAGGTTGTAGAAGAGAGCATTTTGAGAATGAACCTTCTGTGGTAAGAGTGTGCTTTCATTTTTTTTTGTGAGAATTAGAAGACAAAGGTTAGAGAGTTCCCCATTCTCATGCCTCCCATGAAGTGGGAGAAATCATGCACAAAGATTATAAAGGATGGTTTTTGCATGCACACCAGAGAGTCGAGAGTAGCTACCGTCATTGGATCGTTAATTCAAGCGGTTGAGTTCTGCTATGAATGCATCATTCTAGAGCTGCGATCAAATGCCTTACCTGTGATATCAACGATTACCACACAACTACGGTCGCTTGATCATTACCTCAGAAATCTGAGCCAACCAACTCATTCTTGCATTCAACGAAGTATCTGCGCTTGATCATTACTTCATACACCTGAATTCTATCAGGGAAGCCTCATTCCAGAGCTGCGATTGAACAACTCATTCCTGTCAGCAGTGTGTGTATTGAATACTTGATTGCCGCTTGTATCTCAACACTGCGGTGCGAGGCTGACCAAGGAGCTCTTATCTTCAAGCAGTGTGACCTCATTCCATAATGTCTGGCTGACATGTTCAGAAGGCCTGCTGGTTGGTCTTCGTTCACTGATCATAAGGACACCCCACGTTGAAGAACGCCAGTCCTAGCCTCGAAGGACAAGTAAACTCATGACTTGGGGCTTCAACGATACCACCGGTTCTCTTTCCCCACATAAGGTATATTTCTCAAATTTTTAAGCATGGTTTGAATAGCTCGTTCATTTGTGATCTTTGGGTTATGAGACTCGACTTTATGGTTTACATGTTGTTAGCATTGCTAGTATAATATAACTCGGATTTGGCTTGACTTTGTTTTTTTTCTTTGGTATGAGTTTGCCTAATGACCATGTTCGCTAGTATGCTGATTGTGGCCTCTCATATTATGTAATTCGTAACTATTGAAGGTTGAAAGCTTTACGTGTATGATGCTTAGTTTGCAAAATCCCATTTGACATTGTACTTGGCAATGAGTCAGTTTTTGTGTACTTGAGTCATTGGCCCGATCTCTTTGAAATAGAAGAGCGGGTTCTCCACCGTCCGTGGTTGAAACACACCACCTCGATTAGGGGTCATCATAGTCACCTCCATCGTTGGAACTGCCTAGCAAAATACCTAGGCCTACGGTTGGCGAAATACCACCGCCTATCAAACAAGGTGGTGCGTATAACTAGCACCCCCACGTTGCACGAAATTAACAAAGAGATGACGTCCTACTTCTATTTGGTGTATGTGTGCTAGCTTCATCTTGTGTGCCTTAAAATTGTTGATTGACTACTCATGGACATTCCACGAAAATTGTAAGCACCACCCCCTTTGCCAAATGTAACCGTAAGATCGACAGACCCTATACTTTAAAGGCTTAAGGCTAGAGCATAATGCCATGAGGTGGCCTTGGACCCGTAGGCTACAAGACTTTAGTGTAATGGGGATGCCCTTAATCACCCTCACCTAGAGCTATGATATGGAAAGAAAAGAGCTATAGGATCAAGAGTGCTGTTAAACCTCCTTGCAACCGTGCCTCTGGGGGCCTGGAAAACCCTCATTGACTGGGGAGCACGAGGTGGTTGAGACGACCCTCGAGATTGGTTGCGGTATCACTCAATCGCTCACGTAAGGGCAGTGTGGGCCCTTCCTTTGTAGGGCTTCCTGGCGAGACCAATCCCCCGTCGGGAATTTTCCCTATCATTGGTGCGTCTGCCGGAAGCTGAAATATTTTTAGGGGATGTTGTTTGAAGTACGATTACCTATAGCAGTGGCCTAGAAAATATTTGGGTGAAGATTTGTCAGTTGAATGGTTGTAGCTGTCAACCGCATGCTAACATCTAGTGTGAGCTACCTGACTAGTGTCGAATGTTGTTTCGAAAGATGATTACTAGGTTAGTAGAAGTTAAAGTGGTTAGCATCACATAGTGATGTGCGCTGATCCCACACATAGAGTATACATTCTACCACCTTGTCACTGTTACGGGTATGCTATTTAGAATACCGTCAGCAACCTTGTTACATGCCCAAGTAATCAAGCTAGATGGGGACCTTCTACCTAAAAACAGTTGAATTTTTCTCGTGGTTATGGGGATTAGTATGGAGACAAGAAACTTTACTAGAGCCTCCTAGAGATCCCAATGACGAAGCAAGAGATCTATTCAAAGAGTTAAGAGACCGTGTCTTACATATGAATGAGAGGGTATCAGCCTTGGTTGCAGAAATAGGACAATTTAAATGCCAGGTAAACTTAGTCAACCAAAGGCCCTCTACACCCACTAGGCATGTTTGTCGGTTTTGCCAAGGGGATCATTTGAACAAGAATTGTCCCACCACTGTGTGTGGGTATTGCAGGAAACATGGCCACCTGGAAGAATGTTGTTGGAAACGCACAAGGGATGCACAACCAAGATTAGACCCATGCAGGCTCTGATCAGAATAGATTCAGCTTAGTAGATAGTAGGACTAGGCCTATAAGAATAGCTAAGATGCAATAGGATAGATCAATTGCACATGACCAATTAGGGTACTTTTTTCGGAGTCACTCCAGTAGGCACCATGGCAAGACGTCCCACAGAACCAATTGTGGTGCTCCCAACCGTGGGCGCACTACCCACACTAAGCGGATCTACACCAGAGTTCTATGGGACTCTCTCTTAGAGTGCGGAGGAACACCTTGATGCTTTTTGGACAGCATGTTTCATAAACCACATTATGGACCCACATCATGAGATGATGTTTTTCACAACTACCTTGATCGGGACTGCCAGATGTTGGTATCATAGCTTGCAACGAGGGACCGTCCATGACATCGATGCTTTCCATAGACTTTTCCTGGTTGAGTTCGACCATCATAAGCCTAGTGAGTAGTTTAAACCACAATAACAACATGTGGAAAACTAGTCCAGCTGCAGGAAGGCATCCCTACTATGCTTATGTTGAACCTCGTCAAGCTGCAAAGGACAGGTCCATCAACTATCCGCAAAGAAGTCCAGATAGACTCTCAGTCCAACCAATTTCCCAAATTGAGCATATGAGACCCAAGTCAGACTTGGATGATGTGAGAGAAATGTTGGCAACCTATCTGGATACTATGAACTGAAAAACCTCTACACTTGCTTCGAACATAAACATTCTAAAATGCCAACAACATACCCCATTAGACATACCTACACCACCAAGTTGCCAACATTGTCAAGGGACTCATCTTAGTCAGGATTGTCCAAACATGATCTACAATTATTACCAAAATGATGGTTGTTTAGGAAAAAAATGTCAGGGGCAAGTGAAAAATCTAAGTACATGCACTCTCATGCCTAGCCCCGTGGACCCAAAAATTCAAAATACAAACAAAGCTATGCAACACCCTCAGAAAGTGCCTGGCTATACCCCTTCTGAGACAGGGATAAATAGAACCCAAAAGAGAATGTCCCAAGAAAAACCGTTAGTTACAACGCCTTTAGAAAAAACTGTCCTGAGAGCCCTCCCCAAGGTAACTCCACCTGTGCAACCCAGAAACATCATTGATCATGAATCTACTAACGAAAGTATCTGGAGAAAAATGATCGGGAAACGACCTCCTAGGATCTGCTTGGGAAAAGAAATCGCCAAAACTTGGCTATCGCCTAGAGCCGCAAGAACTAAATAAAAAATACACCACCCTAGAAAAGGGGTGGGTTTAAGTAGTAGCGTAGGAAGTGTAGGCCTTCCAAAAATTTCAAATGATCTGAACATAGAAGTAACTTTGTGGCAGTTGCTTAGACTATCCTCGCTGATGAGAAAGAAAGTCAAACAACTGATAGGGTTGTCTATCCTTCAAAAGCTAAACCAGCAAGGAAACAAGTCACTAGTTCGACAATGGTGAGCTAAACTATTACAATATCCAACATGAGGCTGATAGAAATTTACCACCTACAGACCTCAAAGTAATCCATCAGGATAGACGAGATGAGACCAATGACAAGAGGCCCCCGACACACTTAGAAAACACACTCATAACCAGAGAGGCTAGGGCGAGCGTACTGAAGATAACCCAAAGTGAGTTACAAACAGACCCCCTAGAGAAGAGTGGATGGAAGAGAGTGAATGGCAGGTGAGTCTTGGGAGGTCCACTAAGTCTGAGGAGGCAATACTAGCAATATTTAGCAATCAGCCAGTTGAAATTGTACCTCCAGACGAGGGCAACAGAAATGGCAGCTCAAATTGGGAGGAAATAGAAGAACCAGTGTGGATCGACCCTATGAATACCGATCCAGATTCCATGTCTTTAGATAATGAACATGACCTATTCGACGATCACGTGACCATGGTGAGCATGAGTACGTTGATACACAATGGTGAGACTAAATGCCAAGACCCTACCCAAGAGATGCTAGGTGATACACTCTATTGGGTGGATGACATGCCAGGCTATGATTCTGAAGTTGAAGATGAAGATTCCGAGTCTGAATTTAAAGGCTAAGTAAGAAATACCCCACCCATAAATAGGACCAAAGGTGATGAAATCTATGATATGGCTGGAAGAATATTCCAAGCTACATGTACGAATCCCTCATTTCTGCCATATATATGTCAGAATCACATACGTCAGTCGAAAGACCTAAGCTCTTTATACATCATGATAGACCTAAGGTAGAAAGTGAATACCCAGATAACAAGATTGATGTTGGGAAGCAATGTGATGGAAATCCACCCTTATCCTTGATTTTACCTATGGTATAAGGGAAAATAGGAACTTTATGTTTTATTTTCATTTGTTCATTTCTCTACTTTGCTAATCTTGTTGTTTGGTGAATTTCATTTCCATTATGTATGTTATGATAAAAAAAAAAAGTTATAGAGTTTGTTGTTGTATGCACTAACCTTTGTCGAAGTGTAGGAATCAGATGATCCAGGAGTCAAAACCATTTGCACCCACCACCATTGCACTTGCATCATATAGTCACAGTGTGATTGGACCAATTGTTGCAAGCTTGAGTGAATGCATCCATATCCATGCACTCTGCATATACTCTGAGCTGCATAGGGCATTGTACATTGTTGTAGTGGGCATACGATTGATTGATATAGAAGCATATGGGGGGTTAGAGAGGAAAAATTTGGGAATGAAAACATTGTAGTGGGGAGGGGAGTGACTCCATTGCCCAATGGATAAAGCACTGGAAAAAAAAAAAAAACGAAAAAAAAAGAGTTTGACGATGCTTACTCTAGATCGAATCCATACCCATTTGAGAGGTTCAATATCCTTCTCCCCAATATTTGCAGCTAGATCTCCCTACACTTGATATTTTCATGTAGATCCATTTTGATCGATACTTCTTGTTTGAGAGACACAATGGTATTACAAGTGCAACTCTAGTCATCAATATGTGTGAAAATTCTTGATGAGTAGTGTACAATCTATTCTTCATAGATCTCCTAGTGATTCAGATCAGAAATAGAGATTAAATGATAAAATGTTCATAAGTCTAGATCTGATCAGTAACATCTCATTGATATTGGTAGATCTATAATGCATGTACACACATCAATCACACAATATTAAAAACAGTACTGGTGACCTGCATCCATGTCATCCCACCAACAATGCTGAGAATTGCAATTGCATATCCCTCCATGCATGGATCTGAAAAGTGGGCATTGCCATACATCTTATGGGATCGGGAGCATTTGTCATTTAGGTCACGGGTGGGTTTGATGCAGGTATGAAGACACCAGATTACTTGAAGATGATGCAGTCAAGACCAATTAGTTGCAGATGGATCCTAAAGGCTCAACCAATGGCCTTTGGGAAGGGAGCGATTAAAGACACCATACAAGATCCTTGTGGTTAGCAGCAAGGGTGCTGAGCCCACTATACTTGAATCACCACCAAGAGCATTCTGAGTTCGTTTGTGTGGGGACCACACTCCCCAATGAATTCGCCAATGTTAGTTGATATTGTCACACGAAAAATCGGGCTCTGTTTAAAGCGATTATCACAATTTTGTACAAAAATCGGCATGTAAAACCTGACTATTACTGGTAAAATCGGCACACAATTGCCTATAGATATGGGTCCTAGCCCACCCCTAAGTGGCTAGACACAATTTAGAAAGTGACTTTCGAAAAAACTGTCAACAATATTTTATGGACAATTTTTGTACAAACCGAGTCAAAAATACCGGAAGGGGTCCCAGCCCGCCCAAAATGTGCTAGAGCAAATTTTGAGACCTTAGAAATGGCCAATAGAATAGTTTACGGCCTTAGAATTGGCCCGATTATACTAGCCGGCATGGCCGAGTGAATTTTCCAATGTACTCCGTTACTTTTTATTAATATACAAACTGTCTATTGTACTTTTCAGGGAACTGGTTGCCTTGAAGAAACCCCAAGTCATGAGTGCTCGCCAGTAACGATACACGGAAAAACGGCAAAGAGAAAACCAACTCACAACAAATGGTCAGAGATTATGAGACATGGTCAAGGACGCTGTAGCAAAAACATAGGCAAGTCCGGTGCAAGTCGAAGCGGCACACTGACAAACAAATCACCTCTACAACTTAAGCCATGGGCCATGGACACACAAATGGGAAATGCAAGTGGAGGCCAAAAGTGCATAACAAAAATATCCTACCTAAAAGTGGTAGGGGTTGACCACAAGTAACAAAGAGGACTACCCAATTAAGAAAGACAATCAAGTAAAGTACTTGCTATTTATGTCACCCACAAGTGCAAAAAGAGAAAGTGGCTCACACAAGAAGTACCCCGCTACCAGTGACCCAAAACATCTTTTCAAGACAAAGGGGGTTCCACTTCAAGTCCAATCCCAAGTTAAAGACCTTGTACAAAGCGAGACGCATGACATGAAGGGATTGAAAGGTGAAAACTTGGCATTATGAAGGGGAGGATTGGAGGCTGCCTATAAAATGGAGAGAGCCCTTTTGGCATTCACGTGAGAGAATGCATGTGGAAGGGTGAGATGATGAAGGAGAACTTTTGGTTAGGAGAGTTGTTGATGTCATGGATAGAGTGGGTTGTATGGCTAATCTGCCACTCTTGTAATTCACGAATTAGTTATAGATGTTTAATCTAGTAGTTTCATCATAGTAGGGCGCCCATACTTAGCCACTAACAGCTCCAAAATTGGTTGTGTGTGGAGAAAGATCCACCACTTTCCACCTCCAAACCCTAGCTGCCTTTTTCTTCCATAGCTGAGAGAAGGATTAATTGCTCTATGATTGCTCCATGGCTGACTCTGACCTCCTGGCAATCACTTGGCCTTTTCCATACAATGCTAGATAGCAATTTACAGTGCCCAATTCCGTCAAGTACAGAGAAAGATCTACAACTTTACGTTTTCCATCAACTAGTCCCTTTTTGCCAAATCCATTGCTTCTTTCTCCCATCACTGTAGATGGATTTCAAAATCCACTCAACCTTGAGTCACCACTACCTTGCAGCCCGTTTTGATCCGCTCCGCTTTCCAATTGATAGAGTACTCAGAGAATCTGGCCAGCTTCTTGTCACAGCCGCATACAACCGTTTTTGAGCAATTTTTTTGTGAATTCTCCCCAGAATCCACCTATGACAATCATTTTGATTTTCCCCGAAGCTCCGATCGAAGGAACTTTGCTGTCTCCTCCCATTTGGATTGCCGATACCCCGTATGGAGTCCTCTCTCCTGAGACGCTGTGAGTGCTATTTCTCCTGGTGAAAGACGCTATCCCATAGCTCCACCGGATCATGCATGCCTGCAACAACCTGGCTCTGATAACAAGTTGAAATTATGATAGAATCTAGTGCAGTATGTAGATCACATCACACAATCACCATAGCCACTCCTCACAAGCTCTCATAGATGGCACAACAAAAGTTATGTATATTACAAAGAACACTGTACATATAGGAAATCCCTAACTGCATGAAAGGACAAGTGTCCTAAAGTTGGCCTACCACCTGCCAAACTAGAACAAGACCCAATATGGCCTAAATAACTGACAAGCCTGAGACATGCCCTCGAGTATAGCATAGCGAAACCAAAATCACTATACAAGCTAATTTTCCTACGTGTGGCTACCCGGCTAACCCAAATAGCCATCTACGGGATCAATGCCCGATCAATATATCCTAATGGGGCATGTCCCGAACACAATTGAATACAACAAATCTAATTAACTATACACTAATTACAATATCACTTTTAGAGCTTACATAAAATGTATATAAGATTAACTCTGTTTTCTAATTATTTCTCCGTTGGAAAAAATTGGAAGAGACAAAACAAGATCATTGAATTTGACCTAACTATAAATCGTATGTATCTCAACTTTCCACTGCAACTTTGTGGGTGTTAGCCTTTTTCTCCTATTTTCCATCAATCCCACTTTGAGATTGCATCTACCTAGACTTGTCAAGAATATGATAGGCTAGAGGAGGTAACCCACCACTAGTTTGAATTAGCCCCAATGCGCTGTTAGCATATCTCTACATTCCAAGTTGCCACACCACTCCTAGCTACTAGCGCCCTTCCAAGAAAAGATATGAACATAACTTCCAACCTTCTTCTCACCGTATAGTAGAAAAAAAACTCATTCGAGAACATGCTACATATAGCGGTTTCGTAAGAAGTATCGTGGAAGCTCCCTTTCAACCAAAATTGGTGGGAGAATATTTTTTTGAAAAGATCAAATATGGTTGGGTTGGCAACAAAGTTTAGGACCATCAAATCACATATGTTTATTTATAGCATGATCAAGGGTGGTAACTTTTGATAAATAAGAGTTCATGTGAGAGAGAGAGAGAGAGAGAGAGAGAGAGAGAGAGAGAGAGAGAGAGAGAGAGAGAGAGAGAGAGAGAGAGAGAGAGAGAGAGAGAGAGAGAGAGAGAGAGAGAGAGAGAGAGAACTTACCAACCAACCCGCAGCTAGTGAATCCCTTAGGGGGCAGTTAGCTCCCCGTAAGAGATAGCCAACTGCCCAACCTAAGACCTTTAATACACTGTGGTAGATCATAGGACAAACTTGGAAAAGTAATAGTCAAACGCAGTTTTTAAATGATAAGGCAAAGCTTTTCCGTCATAAAACTATTTTTCTGAAAAGCGTCTAACAGGATTGCTACCTCTTTTATGACATTGTCGTGATCGTTGCAGCAATACATAGCAGAAATAACCTATTGTACGAGTTGTACACTGGCCTATTGGAAGCCAGATGTATGTACTGTAAGTATTGAAAAGGTAAGTCTCTTCTTTTATCAAACTTTGAAAGCTGATAAACACTGGTGTCAGGATTAAAAGTAATCAAAATGTTCAAAAAACTAGTGGTGTTTGCTTCACAAGACTTTTTTTCAATATCAAGAAATTCTAGAGGATAAATTCAGAAAGGGTTATCTAAAGGTATGTTTTCATAACACTTAGAGATATCTACAACCCGTACATTGGTAATCTTTGATGGTAGATTGAGATAAAAATCGATCGAGGACTCACACTGCCAAAATAATTTGTAGTAGATCTATTCATGAGAAAAAGAAACAAGTTCCAAATCAGTATGTTTTTGGTGCCTAGTGTAATCCACCACTTCTATGATGTAAAATGAGGATTATTGAGTGGTTTTAGGATTTTGAAGGTGTAACGCACGCACGCACGCACGCACGCACGCACGCACGCACGCACGCACGCACGCACGCACGCACGCACGCACGCACGCACGCACGCACGCACGCACGCACGCACGCACGCACGCACGCACGCACGCACGCACGCACGCACGCACGCACGCACGCACGCACGCACGCACGCACGCACGCACGCACGCACGCACGCACGCACGCACGCACGCACGCACGCACGCACGCACGCACGCACGCACGCACGCACGCACGCACGCACGCACGCACGCACGCACGCACGCACGCACGCACGCACGCACGCACGCACGCACGCACGCACGCACGCACGCACGCACGCACGCACGCACGCACGCACGCACGCACGCACGCACGCACGCACGCACGCACGCACGCACGCACGCACGCACGCACGCACGCACGCACGCACGCACGCACGCACGCACGCACGCACGCACGCACGCACGCACGCACGCACGCACGCACGCACGCACGCACGCACGCACGCACGCACGCACGCACGCACGCACGCACGCACGCACGCACGCACGCACGCACGCACGCACGCACGCACGCACGCACGCACGCACGCACGCACGCACGCACGCACGCACGCACGCACGCACGCACGCACGCACGCACGCACGCACGCACGCACGCACGCACGCACGCACGCACGCACGCACGCACGCACGCACGCACGCACGCTCACATCTACAATATATAGAGCTCGAGTTTGCCTCCCCTCCAAGACATTGTTTTGTATGGTGTAGTATGCTTTGTAGGTTTTGATCTATGCTAGAACGGTCTTGTTGAGGATCTTGATACATGAGCTCCCTCAAGACTTTGTCTCTCCCACCTCAACCTCCTCAAGTTTCTCCAACTCCTTTATTCTCTCTCTCTCTCTCTCTCTCTCTCTCTCTCTCTCTCTCTCTCTCTCTCTCATCAGCTCTCATCAACAACGACCTATCTCCAATTTTCTAGTAAGCTCTAGTCTGCATGTGTTTGCCTCCTCTTTTGGTCATGGGGATGAGATGGAATAAACCTTTCATAGAAGCGAATCCTCCTATCTAGGTGAAGGGCTTTCTATGTTGTACAATCTATCACTCATGCTTAGCCTCATTCTCCATCTATCATCCTCTATGTTAGATCTAGTTGGAAGGACTTTGGAACAATTCTTGACGTAGTAGTCAAACATGCAACAACAAAACCATTAGTTCAGCATCCTCTTGGCCTTAGCCTCTAGTAGCAAGCTTACCTAAATCTCACATCACACACCCCCTTATGCTAGGTGAGGCTCTCTTATCGTCAACTCTAGCAATCAACAAAGGTTTATCCAAGGCAACAAAAAAATAGAAAAGATAGATAATACACTAAAAAAGGATGAACGTGGCCTCAACCCAAACATGGATCCTCCTGATGGCTTCCTCTGTGGATATTAGCTAGGGCTCCGACTGATGCACAACTACGATTGCACCTGTAATAAAAAAAAGTGAGATGACCAAGTCTTAGCATGTCTTCGCAAAGCGATATTCTCACAACATAAGTATTGCACACCCATGTGCGCACCTCTTCAAACTCCCATGTCTCCACTCATGAATCCAAGCAAAGGCTTTCCATTAGGTACATTGCTTCCCATGAAGTATACCACACCAATTGGTCTTATATATGAGTTTTAAAGATTGCTACAACCCAATCAAATTCGTAGAAAAAAGTGAGGTCCCATTATTGTGCCCCAACTAATGGTGGTCACCAAACTTGATGATGTATTAGAGATTCGACTTAGCACACATTCTATGATTAATATATTAAAAAAAGAAACGATGATGTATGAAAGACAATTGGCAAGCTTGATCAATTTGTTACTATTTTGTTAAATATGATATTGAATACTTGTTAGATTGAATTTAATTCAAATCATAGTTGCTTTGTTCTTATGCTAATTATGTTATAGAGTAATTCCCTACAACCGTTACTTACATTAAATTCCTTGAATAGGTTGCCTTATCTAAGTCAACTAATTAGCCCACCACAATTGAACACAACAAAAGAACACAAAAATCTCAAAAGTTTGAAAGTGCTTGTATCCAATCAATGCCATGGGTTTGTTACCTAAATTTAAATTTGGGCCTGTTGCAATTACTTTCAAAATATGACCTCATGCAAAGCCCTATGATCTTATCAATGTAGGGGCTAAATGTGAAGGCCAAGTCCATTTTTTTAATGCTTTTGAGTTTGCTTGTATGCTGACTTGCCCTCAGGCCATTGGTGAAAGTAAGGGCTTGTATCCAATCAATGACATAGCTTTGTTATTCAGATTTAGATTTGGGCCTCTAGCACTTACTTTCAAAAAGGGGTGGGCCTCATGCAAAAGCCCTATGATCCTATCAATGTATGGGGCTAAATGTGGAAGACCAGTCCATTTTCTAAGTGCTTCAACCGCCTTCCATGTTATACCACCCTAAAATATTTTGTACCTCTACTATCAAGTATACCTACTTCATATGAAAGCTAGGTAATGATAGTGTGTGCACAAGTAGAGATAGCTCTTTCAAGGGTTATTCCAATGATGCTACAAGAAGAAGCAAGGAGGAGAGACTTAGCAACCAGTACCAACTAAGAGAATCAAGCCTTATTTTCTAAGAAAAGCTTCAAGAAACAGAAGAAGAAGACTCAGCACAAGAACCATCAAAACCAACAGGCTTCATCTTCCAAGGCCAAGATGTCCTGAAGATTTTCATCTACAACCATGGTTAGTCATGCTCTTTTTAGTACCGAGTGATAGAAGCAACTATAGAATTGCAATGATTGGCATCCACAATTACAAGTGCCTAGGTCACTAATGTTTTTTTCACTTTCAATTTTTTTTCCACAAACTTCTATTTCATTCTCACAAGTTAGTTCAACAATTTCACAAATCCTTTGAGAAACAAATACATTGTAACTCTTAAAAATCTATAGATAGCTGAAGGTATCCAAAGAACAACCAAATAGTTCCATAGCATAACAAAACAGTCAATATGATGCTTTGAAGAAAGGAACCTCCTTTCAACAAATTTCTCTCTTGCAATTTCAAAAGTGAGATAGCTCCACAAAGTGTGCAATACAACTATAAAAAGCCAGAATTAATTTAGCTCCACAAAGTGTGCAATATAACAATAAGAAGCCAGAATTAAGATATGTGCATCAAAACTGTGATTCACATTACTACACATTTCAATTGAAACAGCTAAGAATGAATATATGCCAGAACTTCCACCATACCATACCTAACGAATCTGACAGAGCGTCTCATCAATTCTCATGTCTCAAGGATTGCTATTTTGAAAACAGCTCCTTGGGAATTTCCAATAAATATCAAGCCTTGCAATTCCCATAGCTACGACTAGCATGGATTTTTGAGTTAAGCTCCCATTTATCTGCAGATTCAAATATATGAACTTCCCTTCAAGGGCTTTCAACAGTGATAATACCCAAACTCAAACAGACAAGAGAACGAATGAATAGGTCTTGTGAACTGACGACATTGCGCCATTGATTTTAAGGACTATATTCTGGGATAGAATAAAAATCCCAGTTTTCTGATAATAAAAAATTCAGAGTAACTTTCAGCTGGAGTTACATAGAGGTCAAACAATGTTGCCTCAAATTTAGATAGCTTATGAATAGGAGAAGATGGGACACCTTGAAACATGATGTTAATGCTGCACCACAAAGAGCAAGACAAGTGAGAATCCTGCAGAAAAACTCCATAAAAAACCAGCCCTCAGCCTGATTAACCTAATGTCTTAAATTCATCATAGAGCACACTAGATTCAATGGTAAAGCATAAATACATCGAAAGTGACTTACAACTTTTGTTTTGATAGGATACTTTCCCAGCAATTGAATGAATTACAGCTTCCGTTTTGGTACGGTATTCCCCAGAAAATTTAAGGGAGCAATATAATATAATAAAAAATTTGCTCAAGTAGTTGGACGAGTCATTGTTGACATTCCGCGTCCATGTAGTAGAGCTCCTTGAAGCCCGCCAACAGATTCAAGGTCTACAGATTAATAACAGGTTAGGAGAACATCCAAACTTCCTTTGCTATATGGAAGGAATATTTCAAAGCTTGCTGAAAAATTTTCCTACCTAGTCGTGCTTATTCATAGCTTATCATAAATAAGATGAAATATCTTCTAAATTCAAAAGTTTTTTTGGGCATAGCAGCCACAGCAAAAGTATGTATAATTCAAAAACCAACAATTAAACATTCTTGTGGAGATCAAACGTCCAAACTTGAAATGTTTGAAACATGTTTCAAACTTTTGGAAAAATCAACCAAACATTTGGAAACATTTTTTATTTTAGGGCTCGCAAAAAATTGAAAACTTTGCTATACATAGGACAGAATGCCCATTAGCTGTTATAATTATAAAAACATTAGAGAGCATAGAGCATGCACAGCCTTATGACACAGGTGTGAAAATGATTTCCTTTTTTTTCATAAACAAAAACCTCAATAAAAAATTCCCAACAGGTTTGACATGTAACAGGTTTCAAACAAGTTTGGGTGCTTCTATTCCCTACCAAGCCACAATTACAGTTTTCTTGTGGAACGGACATTTCTAACAACTTCAGGATATTCTCGTCATCTTTCACTACTTCAACAAATGTGTCAATAAGTACAGATAATGATGTGTTTTAAATGGATAAAGCAATAAGATGTCTTTCTGCTATTTTGTTTTTGAACTTGGAGCATAACTTCCAGCCATCAGTATCTAAATTAGCAGTAAGCCTACTATGGCCTACTTAATTCCTTCCAATGCGCGGACAACAAATGGAAATTGATGAAAGACAGGTTGTAATATTCACTATACACACTAGATCATGAGTACAACACACTGCTCTATATACCCTAGGGTTCTCAATCGAACTGGAAAACAAGGCCAAAAAATAAATATTTGATGCTCACGTCCTTCCTTACCCCACTAGAAATAAACACATTTTCCAGAAGTCTCACCTTTCTGGGCAAAAGTCCAGTTCGCCAGCTGGATAAATTTGATAATATGCAAGTCTTTGACAACAGGTGTTTATATTCTACATAAATTCTTATTTTTTCATTTATTTTTCATTTTGTCAGTGGATTTCAGGTTCTTGGCTTTTAAATTTGAATTTTTGTTGTTCATATCCTTTTTCCCTTTGTTGTTAGGACAAAATCACTTGGACACAACCAACAACAAAGCTCTTAGAGTAGCCCTAGTAGAAAGCCAGCTCAATTGTCCTTTCACTATAGAAGCCATGTTGACCAAAACTAAAAAGTTGGCTCACATGCGGCTTGATCAAGTAGTCGATGACTCTACAATTTGACATTGACAATAATCATGGAATTTCTTTAAGGGTCCATGAAGCATGAGAACTCTTATTTCATACATGTCAATTAGCCAAATTTATGATGATGTCCTGATCATTGAAGCGTACTTGTCCAAAGTGAAGTGTTTGGAAGTGAAAGCAAAAAAGCCATTTCCAGAAAGAGTACAAACAAATGGAGAATCAATCTCCTCGACAATGACAAACAAGCAAGCAACTAAGGATGAAAGACCCTCACAGGAGCAAGATGGATTCTAAGTGAACCTTCAACATGAACACTCATTGGGTCTGATAAGGATATCATAGGCTAAGAGGAACATAACAAGCTCTAATTCCAGCACACATTGATACCGTTTTGGATTATGGGATGCACACTCACAAGAATATGAAAAACATTGATACTAGGTTGACTAGAGAGGAAGAGGCCTCAAGGATTAATTTACATTAATTATGATATCATTTATGAATATAATTTCACCACAAACTCGAAACACACACGTGACCCATGTCAAACTTTATTGCATAAACAAAAGTACCACACAAATATGTCTGCTAACCCTAGGAGGTCATAGCATTTTGTTATTATTTATAGCATTCATGAGGAAGTGAAGTCCAACTATCTACAGTTGCTCAATTTACATGCTTGCTCAACTGCTTTTAATATATATTATCCTTAAATAAGCACTTGGATTGGTCAAAACCTAAAAAACACTTTAAAAAGGTCAACAATGTTCCAAATGTTTTAAACACGTTTCAAACAATTAAACGTTACAATGAGTTGCACATTAGACATCGTACTTTTAAGTTTTAATTATAGTGCATTCAGCATCAAAGTTCATCAACAAAATAGCACATGATATACATATCTATAGGCACACAGACGCTCATGCATGCGCGCATGTGCGCCCACACACACACAAATGTAAGGACTAGTTTGTTGACTAAACTTTTCCACTATAGCAAAGAGCTGCTCAAGATCGCTAGCTTCCAGTCATTAAGCATTATATCTGGATTCTAAACTAGGGTAGTTTTCAAGGGACTGCTTACCATAGTTTTCTTGTTCAACCTCTACGTGAGATGATCCATTGGTTGCCTCGATACCCGAAATTCCAATGCAAGTGTACAGTGAGTCATTGTCAAGTCCTAAATAATCATATGCCTTGTACACATCATCAGCAGTAGCAAGCTCGTACAGGTAAGGCAGATCCCGTATGCAACTTACATTCTGCAAATGTAGGACAGAAAAGGGCTTATGTTAGTGGGCACGTGCATGCAGTTAAGAAGAAGATATTCAAGAGAAGTCACAACACGTGAATAATTGTTGTTTCCTGGGAATGTTAGACATTACTTGGAACGTAACTGTGACAACAGAAACATAGGCAACCTTCGTAAAATCTTTTCATACATGTGTATATAGCTGCCACCAAGAAGAAAGAAATTCAAAGTAATCATATCCCATGCATTCCGTAAAGGACTGAATTCAAGATAATGTTTGTGAAGTATTTTTTGAAAAAGGCTTAAACATTTACAAACCTTTCTCATCACAGAAGGTGCTTGCAAATGAGTGAGAAGGCCCAGCCAGTATGTATTGTCCTTCGAGTCCGACTCATGTCTCATCATGAGAGTCCTTTTTGCCTGATATACCATGGAAAGAGTTGAATACATGTTATTATGAAAAAGAGAATTCTGAATTTGAATTCAATTTAACTTATTCTCAAACAAGAAGCGTAGTTCCATAGTGTACACCATTTTGTACATATCAAAACTTTCTCAAAAATTCATTTGAAACATGTTTTTTACATAGAAAACATGAAAAAGCTATCCAATTTTTGTTGTTGTCAGAACAGAACGTACACTACCACATGTACAGAACCTGGTATATTTGCCTAGGACATGTGAAAATTGGAAATTCATTATCCAGCCACAGATGCTATGACGTTTGCTACTACAAGTGTGAGAGCAAAATCTGGAAGAAAAAACTAGGGAGAAATTCATTATATATAGAAACGATATCTGGTTTCAGAGAGTCAAAAGCAACAATAGCAAGTACCACAGCATCAACCAGTCTCACTCAAACATATTTGCAATCATAGTTGTCTGTTCCGAAACAGAACGCATTTCATTCTGAACCAAACCCTGGAATTTTTCTTTTAGTATTTACTGTTTTTTTATAAAACTGCATATCGAGTAGCAGTCAACGAACCCAAAAAATGACAAAAAAGGTGATGGTTATGGCTGCATAAATAGTAATATAAACAGAACGAAAATGGTGATAGCTACATGAATAGACTCTCATAACGAAAATGGCTGCATGAATAAGCTTTCATAACGATTGAAGGAATGTCATTGTAGAGCTTTTTGGTTCTGAACATTGTAGAACCATGGCAATGATAAGTCTGCAAAAGGATGGGCAACTATGCAACAGGTAGGAAACACAGCAACTATGCAATAGAACAGGCAACTGTGCAGCAGAGGTAAGTTGTAACCAAGCAACAATTGAAGAGGCACAATGATCAGAAGAGCAGAGGAAGAAATGGAAAATCAAGGAGGTTTTTGGGTATTTTTTTCTAGTTTTTTTTTGGGTACAGTATATTCCGACTCCAAAGCCTTGATACGAGTTTTCAGTTTGCAACACACATTGTATGTAAGGTATGGTACATGTGCCCAGTTTGGAAGGCATTTTGAACAGATTGTTCACAAAACTAAAATTTTCCTTAGTTTTGCTTTTTATACAGCAAAGGAAGATATACATTTTGCATAGAGTAAACAAAATGTAGATTGTAAGAAAGTTGAAGCATATAATTGTTTCTAAAGTCCTGATGGGGAAGTAAATGTTCCAGCATATCAACGAGGTCATTGAAGATGAGGGGCCTAGCAATGTGGTTCAAGTAATCGATTATCTCTAATAATGCAATATTTTTCATTGTGCACTACCATCTATGTAAATTGATGATCATACTGTATTATGAAAAGAATCAATTGTGTTTAAGATTTAGGATTTGGACAGCGAGAAAAAAGTGGTAAAATGGTCTAAGTTTATTTAATTTGAAGTGATCACAGATAATGCCTCAGACCGTGTCACAATGGGAATCTATAGTTTGTATGAACTTTAAAAAAATACACCTTGTAAGTAGTAGGGTCTACAGTTGATCCGTGATCATTGATCATTGAAAACTCATTAATGATTGTTGTTAAACTTTAAAATCTAAGTCTTGAATTTTCATTGCCAACTCTTGAATACAAGTTATATGCCACTTGAAAGTTGAAGCTTCAATTTGGAAAGGAAACGTGTTACATCCATTGTGGGGGTGTCTGAGCAACAGTTCCAGGCCCTGAGTTGGATGAGGGGTGCTTCACCTACATCCAAACACCCAAAGTGCTCCACAAAGGCATACTCATAAAGACTCAAGAAGCTAATCCAAAAGTTAACTGTGTAAATGGAAGACATTATAATTGCAAGATACGTAAGAATTAACCTTTTAAATACTAGGTTAGGGAAACAAACAAATGCCTGCAACGCATTTCAATTTCAATCCCTACGCATAGTTCCTTCATCAAAATATGTTAACACTGTATAACAGTATGCTCTCTGAAGAACATGTGTCAGATTGAAAATGGTTACTAAGATAGTTAATAGCATAAAGTGCTGAAAATTACTTATCATCAGCAGTGCACTGACAAATAAAAGGGATAAAACAATGTTATCTAATAAGTACTAAGTTGGCTGACTTCCTTTCCTCTCCTTGCGGTGCGGGGTTCGACTCCAATCCTCCACACAAACCAGGACATACAAGAGAAAACAAAAAGGGATATAACTAGAGGAAAGTTCAAAAAGCAGACCCGATCTAATTCGCGTTGAGTTATACGGTTTCCATGAAGGCCTTTCAAGACGTTCAAAGATGCCTCCACAGCAAGATTTATCTGCAAAGGCATCAAATCAACTTATTTCGCAAAAATATTTCACAGCAGCCATGATTAGCACTCTACTTCTAGCAAAAACATACACAAAAAACCAAAAAGATTGTCGAAACTCTCAAAATATGTTAAAAGCAAACAGTCTGCACCTGTGTACTAGATATAAACCCACATTGGCATGCTAAATCTCTTAACAAGAAGCAATATTTCTTTTCTAATGTTCACAAACTATTACATGAAAGGTTCATAAATATTGTAGAGCACCTTGGCAGGTGTTGATGTAACAGAGATCACAAACCATCCTGCTTTGAGTCGATCAAATAAGCTGAGCTCAAATGATACATCATATGTCAATCCCAACGCATCTCTTACAGTCGTAAATAGCCTACACGCCAAACAAAAAGCATTAGGTATAAAGAACAATAAAATTTACCCTTACAGTGAATAAGAGACCAAATGCAACGTGATATGACCATAAAAAGTTAATTGTTCAATGTAAGAGCCCCTTTTGACTAACCTATGTTGCTTAACTTAACATCATGACAAAAACAAAAATTATATTGCTACCATACAAAATTGAAACCAGGCCTGTTTCATGGAACAAACTTTCTCCTTATCCATCTGAGCTTTTAAAGGAATTTGTTATAGGAAATTCAATTGAATCAACTGAACATGAGTAAGGCTTTGAGGCTATTGGACCACTGATCATTGCCATTTTCAGGTTCCCTTTTGATTACATAACTCTCCCTACATTGAGTACATCTTATCATACACTTTGCAGCTACTTATAGGTGTTGGGTCTTCAGAAAAACTTTAGGAAAGATTCCAAATGCTAACACAAGTAAATGCCTAACATATCTTTGGTCATATGACGGAACCAAAAAATACTCCCAGATGCCCCGAAGTCTAGTAGAATAGCTTCTGACGACAATCACAGAACAATCTAATTTATTAGAGCAAAGAATACCAGTTTTCACACCAAGATTAAAATGTCACGAGCCCCACCTTGTCTGGAAGCATTGCAACAAAAACTATAACCCAATTCATTGTTGTCTAGCATTAACTTTGAGCCATAAACCTCGGTTCTTGTTAGGTCGCGTATAGTTGGCTCGTTACTAGTTCATTCTTTAAATAGGAAGTCGGTTAGGGAAAACAAGCTTATTTGCAAGCGGTATGTCATTGTAGATTATTGTAAGGGAGTTAAATGGACATCTTTTGGTAGAAATACTTTGAGTGCACTCACTGCCCATACTGGGAACCCGTTCATAAAAAGACCTCATTTGGCTAGAGCTCTTGTGATTAGAAGCCTGTAAGGAAACCCCAACAAGATCATGCAAAAGAGGTGCTCCCCAAATGGAACCGATCACTTCATGAGACCCTAATGAAGGAAGATCATCACCCTATAGATATCGTTTATCTTCCATGTCAGTTTATTACGTGCTGCTATTGAGGATGACGCTCCTTGTGATGCTGAGTTTCCTACTGCTCTAGAGTTATTTCCATTTTTACTTGCTGCTATATTACAGGTTCGTCTATACCATAGTCGACGCCGCCGACAGATTCAGTTTTTGGTCCAATGGGATGGTCGTCCTATTGAGGAGGCCACATGGGAGCCTATTGATGTCTTTTATCATACACCATCACTTGCGGATCAGGCTCGTGCTCTTGCTGCACTTGTTGATTCCTCTACATCAGATGTTGTTCTAGTTGTTGATGCACCAGGGCTTGCTGCTACTTGATCCAGTTTCTTTTCGGCAGTTGGGTCTTTTTCTTTTGTGCCAGGGAGAGTTATGGACTCGGCTCATTACCTTCGCCGTGTCCATTTACATTTACTTTACTTTATGCATAAGCAGGCCTTGGGCCCTTTTTTATTCATTAGTGACACTTAGACTATATGGTTGGCCTTTGCCCTTATTATTCATTATTAGGCCATTTGGACATATTACTGGAGAGTGGGGGCCTTCTTGGAGGGCGCACTATTTTCCCTCCCAGTTGGGCCCTAGCCACCGAAAGCTTCCTTTTAGGGCTTCCTCTTGGCTATAAGTAGGGAAACTGTGTCATTTGTTATTTAGCTGATGATATTGATCTCTCTCTTTAGTCTCCTTAATCTCTCTCTTTCCTGCTTTCTAGGATTAAGTCTTGCTTATGTGCTGCTTTCATAGCTTAAGTCTTGGTTATGTGATGCTTTCATAGCTTAGCTCTAGATCAGCTGTGGATCTATTCGTAACTACCTCACTCCCCCCCTCGCTGCTGACTCATCCCCCCCCCCCCCCCCCCAGCTGCTGCCCCAGCCCCCTCACTGACGTGGCAGTGCTGCCTGCCATGCAGGCAGCAGTGCTCCCCCTGCTCATCTCCCTTCCTTTTCTTCTGCTCCTTCTTCCTTTTCTTCTTCTTCTTCTTCTGCTTCTTCTTCCTCTTCATTGAGCTCCAATCAAACTGATCTGGCCATTCCTACCGGCCTCCTTTCTATTCCTATTTCCCAAGAATCTATAGCTCTGTAAGGTGTAGGAAGTCGATGCTGAGCAGCCCTCTGCCTCTCAAAAGGGTTAGAACACAAGGATAGGAATCTAACTTAGTTTAGATGCTTTTCTACACCACACTAACTCTTAGCCCCACCTGACACAAACATCCAAGATAGAGGTGAATGGAGGTGAGAGAGAGAGAGAGGTGGGGGAGGTTAGCTCATGTGCTCAACATTTCATACTAATGGAAAAGCTTTTAAGAATACTAAACCAACAACAATGCAAAATGGAAAATAACTAGCAATCACAACAAAAAGCAAAAGCATGGAAACATTAGCACATGAGGATGCTTGGCTCTCCAAAGTGGTAGAGTTTCCTCCTCTCTATTAGCATGTGAAATGGTGTACACGAGGTGCCTTTTATTTTTGGGGAGACCCTTGAACCTTGCTTCCTATTGGCTACTCGCAAGAAGGTCGGTTGAAATCCTTCCCGCTCTGTGGTTGAGTAGTTCATTTCAGAGTCACTGAGTTGTCGGCTGGCAAATCGGATTGGAGAGTACTTTTTGCATTGTCCTGGCTGGGTTAAGATGGCTCCAACCGCATACTTTGATGCATTGATATGCACATGAAACTCTATAGTCCAATTGGTCAGTCGTAAGATTGGCGTAGAGACCAATGCATCTTTAAGCTTCTCGAATGCCTATAAGGCTTCCTCCGTCCAATGTCGTTCCATAGTGAGCTTGTAAATTGGTCTTGCTAATTCCGCAAAATCTAGAATAAAGATCCGATAGTAGTTAGTATGACCCATGAACACGTAGGCTCCGCGACTTGTTCCTAGTGGTGGCAGATCAACAATGACCCTTATCTTTGATAGATCTGTGGCGATTCCGTGTTTTGATATGATATGACCCAATATCAGGCCATGTGTCCCCCAAAATTGACACTTTTCTGGATTCAAGGATATATGATATTTGTGGCATTGCTTCAACACTTTCTCTAAATTGGATAGATGTTCTGAGTTCGGCCCGTGCACGCACAGATGCCAAAGCGTCCGTCCAACGCACAATATCTGTTTGAGACTCTTAATGACCCCCCTTGGCTTGCCTTGGGTGATCAATGGTGTGATCTGTGGTGGACGATCCGTCATCAGCCTTCGGCGTAATAGGTTTCACCGCCCAAGTGGTTGGATCTACCTTTATAGCCTGTTCCCGATTTTCGAAGGTGAGTTTTCCAGTCCCCCAGTTGTGAACCACTTGCGCGACTCTCAACCAAGGTCTTCCTAGTAAAACGCGATAGGCAGAGGAGACTCTGGAATTTCCATCACCATGATGATTACGAATTGCACTCCTGCTATCTTTACTGGGATATCTTCAACTACACCTTCAGGTTTCACACAAGATTGATATGCTAGTTTGATAGCAAATCTTGCTGGTTTCAGTCTGTGCAATCCCCATTTTTGATATAATGTAGTGGAGATCAAGCTGACGCTAGATCCTCCATCTACACTGCAGCTTCGTCCTCGTACCTCTTGTGTTTGATCGACAGAGTGATGTTGTGTTGCTCACTCTCCCATGTTGCTCCAATGTGAAGGACGTTGCTGGTTCCTTCGTAGCCCGCACATACAAGGGCTCCTTTATAGTTTGCTCAGGTTCCGATTTAATCCAATCTGCCAAGATGCTCTTTGCTTGAGGTGCAATCCACAGAAACTCTCCAAGGGATTAGTTCATACGACTGATCAGTAGACTTGTGAGCACTCCCGTTTGTGGAACCTTAGGCTCTGCCATCTGAAAAGGTATTTCGTGATTGTGCAAACAATCATTGAGATCTGTTCGTAAGGGTGAACCTGTTGGTGGTGCTTGTATTTATGTGACTAGAGGTTCTGAATATTTCTCTTTTGCTCGTGCAGCTTCCTCTGCTTGCGCCCCCTGTATCCAATGGCATATTTTTTGATATTGTCGTCCTTCTTCCCTCACGTTCGGATAAGGTCTTGCAGCTGAGGGTTGATCGTCTGCCAATGACATTGAGGAGAGTGGTGATGGTGCCACTCCCTTCCGCTTCTGGGCTCGCGTAATTGCTAGCATCGGAACTTGGGGAATTGAAGTTTTCTGTGGCGTCCTTCCTGGAACTGCTATTGGTTTCACTCTGATCAGGTTTAATGGCGCACTTGTTCCAGGTCGCAATGGGCAATTCTTGTAACATTGCCTGTAACCGCATTCTCAATAGAAGGGTGTAAATATGCCCTTATGAGGGCATTCCGCAATTATGTGCCCTTTGCCGCATCCATAGCAGCCGTAGATTCTTCCACCTTGGCGTTGAGGCTGGGCAGCGTAGGTCGCAAAATATTCGTTGATAGCCGGATCGACATATGATAGCATCTTCTATGGCTTCCTGCAACGTGGCGTACTGCTCTGAGATGCTTGACCTGTTCAATGTAGTCCCGAACCCTTTCTCTCTTTCCCATCTTGACTTTGCTTAACAGGAGAAATCGATCTTCCAAGAACTTTCTCGGTTTAAACCGCGTGATGAGAGCAGCTTTAACCCCTTCCCAAGTGGACTTTTCTTCGGCTGATAGGTTGAAGAACCAGTCTTGGCCTGCAGTTACTAGTGACATGGGAAACAACTTCAATTTTTCCGCCGGAATCTGTTTGCCATAGATTTTGCACGCTTGTTCGTGTTGGAAAGAGGTGTATAAAAGATAGGTCGAATAAGATTCGAATAAAAAGAATTCGAATGACAAGAAAAAAAACTTATCGTGCACAGCGGAATAAACTATCTTCCTCTTTCTTTATGCATGACTACGCCTATCAATTTTGAACAAAACAATAGTGATAAAAATCACGTTCGATCTTATAGTAACTAACTTTGAAATCATCAGTACTACAGTGATTACGTAGCCAAACATTTGAGCATTGAATTATTAGACAAATAAATTTTGGCCAACATGGAGCTTTTGAGATGCCTAAAACAATATACATTGCAAAAGGATAGGGATCCCTAAATGCAACAAACTTAATTGCTGAATGAATACTGATCTATGTATGTCAGCGAAAAGCATGAGTGAGCTCATTACATGTGATAGCTGGGAAACATCCACATAAGTACCCCAGATTTACAGACATGCAAAAATTGCCAAACCAACATCTATGCAAATATTTTCTTTAAACAGAATAAACTGCAGACATCTGAAAGGGCAAACCTAGCATTGATAATCTCAGCCAGTAATGTCATGGCAATGGAACCATATAAGTGATGGCGTGGTCTCTTCCAGAACAAAACACCTCCATCTCCTGTTAAAAGTTCAACGCCTGGAGGAGCTAAAGCTCGAGCTTTTTCCTCTACAAATACAAAATTAAGAATCAAAATGTCAGCAGTAGCATTGAATATTCTCTGACCAACAGCCAAAAAGAGGCATTCAAAAGAATGGGATAGTGTTGCTAACAGCCTTAAGTGACTGCTAATCTGTTCTCGGCTACTAAATAATCAAACTACTTCACAACATTATCATTAAAATTTTTTTCCCTTTCAAGAGCTGAGGTTTGGCTCATAATCATTTTGCACACTAAATTTTCATAGCAATAGTAGATTGTGCTCTATTACTGCTTTGTTATGCCCAACAAAAGGACTAGATTTTTTTGAGATAGCAAAAATGTCCTAAATTGTTGAAAATTCCTGCTTCTCTCTGCTTTCTCAGATATGTTTCCATGCTAGAGTCGTCCAGATTTTGATGGGCCTTTATGCAGAACACTTCCTTGGTATTACTAAAGCAGGCCTTGAAATATACCTTGCAAGACACTATTGAGCAGTTGCACAGCAAATATTTCAGATGAAGCAATTCTGACATTTGAAACAATTAGCAAAAGCATGCAGCAGAATGATACATCAGTGCTAACCATGTTCAAAGCATAATCACTAAGTGCAAGAAACACATGACCAAAGTATCTAACATATTTATCACATCATACAAGAGCATGAGCATAAATGGTCTAATTTATATCTTGGATCAAAAGCAATACTATAAGATCTCTTTGTTGACAACAGGGTCAGAACATGACCTTGCTCATGAAAGATGAACCGAAGAAAATGCATGTTGGAGCCAAAGACCCACTGCAATTCAAGTATCCCCACAAACCAAAAACAAGACCAGAATGTGTTCCACATATTTAAAATATAGACTAGAACCATCAAAATCTTTTATTGTGTTCTACATTAAAACTACATGGCCAATCTATTCAGTACTGAATTCAAGAGACAAGGGAGATGGTGCAATTGGTGAACAAAGAAAATATTAATGCCCAATGTTGATGCAAACATTTTTTGACATCCTGGGATGGTGTGAGGATATTGTTTTCAGGGCATATTGTCTGGACAGTAGTTTTTGTTTCTTGTTCTCGACCTCTTTTTACATCTTTGCTTGTAGATGAGTTTATACACACCCATCATGTACAATTTCAGTTGTTGCATTCATCACACATGTCAAAACCTTTTACCTCAACTATTGAGCCCACATGGAACTTCAGATTAGCAGGGTGGGCTCGAGAATTATTAACATACAGGCACCAGCAGCATCAGCATCAGACATGTCACATATAGACACACCACAAGCAAGACCACTGGAAAAGACTCAGTAGAGGCAATGGCAGACAATCCAGCAATGATAGGGCAAAAGGAACAGGTAATGAAAAGCCGCATGTAGCTAGGAACAGAGGAAACGATGGACTAGTGGTATGATGACATATCCCACAGATGTAGACAATAATGGCACGGATGACATAGAAGGAACAACATGAAGCTTTCAAATAGACTTCTGGCTCTTGGAAGGTGAGGTAAGATTTTAGTTGTGATAACAAGCAAATGTGTCATTGTCTTTAAATGCAAAACAAAGAGAGATGTTAAGAGACTGAACTGGTGAAATAGATATTACAAAGATATAAAAATAGTATTTCTCTTCAACAAATTGAAGGCCAAAAAGAAAAGTTAAGGTTTCCTATCAAAAGCTAGAATTAGGAGCAAACACCATTCTTTGATATATGAAGATCAGATGCATGCACCAAGTAGTCTAAACTTCCTCTACTTGGTGCATGCATAAATATGGCCCACAGCTGAACTAATCAGGATTTTCAGTCCATGCCCTAGTTTAGGGGATCAATAAATGAACTGTTGATAATAAATGTCACTAACAACAAATTGGACCAGGATAGCAAAACTTAAACTATAAGGTCTAAAGGACATTTACTGAAGTAAGGACCCATGGTCCAAATGTGTCCAAGACATCTGTATTTTAACTAAATGTGATGTCTATCATTTTTATGTCATAAACATAAAGGGGACATACGTGTGTCCGTTTGTATGTGTCTCAAGAGAGAAAGATGTAGATGGAAAGGTGCTGAAATTGAGCAGGATAAATATGAAGTGCAGATGGTCAACTTAAAAGGACAAAAGCACCAGTGACCATGTGTCAAAGTTTTGCGATAGTTCATTAAAAAATTACATAGCACACTACTGTAAGCACTGTAAACACAAAAAACTATCAATCTCTGGATGGTGGACAGCAGCATTACAAGTCCATGTCATATCGTTTATGTCGTCTAGACAGATGCCCTCCAGTCATCTTAACATAAATGTAAGAATGTTGAGAAGAGACTACCTACGTGAACTCTGATCATGACATGGCAACAATTTTGAGTAATTTTCAGGTTCATGGATTTGAAGAATCATTTGTTTAGAAAATTTTACAGGGTTGTAAATCTTTCATTCTGATCCAGTTCAGCATCATATAATCAAAGGATGTTTGAAGAATGCTCTAGTTACACATGAGGATCTAAAATGCGCCTGTGCTCAAATATCATTAATAAGAATGCCTGTGCATGTCTTGGAAGAAAATGTCCAAAGACTGAAAATGTTGTCTTCTCTAGTTACAGGAAGGCACAAAAAAACCATGTTTTATATTTACCTACCTATAAGAGTGGATGGTACAGGTTCAATAAGAGTATTTAGATCTCGACCATCTGAAGTAAATCCCCATCGATTTGGAGCTGTGCCAGCTATATATGCACATGCTCGTTCATCGGTATCCTTGAGAAGCACCTGCAAGTATGTAGAAGCAGTCACATTGTTATCATAGAGTATTTGGGACTGTACCGACAATTTCTCCAGCAAGCATCTAGAGATAACCAGCACAGCAAAGTTAGACCAGAAAATTGAGCCTCAACCAAAGTATTCCAGACAGCAACTGTAAGCTTGTTTTAGAGATACCCACATCAAATACATATCTGATGGAGGCTAAACCAGAAATTCCCTGAAATCAAACAGTAACTATCTTGGAGCAAGCACATTAAACCAAATTGACAGAATGACCTGGAACTGCAAAGATTGAGCATCAGTAGTTCACTTTTTTACTAATGGATTGCAGAGATCCTGTTTTCAAATAGAAGAGAGCCATCCATCCTCTTTGGAAAGCATATTTTGTATATTACACAGAAGGCGTATACTAGAAGGGAAAAAAGGAACAGTCAAGAAAACATAGTTCTCCAGACAGTTTTAGACTCTTGCTGCATGGAGGCAGAGGATGTAAAGGATACTGAACCAAGGCATTCCTGACAAAAGCTAAAGATTTCTATTGTTGTAAAGCATAGTTGCATCGGAATGGCATTCCAGAACCCCGAAACGTCGTTCCTTATAAAAACCTGGAGATTTTTTTATAGCTGCCATGACGCCCCATTTCCAGCACCTTGGATGATGAGATGGGCGGGGTGGGTGGATCTTGATGCCGAGACACAGACCAAGCCTGCATCACCTGTACGCAGAGGTGGGGTTAGGCGTAGGGTACGCCTGATGGATTTACATGTTGAGCCAGGGGCAGCAGCATCACAGGCAGAGGGAGCAGCGGCCTGCCAGTGAGGCCTTGGTAGACCTAGAGGCAAAGGTAGGGGCAGGGGCAGAGGCAGTTGCAGAGGCAGAGACCAAGGTTCAGGGACACAGCCGCACGCACCTGAGGAGGATTCCTTATCTTCCTACTCGTCTGTTGAGGAGGAATCCCCATCTGATCATGATGCCTCCGAGTCATAGAGATTCATCAGGCTATGAGTCTATTGTCCATTGTCCATCTATCATACTCATGTATTGGCCCACTCATTGTATATATCAGAGCTTTATCGTTTATGACATCAGATATCTTGATCATTCTCACGAGGCATATGTGGAATGTCGATCAGTCGCCATGTTTTTGAATCATATACACTTAGCACCGTAGTATGCACTATGTGATTGCTTTTAAGTTTCTAGTAGCCTTGGAAAATAGATCGAAGATACGTGATTGAGGAATCATGTGCTCCAAGAGCGCTTGATATCACACTATCAATACAGCGTCCAAGGAAACATGGATGTGCCCATTAGGACCATGAAGGATGCACAAATTATTTGAAATCGAGAACCGATGACTTCCCGAGGGGGGACAGAATGTTAGGCCCCTATGAGAGATCCAAAGTGACCCAAATCTATCAATTGTCAGAGGGCTAGTCGAATGAAACAACAATAATTGCGGGTAAGAGTAGCTAGGCACGATGCCCAAGCAAGGCCAAGCGCATCACAAGTAACGACCAAATAAAACCATTTTATGAGTTGTCAGAGATGCGGGATTGATAATTACCGCCATGGGCCTAGCCGTTGGTGACGACAAGTTGGGGTGATTGAGTGGGTCATTTTGCCATGTCATGGGTGCTAGTTCAGCAAGGTCAAAGACTGGGAGAGTCAATCAAGACTTGATCAACCTTGATGGGACCAAATGCCAAAATAGAAGGGAGGGCCTCAAAATGGCAGGCCATGGTTGTTGCAAGCCATCCATTCTATCACTAGCTAGCTTTGGAGTAACGAGCTTAGAGGAGCCGAGATTTCCCTAGCATAAAGAATTTAGCATCAAGAATTTCCCTAGCATATCAATGCGCCACAATGGCATAATCTAAAAATTATATTGACTAAAACATGCTTGGATAGTTGCCTTCTAGAAATATTCATGTCAAGTTTGTAATTCATGGACTTAAATCAATCTTATTGAAGATAGTTCCAACATGTGATTCATCCCATGGACAATCTATCCAGTGCATCAAACATCTATGTTTAACATGGGTCTACTACAAGTACAATAATCCACACGCCCCTAAAAGGTCCCATCCTTCTTGACAAGAATGATGGGCGAAGAGAAAGGTGAAAACAAAGGCCTGTGTAGCCCAGCTTGAGCTATTGCTCTAGCAACTTCTTTAGTTTTTTCCTCCTATTTGGATTCATCCAAACAAGAAGCCTCATACAAGGATTCCCCGTATTATATGCTCCATATTCTCTCTAGTTAAAGTCCTTCTCAACACTCAATTTGAATATATTCTTCCAACTTTCTAGAATCTAACTAGATCAAGACATGTCTGAGATCTAGTGAATGTACAAATAGAGAATCTACACTCGATTCAAATGGATTCTTTCAACTTTCTATTTGAATCAAGACGTGTGAGGTCTAGCTAATGTACAAATAGAAGAAGACAACACACTACAACCATATATGAATAACACAATAACATCATTTACATTCATCAAACAACATGAACACAATGATTGAAAACTTAGATGCTTTATTTGCATAGCGGATATGAGTAGGTAATCGAAGAACTTTTGCACCCTTAAAATTTGCAAGTACATCCTCATGCTTAGAAGTGCATACATATTGATTAAAATCAGTTCTTGATTAATTGATTGCTTGCCAATCCTTACCTAGCACTATATCAAAACATACAAACTTATTGATTTCAAAGTCAATATCTTGAGATCAATTCTAACGATAAAATGTGACTAAGAAGTATATTTGTGATAACTAAGAACATCAATTATAAACTCAATTCAACTTGACTGACAATCCCTGACCTTTTGATTTCGTAGCTCAACATGTGGACATGGCTTGATTATCACAGCCTTCTCACTAGTTTCGGCATCCTTTCGAATTTGTGGGTTCCTCTCTGGTGTCAAGGTGCCAAGGTAGTCAAGAATGCAAGCTTCCACCTCTCCCTCTGAAAAATCTCCTACGACACATACCTGGATCAATAACAAAAAACACAATGAATTATGCATTAAACTTTAGCATAAGAGGGTCACAACATTTCACTCTCCCTAAAGTTTTTTGTAGAAGTTGCCATTTAAATCCACCATTCATAGGATAACCTTTTGATGAAATTACCGTTGCAATCACATGCATGATGAACTTATCATGTTATTCATACGAAAATGTAAGACGACGTTTGCATCCTAACAATCAATATGTAGAATCAAATTCTTTAGTTCCCTAGCTACAATTGATTTCTCTGTAAGAATACATATCGAAATTACATCTAGGACAATACCCAACATAACAAAAGCATTGTGCAATATTCAACCTTACGAAGTTCAGCCAGAAATACTCAAACCAATAAATCATCAACTCCATCCTACATAATGTGGACTAAATGTACAACATTTCTACTTTGTTAGTGCCAAAGAGTAAGTGTAGCTCACATGCATACTATTGTACTAGGTTTCTACCAGTTCTCCAAAAGTGTAGACCATTGTTTCATGGACCTTTTTGAAATGCCTTTTCAAAAAGGGTTTCGAACGGGAAAGAATTGGCAATGCTGGGAAAGAATCGATGAATCAGTTTTAGGGTTCAGGGTTTTTCTTTTTTTGGGAATTTTTTCTAGCCTTTTATTATAGATAAAACAAGTGCTTTTTTAGTGTTTAAATTGCAATGTAAATTATAATCAATCAATGAAAATCCAACTCCCAAGTCCCAACTATTGTCATAGTCCATACTACATAGTACACACATTGATGGTCAAAACACTCATGTAACATCCCTTGGCATGGTCTCGACTCTCTCTAAACCCTAAATCAAACACTAATCTCTAACTTCCAACACTAATCGCACATTAATTAATAATCACACACTAATCTAGTTCTATTATCTAAACTAATCTAATCTATTATTTAACATGAATTATTAATAAGTAATAGTCACTCCTAGGACGTACATAGTGCTCTAGAATCTAGATTCTAGTCTATGTTTCATCTCATTCCCTACCCTCACACAAAAAAACAAAACATTACTAAACTCTCTCTCTCTCTCTCTCTCTCTCTCTCTCTCTCTCTCTCTCTCTCCGCCGCCCTGCTGGTGCGCTGCCCGCCTGCTGGTGCGCTGCCCGCCCTGCTAGCGCTGCTGCCCTCTCTCTCTCTTGCGCGCCCACCCGCCCTGCTGGCGCTGCTGTCCGCCCTGCTGGCGCTGCAGTGCTCACCTTCGCACCTGCCCTACGCTGCCCTGCGCTGGTCTGCGCTACTGCGCTGCTACGCCTGGCCGTTTGTCTACACTGTCCTCCATCTGCTTACCGCCTCCTATGGCACCTAAGAAAAAGGGGGGTGTTCTTACACCCCCCTCCCTGTTGGACACCCCCCCATCACCGGTAGTGATGGAGGAGCCGTCTTCGGTGATAGAAACTAGTGACATTCCTGTCAACATGGCTGCCATTGACTACACTCCTTCCAAACCTACCGAAAGTCTTTTTGCTTATGATCTTAGTTTTATCCGACAAGAAATTCTTGGACTTAAGAAACAACTACACCTCTTTGAAGCTGAAAATAGCAAGTTAGCTAAGGATCTTTTTGGTGTCACGGAACGTGTGGAGCAGCTTGAGCAAGAAAATATATATCTTAAGCAACGAATTGCAGAAAAAAGTGCCTTGGAGGAGACTTCCAACAAGATCAATAGCTTGGAGAAACAAGTCGAGGAGACGAAAACGTGGGCAGCACTCTTCAAACCGGATGATATGGGCAGCAAACTCTCATCACTCGCAAAACAGGTTGAAGAAACGACATCGATCCTTAAGCAAGGTAATCACTCTCAGATTTCATCTTTTCCGAAGGAAAACGATTTGGAGACAGTTTTGGGTGAACAAGCCAGAAGGGCCAAAAAAGCCTTTAACATTAGAGTAAGAGGCATTGCCAATGGTGGAAAACCGTTGGAAGAAGCTACGGATTTGCTCATTTCCAAGTTATCTCATGTGGCTGATGGTTTTGATACTGCTTGGCGTAGTAAATTTGATGACAATGTTTTGTTTATCAAGTTCCGCTCGCTTTCACAACGCAATGCTGCCCTTCGGCTTAGGGCAAAGCTTAAAGGTACTTTCATTTATATGGATGATGACTTAACAAATACTCAATGGTTGGCAAGAAAAAAGATTATCCTTGAAGCGAAAGAGAAAGGGCAAAGGGTTGTTTTTATTGACGGGAAACCGAGATTTTTCGACCTTCCACAATAGGAACTAGGGGCCCCCGGATATAGAAGCTACCCGAGATCCCCTACCAATTTGAGACTTGGCTTCTGGAATTGTAATGGTTTTTTATCTTCGTCATCAGCCGGAGACTTTGCTGATTTTATTAGAAAATGCGACATTTTGTTGTTGGCTGAAACTCATGAGTCCTTATATCATCCTCTTCCAAATATACAGGAGTACTCTTGGCATTCTGCTTTTCGTCCATTTGTTAGGGGAAAAACTTGTCGAGGATCTGGAGGAGTAGCTTGTTTATACAGAGACACCACAGTTCAGATGGTTAAACAAGATCCATACGCTCGCTATATTTGGTTACACATTATTGGCTCACTATTGGGATTACCTCAGGACATCTATATAGCTGTATGCTATTTTGCTCCACAGACCTCAGTGTTTGCTGAGTTTGGCGGGGACCCTTTTCAGGCTCTCTCAGATGATATTGCTATCTTTTCTCAGCAGGGTTCCATTTTACTAGCAGGTGATTTCAACGTCCCGCACAAGCTCTAGACAAACCGAATTTCATGCAGCTACGGATCTTCTCAGGCTTTACCCTTTGGATATGGGGCTAGACCGGGTATCACAGGATGCAGACACTCCAGCTACATCTTTCGGGGAGCAGTTGATCACTCTAGCAGAGACACACGCTCTTGCCATTTTGAATGGCCTCACACAGTGGCCTTCCTCATCAGCATATACATGCTATCCTCATGGTGGAGGACATAGTGTGGTCGACTACTTCATTGGATCACCTGCTTTGATCTCTCACATTTCTGATTTCTCCATTACACCCCCTACCATTTCCGATCACTCACTCTTACACATCTCACTTGGTCACATAACCTCTTCTTTGCAAGTTTCTTGCTCTCTTCCCACTCATAAACGTATTCCTTTCACCCAATCTGGATTCACTAATTACACCACAATCTTATCCCAACTACTCGCTAACTTCCCGTTCATGGCACCAATTGACCAGCAAGCCACTTTTCTCTCTACATCCCTCTTAGCTGCTGCTTCCTCATCCTTCCCCACCAAAACGACATCATCTCACAGAAGTGTTCACAACAGATGGTATGATGCAGAATGCCGCTCTCTTCACAATCATGTGACATATGCCAGGTCACACTCCCCTGCCACACTCAAACAATGCCAGAAAGAATATCATAGAACCACCAGAACAAAGAAGATCAAGTACCTACAATCACTCTGCCAAAAAATGATCAACTCTTTAGATTCACCCTCCTCCTCTTTTTTCTGGAAACATTTCACCAGACACTCTTCAACAGTGGCCCCCATAGCCATCGAATCCTGGATCGAGTATGCCACGGAGTTATATACCACGGACTCTCCTCCTACCTCACTCTCACCGAGACCTGACCACTGCTCACTTTTCACCCCTGACATGGTTGAAAACGCCATTAAACATGCCAAACTAAATAAAGCCACTGACTATGACTCCTTAAGTGTAGACTTCCTAAAGCCCGTAGCACATCTCATCTCTCCTTACATTGCTCATGTTTTTAACACAGCTGTTACTTCTGGTTTTCCTACGGCTTGGTGTACTAATATCCTTCACCCCATCCTCAAGGCAGGTGATCCCATGAATGTAGGAAACTACCGCACCATTATGATTGGCCACACTCTGGCTAAGATATATGGCTCTATACTACAGACAGTTACTGGATCTTTTGCTGAAACTGAGGGTTTACACGCTATGGGTCAAGCTGGTTTCAGACCGGGATATTCTACTTCAGACCAGATCTTCATTTTGAGATGCATTATTGAGGAGGCTCGACATCGGAAACAGAGAATTTACTGTTGCTTTGTGGATTTTCGCAAAGCTTTTGACTCTGTTCCACGACATCTTCTTTTCCAGAGACTGTCTTCACTTGGCTTTTCAGAGGATACTATTGCTGCGATCATTACTTTATATGAGCGAGTCTTGGCACGTTTCAGAGATGGTAGTGGCTGGTCCTCACAGATACATTCTACCATTGGTGTGAAGCAGGGTTGCCCCTTATCACCCACTCTTTTTGCACTATATATAGATGACCTCGAGCGGATTATTCGCGAGGAAGGTGGAGAGGGCTGTCCCCTAGCAGACATTATTATCCCCATTCTCTTGTACGCTGATGATGTGGTTCTCCTCTCATCCTCTGCAGCTGGTTTACATCACTTTTGCCAGCGTTGGGGATTGACGGTTAACCTTAAGAAGACTAAGATTATGGTGTTTAACACCAACAGACAGCATATGAGAGATGTGATTTTCTATTATGACGGGCTACCGATTGAGATCGTGACCTCCTACACCTATTTGGGAGTTCTTTTCTCTGGTCCGCTACTCACTTTTCGACCAGCAGCCACCGCCAGGCTCCGCAAGGGGCATACCGCTCTTGTGCATATGGAGAGATTTTGCTCTACTTATTATGTGCAGGATCCTGCTACCAGATGCCTACTATTTTCTGCTACTGTCTCCCCAGTTGTGCTATATTCGGCTGAGACTTGGTGCCCTGATTTATCACGCGATACATGGAGAGATCTTACTCGTATCCAGATTCTCATGCTCAGTAGGATAATCCGGGCTAAGCCCTCAGTACCACATGATATCATACTAGCCGAGTTTGCTTCTCCTCCATTAGTTGTTGGTGCTATGTTTCAGATCATCACCTTTCTTCACAGGGTATCAGATCTAGATACCTCCAGATACATTGTTGCTGCTCTCACTTCATCTTGTACCATTGCGGATCAGGGAGCCAAGCACTCTTGGTATCGCAGTGTCTCAGCCCTTCTTCAGACTTGGGGTTTATCCGCACTTGATCTTCCGAATGGAACCCATGCTTATATCAGACAGCAGATCTACCGGAGCTACATACGCACTATATGGTCACATCCTGATCCAGATAGGGTCAAGCTACATTATTATGGCACACATCTTTTACGGCTGGACGTTTCAGGGCTTGCCTATTCTTCCAGTTTATCTTACACAGACGCTATCTTTTGGTCTGAGATATCGTATAGGACAGCTTCGAGTCTCTTCTCATCAGCTTGCTATCGAGACAGGTAGATACACAGACACTCCCAGATTGCAGCGGATATGTCAGCTCTGTTCTCTTCAAGAGGTGGAAGATGAGTTTCATTTCATCTTTCGCTGCCCAGTATACTATGAGATTAGAGGACGATACCATTGTTTATACCGAGATATTCCCCTCACGTTGAGCTCCTTCCTCGAGTATCCAGACGCTAGATGTGTGGGTCTTCTTTTGAGAGAGATGTATATTTTACGAGCTTCACTTCTACCTACGCTCTCAGATATGGATTCCAGTCAGGCTCACATTACTCAGTTCTTCCAGAAGCGAGACAGAGTGGATATTTTCGGTTGCGGATTTTGACGTCCCCGTCCGAAGATCGAAGACACAGAGAGTTTCGGCTCGATCCAGTGCTACTAGATCTTCATACGCCTCCCACCAGCCTACATCACGACCCACTACTACCATCACTCATTACTTTCGGCTTGCTCGTAGCTAGTTTCCTCCGCGGAGCAGGTGGTTAAGCTCTTGCTTTGTACCCTCACCAGCTGGTGGTCAAGCTTGGATACTTTTTCTCTTAGAGACAGAGAGATCGATATTTTAGTTTTAGTTTTACTGTCTTTTCATTGGTAAATAAGTCCTTATGCGGACAATGCTTCTCACATTTTGTACTCTCTTTTGTCTTATGTGCCCCTGGGCACCAAAAGACGTTAATAATAATAATTCTAATTCTAATTCTCTCTCTCTCTCTCTCTCTCTCTCTCTCTCTCTCTCTCTCTCTCTCTCTCTCTCTCAGATGGTGTAGCGCTCCAGCCCAGCGCTCCATCCCACCAACCTTGCAATCTCTCCAGCCGCCATGGCACTCAAAACTAGGGGGAGCCCTGGCTCCCCCTCTCCACCTCATCCCCCTCACCCGATTCCCTCACCCTCCGCCCCCTCACCTCCATCGCAACTCCTCCTCAGAGGTTTTCCTCTACTTATTACGTGCATGACCCTGATACACGCTATCGCCTTTTCTCTTTGACTATCTCCAGTTGCACTGTATTCAGCAGAGACATGGTGTCCAGGCTTATCTAGAGACATTTGGAGTGACATCTCGCGTTTGCAGATTCACATGCTTAGCCGGATGATTCGGGCCAAGCAGTTACTTCCTCATGAAATGATTTTAGCGGAGTTTGCTTCTCCTCCACTGATTGTAGAGGCTATTTTCAGGATCATCATATTCATTCACAGAGTCTCAAAGCTTGATTCTTCCAGATACGTGGTAGCGACGCTCTTTCTTGCTCTTATCTTCCTTGATCAAGGCACGAAGTGTAAAGATGTGATCTACAGTAGAGTAGTGTGCTTGAAATCTTGCCTAGCCCATAGCATGTAGTCTCCTAGTTTTTGCCTCTGAACTCACAACGGACTGAAGTATGGTACCATATAACTTCACCAGAACATGCCCGATCATGATGGTGCGGTGGTTACTAGGAATCATGGGGTCACCATTTTTGTGAATGGGATGGATGATGTTTGTGCACCAGGATGAGGGAAAACCAGATATAACTGCGGAGTTAAGAAGAGTGGAGATAGTGGGGGCTAGTAAATCAAAGGTACATAAGACAAAAGAAAGTACAAAAGGTGAGGAGCATTGTCCGCATACGGACTTATTTACTAGTAAAAGAGAAGAACTAGCATATCTATCTCTCTATCTCTAAGAAGAAGCATCAAAGATTGACCTCCAGCTTGTGAGGGTACAAAGCAAGAGCTTGACCACCTGCTCTGCGAAGGAGACTAGCTATGAGCAAGCTGGAAATAGTGAGTGATAGTAGTAGTGGAGCATGCTGTAGAATGGCGAGAAGCACGTGAAGATCTGGTGATCCTGGATCTAGCAGAAATATGTGAGACTCTCTGTGTCTTCGATCTCTGAATGGGGACTTCAAAATCCACAACTGAAATATCCTCTTTGTCTCGCTTCTGGAAAAACTGGGTAATATGAGCCTGACTGGGATCCATATCTAGGGTAGGTAGAAGTGAAGCTCGTAGAGTATACATCTCTCAATAGAAGACCTACACATCTGGGGTCGTATCTACCCGTCTCGATAGCCAGCTGATGAGAAGAGACTCGAAGTTGTCCCATACGGTACCTCAGACCAAAAGATAATGGCTGTGTAAGATATGCTGGAAGTATAGGAGTATCCAACTGTAGTAGATGTGTGCCATAGAAATGTATCTTGACCTTATCAGGGTCAGGCTGTGACGTATGTAGCTCTGATAAATATGCTGTCTGATATAAGCATGGGTTCTGCTTGGAAGATCAAGTACAGATAAGTCCCAAGTCCGAAGAAGGGCTGAGACACTGCCAAACCAAGAATGCTTAGTCCCCTGTCCAGCAATGGTGCGTGATGAAGCGAGAGCAGCAACAACATATCTGGAAGCGTCTAACTCTGATATCCTGTGAAGAAAGGTAATGATTTGAAACATAGCACCTATAACCAGTGGAGGAGAAGCAAACTTCGCTAATATGATATCATGTGGTACCAAGGGCTTAGCCCTAATCATCCTGCTGAGCATGAGAATCTGGATACGAGTAAGATCCCACCAAGTATCACGTGATAAATCCGGGCACCAAGTCTCAGCTGAGTATAGAACAACCGGGGAGATAGTGGCAGAAAATAGCAAGCATCTGGTAGCAGGATCCTGTACATAATACGTGGAACAGAATCTCTCCATATGAACAAGAGAAGTATGCCCCTTACGGAGTCTGGTGAGGGCTGCCGGTCGAAATGTGAGTAGTGGACCAGAGAACAGTACTCCCAAATAAGCGTAAGAGGTCACAAATCGGCAACCCATTATAATAGAAGGTCACAACTCTCATATGTTGTCTATTGGTGTTGAACACCATAATCTTGGTCTTCTTAGCATTAACCGTCAATCCCCAAAGCTAACAAAAGCGATGTAAAGTAGAAAGGTGTCTCTGTAAGCCAGCTGCAGAGGATGAGAGAAGAACCACATCATCAGCGTATAGGAGAATGGGGATAATAATATCTGATAAGGCATAGCCCTCTCCACCTTCCTCACGAATAATCCGCTCGAGGTCATCGATATACAGTGCAAAGAGAGTAGGTGATAAGGGGCAGCCCTACTTCACTCCAATGGTAGAGTGTATCAGCGGGGACCAACCACTACCGTCCCTGAAAAACGCCCAAACTCGCTCATATAAGGTAATGATCGCGGCAATAGTCTCGTCTGTGAAGCCAAGTGAAGATAATCTCTGGAAAAGGAGATGTCTCGGAATTGAGTCAAAAGCTTTGCAAAAATCCACAAAGCAGCGATAAACTCTTTGTCTCTGATGTCGTGCCTCCTCAATGATGCATCTCAAAATGAAAATCTCATCTGAGGTAGAGTATCCTGGTCTGAACCCAGCTTGACCTGTAGCACGTAAATCCTCAGTCTCAGCAAAAGATCCAGTAACCGTCTGTAAAATGGAACCATAAATCTTAGATAAAGTGTGACCAATCATAATAGTGCGGTAGTTTTCTACATTCATGGGATCACCTGCCTTGAAGATGGGATGAAGGATATTAGTACACCATGCGGTAGGAAAACCAGAGGTCACAGCGGTGTTAGCATGAGCAATATAGGGTGAGATAAGGTGTGCTACAGGTTTTAGAAAATCTACGTTTCGAGAATCATAGTCAGTGGCTTTATGAAGTTTGGCATGTTTAATGGCATTTTTGACCATGTGCGGAGTAAAAAGCGTACAATGGGTAGGTCGTGGTGAGAGTAAGGTAGGAGGGGAGTCTAGGGTGTAAAGTTTTGTGGCATATTCGACCCAGGATTCGATTGCTATGGGGGCCAAAGTTGAAGAGGATCTGGTGAAATGTTTCCAAAAAAAGGAGGAGGGGGAATCTAAAGAGTCGATCAACCTTTGGCAGAGTGATCGCAGGTATGTTATCTTCTTTGTTCTGGTGGCTCTTTGATACTTTTTCTGGTGTTGCTTGAGTGTTGCAGGGGGGTGTAATCTGGCATTTACCACATGTTTGTAAAGAGAGCGACATTCTGCATCATACCAGCGGTTGTGAACACGTCTATGAGATGATATCGTATTGGTGGGGGAAGATGAGGACGCAACAGTTAAGAGGGATTTAGAGAGGAAAGAGGCTTGTTGGTCAACTGATGCCGTGGAAGGGAAGTTAGTAAGTAGTTGAGACAGGGTTGTGGTGTAGTTTGCGAGTCCAGAGTGAGTAAAAGGGACACGTTTGTGAGTGGAAGAGGAGCGTGGAACTTTAGAAGACGGGGTTATGTGACCAAGTGAGAGGCGTAAGAGTGAGTGGTCAGAGATGGTAGGAGCTGTAATGGAAAAGTCAGAGATGTGAGGGATCAAAGCAGGTGATCCAACAAAGTAGTCAACCACACTATGTCCTCCACCATGAGGATAACATATAAACGCTAATGAGGAAGGCCACTGTGTGAGGACATTCAGGATGGCCAGAATGTGTCTCCGCAAGAGTAATCAACTGCTCTCCAAAAGATGTAATTGTAGTGTGTGCATCCTGTGATACTCGATCTAGTCTGCATGAAATTCTGTCTGTCTGGAGCTAGTACGGACGTTGAAATCTCCTGCTAATAAAATGTAGCCCTGCTGAGAAAAAACAGCAATATCATCGAAAAGTGCCTGAAATGGGTCTCCACCAAATTCAGCAAACGCCGAAGTCTGTGGAGCGAAATAACATACAGCCATATAAATGTCCTGAGGTAATCCCAATAGTGAACCAATAGTATGTAGCCATATATAGCGAGCATCTGGATCTTGCTTAATCATCTTAACTGCGGTGGCTCTGTATAAACAAGCTACTCCGCCAGATCCACGACAGGTTTTTCCCCTCACAAATGGAGAGAGAGAGAGAGAGAGAATTAGAATTAGAATTATTATTATTAACGTCTTTTGGTGCCCAGGGGCACATAAGACAAAAGAGAGTACAAAATGTGAGAAGCATTGTCCGCATAAGGACTTATTTACCAATGAAAAGACAGTAAAACTAAAACTAAAATATCGATCTCTCTGTCTCTAAGAGAAAAAGTATCCAAGCTTGACCACCAGCTGGTGAGGGTACAAAGCAAGAGCTTAACCACCTGCTCCGCGGAGGAAACTAGCTACGAGCAAGCCGAAAGTAATGAGTGATGGTAGTAGTGGGTCGTGATGTAGGCTGGTGGGAGGCGTATGAAGATCTAGTAGCACTGGATCGAGCCGAAACTCTCTGTGTCTTCGATCTTCGGACGGGGACGTCAAAATCCGCAACCGAAATATCCACTCTGTCTCGCTTCTGGAAGAACTGAGTAATGTGAGCCTGACTGGAATCCATATCTGAGAGCGTAGGTAGAAGTGAAGCTCGTAAAATATACATCTCTCTCAAAAGAAGACCCACACATCTAGCGTCTGGATACTCGAGGAAGGAGCTCAACGTGAGGGGAATATCTCGGTATAAACAATGGTATCGTCCTCTAATCTCATAGTATACTGGGCAGCGAAAGATGAAATGAAACTCATCTTCCACCTCTTGAAGAGAACAGAGCTGACATATCCGCTGCAATCTGGGAGTGTCTGTGTATCTACCTGTCTCGATAGCAAGCTGATGAGAAGAGACTCGAAGCTGTCCTATACGATATCTCAGACCAAAAGATAGCGTCTGTGTAAGATAAACTGGAAGAATAGGCAAGCCTGAAACGTCCAGCCGTAAAAGATGTGTGCCATAATAATGTAGCTTGACCCTATCTGGATCAGGATGTGACCATATAGTGCGTATGTAGCTCCGGTAGATCTGCTGTCTGATATAAGCATGGGTTCCATTCGGAAGATCAAGTGCGGATAAACCCCAAGTCTGAAGAAGGGCTGAGACACTGCGATACCAAGAGTGCTTGGCTCCCTGATCCGCAATGGTACAAGATGAAGTGAGAGCAGCAACAATGTATCTGGAGGTATCTAGATCTGATACCCTGTGAAGAAAGGTGATGATCTGAAACATAGCACCAACAACTAATGGAGGAGAAGCAAACTCGGCTAGTATGATATCATGTGGTACTGAGGGCTTAGCCCGGATTATCCTACTGAGCATGAGAATCTGGATACGAGTAAGATCTCTCCATGTATCGCGTGATAAATCAGGGCACCAAGTCTCAGCCGAATATAGCACAACTGGGGAGACAGTAGCAGAAAATAGTAGGCATCTGGTAGCAGGATCCTGCACATAATAAGTAGAGCAAAATCTCTCCATATGCACAAGAGCGGTATGCCCCTTGCGGAGCCTGGCGGTGGCTGCTGGTCGAAAAGTGAGTAGCGGACCAGAGAAAAGAACTCCCAAATAGGTGTAGGAGGTCACGATCTCAATCGGTAGCCCGTCATAATAGAAAATCACATCTCTCATATGCTGTCTGTTGGTGTTAAACACCATAATCTTAGTCTTCTTAAGGTTAACCGTCAATCCCCAACGCTGGCAAAAGTGATGTAAACCAGCTGCAGAGGATGAGAGGAGAACCACATCATCAGCGTACAAGAGAATGGGGATAATAATGTCTGCTAGGGGACAGCCCTCTCCACCTTCCTCGCGAATAATCCGCTCGAGGTCATCTATATATAGTGCAAAAAGAGTGGGTGATAAGGGGCAACCCTGCTTCACACCAATGGTAGAATGTATCTGTGAGGACCAGCCACTACCATCTCTGAAACGTGCCAAGACTCGCTCATATAAAGTAATGATCGCAGCAATAGTATCCTCTGAAAAGCCAAGTGAAGACAGTCTCTGGAAAAGAAGATGTCGTGGAACAGAGTCAAAAGCTTTGCGAAAATCCACAAAGCAACAGTAAATTCTCTGTTTCCGATGTCGAGCCTCCTCAATAATGCATCTCAAAATGAAGATCTGGTCTGAAGTAGAATATCCCGGTCTGAAACCAGCTTGACCCATAGCGTGTAAACCCTCAGTTTCAGCAAAAGATCCAGTAACTGTCTGTAGTATAGAGCCATATATCTTAGCCAGAGTGTGGCCAATCATAATGGTGCGGTAGTTTCCTACATTCATGGGATCACCTGCCTTGAGGATGGGGTGAAGGATATTAGTACACCAAGCCGTAGGAAAACCAGAAGTAACAGCTGTGTTAAAAACATGAGCAATGTAAGGGGAGATGAGATGTGCTACGGGCTTTAGGAAGTCTACACTTAAGGAGTCATAGTCAGTGGCTTTATTTAGTTTGGCATGTTTAATGGCGTTTTCAACCATGTCAGGGGTGAAAAGTGAGCAGTGGTCAGGTCTCGGTGAGAGTGAGGTAGGAGGAGAGTCCGTGGTATATAACTCCGTGGCATACTCGATCCAGGATTCGATGGCTATGGGGGCCAATGTTGAAGAGTGTCTGGTGAAATGTTTCCAGAAAAAAGAGGAGGAGGGTGAATCTAAAGAGTTGATCATTTTTTGGCAGAGTGATTGTAGGTACTTGATCTTCTTTGTTCTGGTGGTTCTATGATATTCTTTCTGGCATTGTTTGAGTGTGGTAGGGGAGTGTGACCTGGCATATGTCACATGATTGTGAAGAGAGCGGCATTCTGCATCATACCATCTGTTGTGAACACTTCTGTGAGATGATGTCGTTTTGGTGGGGAAGGATGAGGAAGCAGCAGCTAAGAGGGATGTAGAGAGAAAAGTGGCTTGCTGGTCAATTGGTGCCATGAACGGGAAGTTAGCGAGTAGTTGGGATAAGATTGTGGTGTAATTAGTGAATCCAGATTGGGTGAAAGGAATACGTTTATGAGTGGGAAGAGAGCAAGAAACTTGCAAAGAAGAGGTTATGTGACCAAGTGAGATGTGTAAGAGTGAGTGATCGGAAATGGTAGGGGGTGTAATGGAGAAATCAGAAATGTGAGAGATCAAAGCAGGTGATCCAATGAAGTAGTCGACCACACTATGTCCTCCACCATGAGGATAGCATGTATATGCTGATGAGGAAGGCCACTGTGTGAGGCCATTCAAAATGGCAAGAGCGTGTGTCTCTGCTAGAGTGATCAACTGCTCCCCGAAAGATGTAGCTGGAGTGTCTGCATCCTGTGATACCCGGTCTAGCCCCATATCCAAAGGGTAAAGCCTGAGAAGATCCGTAGCTGCATGAAATTCGGTTTGTCTAGAGCTTGTGCGGGCGTTGAAATCACCTGCTAGTAAAATGGAACCCTGCTGAGAAAAGATAGCAATATCATCTGAGAGAGCCTGAAAAGGGTCCCCGCCAAACTCAGCAAACACTGAGGTCTGTGGAGCAAAATAGCATACAGCTATATAGATGTCCTGAGGTAATCCCAATAGTGAGCCAATAATGTGTAACCAAATATAGCGAGCGTATGGATCTTGTTTAACCATCTGAACTGTGGTGTCTCTGTATAAACAAGCTACTCCTCCAGATCCTCGACAAGTTTTTCCCCTAACAAATGGACGAAAAGCAGAATGCCAAGAGTACTCCTGTATATTTGGAAGAGGATGATATAAGGACTCATGAGTTTCAGCCAACAACAAAATGTCGCATTTTCTAATAAAATCAGCAAAGTCTCCGGCTGATGACGAAGATAAAAAACCATTACAATTCCAGAAGCCAAGTCTCAAATTGGTAGGGGATCTCGGGTAGCTTCTATATCCGGGGGCCCCTAGTTCCTATTGTGGAAGGTCGAAAAATCTCGGTTTCCCGTCAATAAAAACAACCCTTTGCCCTTTCTCTTTCGCTTCAAGGATAATCTTTTTTCTTGCCAACCATTGAGTATTTGTTAAGTCATCATCCATATAAATGAAAGTACCTTTAAGCTTTGCCCTAAGCCGAAGGGCAGCATTGCATTGTGAAAGCGAGCGGAACTTGATAAACAAAACATTGTCATCAAATTTACTACGCCAAGCAGTATCAAAACCATCAGCCACATGAGATAACTTGGAAATGAGCAAATCCGTAGCTTCTTCCAACGGTTTTCCACCATTGGCAATGCCTCTTACTCTAATGTTAAAGGCTTTTTTGGCCCTTCTGGCTTGTTCACTCAAAACTGTCTCCAAATCGTTTTCCTTCGGAAAAGATGAAATCTGAGAGTGATTACCTTGCTTAAGGATCGATGTCGTTTCTTCAACCTGTTTTGCGAGTGATGAGAGTTTGCTGCCCATATCATCCGGTTTGAAGAGCGCTGCCCACGTTTTCGTCTCCTCGACTTGTTTCTCCAAGCTATTGATCTTGTTGGAAGTCTCCTCCAAGGCACTTTTTTCTGCAATTCGTTGCTTAAGATATATATTTTCTTGCTCAAGCTGCTCCACACGTTCCGTGACACCAAAAAGATCCTTAGCTAACTTGCTATTTTCAGCTTCAAAGAGGTGTAGTTGTTTCTTAAGTCCAAGAATTTCTTGTCGGATAAAACTAAGATCATAAGCAAAAAGACTTTCGGTAGGTTTGGAAGGAGTGTAGTCAATGGCAGCCATGTTGACAGGAATGTCACTAGTTTCTATCACCGAAGACGGCTCCTCCATCACTACCGGTGATGGGGGGGTGTCCAACAGGGAGGGGGGTGTAAGAACACCCCCCTTTTTCTTAGGTGCCATAGGAGGCGGTAAGCAGATGGAGGACAGTGTAGACAAACGGCCAGGCGTAGCAGCGCAGTGGCGCAGACCAGCGCAGGGCAGCGTAAGGCAGGTGCGAAGGTCAGCACTGCAGCGCCAGCAGGGCGGACAGCAGCGCCAGCAGGGCGGGTGGGCGCGCAAGAGAGAGAGAGGGCAGCAGCGCTAGCAGGGCGGGCAGCGCACCAGCAGGGCGGGCAGCGCACCAGCAGGCGGGCAGCGCACCAGCAGGGCGGCGGAGAGAGAGAGAGAGAGAGAGAGAGAGAGAGAGAGAGAGAGAGAGAGAGAGAGAGAGAGAGAAGGAGAAGGAGAAGAATAGAATAATATATATTAATGTCTACAGAGTGCCATTGGGCACAAAAGACAAAGAAAAAGTACATCAGAAAGGAGCATTGTCCATGCCGCGGACTTATTTCTATCAGCTAAACCATAGAATAAAATAGAGATAAACCGGAAATAAAACTAAAGCGAGAGAATTAGAATTCGAATTAGAATTATATTAATGTCTGTCAAGTGCCCATCGGTCAGCTTAGGGTCCCTTCTCACTAGCTTGCTATTCAGACAGGCAGATACACAACACACCTCGACCACTGCGGATTTGTCAATGTTGCTCTTTACAGGAGGTTGGGGATGAGGTCCACTTCATTTTCAGATGTCCAGCCTACTATAAGATCAAAGGTAGATACCACTGCTTATACAGAGATACTCCACTTACACTTGGTTCTTTCCTTGTCTACTCAGATGTGAGATGTGTTGGTTTGCTACTACGAGAGATGCTTATTCTGGGATCTTCTCTTTTATCGGATGTTTCTAAGTGACAGTGAGATAGACATCCCCGTACGACGACCGAAGCTCCAGCGTCCTCCTCGCTCCTCCAGACCCAGGGCTCTTCACCAGAGGCCAGCACCTGCTTCTCACCATATCACAGAGTTTTTTTTGTCCAATTAGCTAGTTAGTTAACTTTTATCAGTCTTTTCTTTCCCTCTGCGTAGCTGGTGGTTAAGCTGCTACTATTGTACCCTCGACAGAGTTGGAGGTTAAGCGTAGGACTTATTCCTATCAGCTGAACTAGATAAAAATCAGTAAGGAGATAAATCACCCGGCCGAATGGGAAGCCCAGAATCATCAAGTTGAAGAAGATGAGTGTGGTAGAAATGAAGCTTGACCTGTGATGGATCCGAGTGAGACCACAGACAGTGCGGATGTAAGCCCTGTAAATCTGCCGGCAAATAAACGCGTGTGTCCCATTCAGGAGATCAAATATAGATAAACCCCAACTACTCAAAAGGTCAGAAACACACTAAAACCATGAGGACTTAGCTTGCTAACTAGTCAGAGTGCAAGAGGATGTGAAAGCCGCAGCCACGTATCTAGATGAATCAAGCTCCGAGACTCTATGAATGAATGTGATCTGAAATATAGCCTCAACAATCAGTGGAGGAGAGGCAAACTCCGCAAGAATGATATCATGGGGAATTGACGGCTTCGCGCGGATCATCCGGCTAAGCATGAGGATCTGCACACGTGAAATATCACTCCAATTATCATTGGATAAGCCTAGACACCACATCTCTGCTGAATATAAAGCAACTGGAGAGACAGGAGCAGGAGAGAGAGAGAGAGAGAGAGAGAGAGAGAGAGAGAGAGAGAGAGAGAGAGAGAGAAGAAAGAAAGAAAGCTTTATTAATGTCTTTTCCATGCCAAAAGGCATATAAGACTAATGAAGTACATGTCATGTATGTGGTAACCATGGGAGCGTATAAAAAACGTCTCCAAACTGTAATAAAGAAAAACATCTAGTGCAACCTAAAATAGACACGTATGCGAGAATGTGCATAATAATAATCATATGTGTCTCGGGTAAGATGTCAAGGCTGTGTTGCATCTGCTGTGCTGCTGCTGTAAAAAGATGAAATGCGAGCCACAGTATGGGAAAGCACTGGAGTCTGCCGGCGGCGTCTGTGAGTATGAGCACGTGTATGTGTGATAGTAGTAGTAGTACGCCCTTGCGTAGAATGTCTAGTAATCCTGGTGGTATCCTGATGGTGAGAGGTACACTGTCTCTGATCTCTATGAGCATGAGAGCGGCCAACATCCTCGTCGTCATCCTCATCATAATCCTCATCCTCAGGTACTAAATCATGCGATCTCCGTCTAGTAAAGAACGAAGTAATCAATGGCTGTGAGGTAAAATGCTGGGGTGTCTCGTATAGATCTCTCCGTAGTCTGGACATCTCGTGTACCATGAGAGTGACACACCGTGGGTCCTCATAAGCTATGAGAGATCGTAGAGTGGTAGGCATCTCTCGGAACAGGCAGTGATATCGTCCTCTAATCTCATAATATACAAGGCACCGAAATATAAAGTGCTCCTCAGACTCCACCTCACCTAGGAAGCAGAACTGGCAAATCCGCTCCTCTTTGGGAATACCGTGGAACCTCCCAGTCTCAATAGCTAGCTGATGAGAGGACACCCTGAGCTGCCCCAATGTGAATATGAGGCAATGTGACAATCCCGAGTCCAAGTAGCATGGCATGACCGGGGTCCCTGATGCATCTAGCTCCAAGAAATGAGTCCGATAGAAATCTGGCTTAACCCCTAACTGGTTACGCCAAGTCTGCTCTAGATATGTGCGATAAAGGAAGCGTCTAATATACTGATGTGTGCCGGAGGGGAGCTCTGTGATGGAGATGCCAAATGATACAAGTAGGAGGTGAGAGGCCTGAGAGAACCATGATAACCTGTAGCCCTGATCATGAAGATGCTGTGAGGAGGATAGTGCAACCTGTATGTATCGCCTGTCTATCTCTGGTAGCACCTGTATCCTCTGTATATAGGTGATAAGCTGAAGAACTGCCTCGATCTGTATAGGTGGAACTGCAAACTCGGCCAGGAGAATCCCATGGGGAACAGAAGGCTTCGCTCGAATCAACCGAGCAAGCATGGTGGTCTGTAATCGTGAGAGACTGGCCCAGTGTGAAGAAGGAAAACCTACATACCATGTCTCTGCCGCATATAAAGCCGTGGGGGTAACAATGGTATCGAAGAGGTGACACATACTGCGAGCATCCTGGATGGACTTGCGGAAACAAAATCGCTCTAGCTGAACAAGGGAGGCATGTCCTTTCCCTAGTCGAGTGGTAGCGGCCTGTCTCATGCTAAAAGTAGGACCTGAGAAAAGGAAAGTATGTGTAGGAAGGGACCACCTCTAGAATCTGTCCGCCCAAAGTAAGCTCCTGTCGCTGCATGAATGCCCTCGAAGTGTTGAAGACCATAACCTTGGTCTTCCCAATGTTCACCCCTAGGCCCCATCTGGTGCAAAACTCATGCAAGCAATCCAACTGTCGTTGTAGGCCCTCTCTGGTCGGTGAGACCAACACCACATCATCAGCATAAAGGAGGATAGCAATCAAGATGTCACCAAGCCTGCAACCAGTACCGCCACCTTGTGTAATGACTCTCTCCAACTCATCAATATACAAGCCAAAGAGGACTGGTGAGAGGGAACAACCCTGCTTCACCCCAATAGTGCTCCAGATGTGCTCAGATATGCCACTACTATGCCGGAAACAACCAAGGACACGCTCATAAAGTGCCATCACAGCAAGAACAATGTCGGTGGAGAAGCCGAGGTCTCGGAGTCTCTGGATGAGCAATGAACGAGGAACAGAATCAAAGGCTTTCCTGAAGTCCACAAAACAACAGTAAACCCTCTCTCTCCTGTGCTTAGCCTCCTCAATCAAGGCTCGCAATGTGAAGATGTGATCTGCCGTGGAATAATGTGCTCTGAAACCAGCCTGACCCATGGCATGTAGTCTCCTAGTCTCCGCCTCTGAGCTCACAACAGACTGCAGTATAGTACCATATAATTTAGCCAGGACATGTCCGATCATGATGGTGCGGTAGTTACTCGGAATCATGGGGTCACCATTCTTATGGATGGGGTGGATAATGTCAACTGTTGAGATATGCAATTTTGTTGCTGCTTCTCTTTTAAATTATTGTCAGTCACCATACAGAGATTGCACCAGGGAGACGGAAAGCCAGAGACAACTGCAGAGTTAAGAAGGGTGGCTATAATGGGGGCGAGTAAGTCAGAGGCATGGGAAAGGAGCTCAGATTCAAGGTCTTCGATATCTCTGGCTTAGTGGGACTTCAGCTTCTTAATGGCTGCAAGTACCATGTCAGATGTGAAAAAGGAGAATGCAAGTGGCCGTGGAGATATGGCGATAGGTGAGTCGGTAGGAACCGTGTACAGGCTAGTAGCATAATCAGTCCATATGCGAAGGTCTTCCAAGAGAGGTGGTGGAGAGCGAGGAATGAACTCGCTCTAGAAAGCGCCTGAAGAAGAGCTGAAAAGAAGGTCAATGAGATGTTTCCCTTCAGAATCATCAATGAGCGTTTCTTACGACGGAGAGCACGACGGTAGGAACGTCGGGAAGATCGAAGCAGATGCATGGATGCGTGAGTGGGTTACTGGAGAGAGCGGCACTCAGTATCGTACCAAGGAGGGTATAGTGTTCGAGGTGTGCATCGGGTCTTTCTGGGGTGGGGTTTTGTGGGAAGGGTCAATGATGCGGCCGTGTGGAGAGAGGTGGTGAGGAAATCCGCCTAGGTTTCGACTGGACTATCATGAGGAAAGGAGTGTAAAAGTGCAGCTAAGGACTGTCGGTATAGCGGCATGTAAGTAGGATCAAATGTGTACGTGGGTGCTCGGGTAAGCGTGGGTAGTGTAGATGGGTGAGTGGGTGGGAGGTAGCCGATATCGAAGGAGAGAAATGAGTGATCAGAAAGGGTGGTGGGGAAGATGTGGAAGTCAAAAACTGTGGGCACAAAGGATGGTGACCCCATGAGATAGTCAACGACACTATGTCCTCCACTGTGAGGGTGGCATGTGTAACTGTCTGAATGTGGCCAGCAGGGTAAGCCATTATAAATGGCTAGCTCATGTGCCTCTCCAAACTGCAATAAGTGCTCACCATATGAAGTAGTAGGTCCAAAACTATCCGCGAAGGTCCTGGTGACTCCAAGCATATCATTGTCCAAGGCACGAACATGTAGCTGATCACTGGTGTCGAAGAACTCTGTCTGTCGTGAAGATGTCCGGGCATTAAAATCCCCTGTGAGGAGAATATGCCCCCGCTCTGAAAATCTGATAATATCTGGTGAGAGGTCCTGATATGGAAATCCAATACCCTCAACAAAAGATGAGGACTATGGTGGAAAGTAACATGCTGCAATAAAAAGATATCTATCCAAGCCAATATCCTGACCCACGATGCGAGTCCATGTGTAGCGGGCCTGCTCGTCATGTCGGATGAAGTCAATACTCGAGTGAAGAGCCTTTCTGTACAAGCAGGCGACCCCACCTGAACCACATCCACTAGCAGATCTAGTCTCTCGTCGGAATACTGAATCCCATCTGTATCTAGGAAAGGAAGGAAGTCCTCGCTTTGGGCTCTCGTGTGTCTCCATGAAGAATAATATATCCCTGCCTGTAATGAAATCAACAAGGTCGCCTGCCGTAGAAGATGAGTGTATGCCAGCACAGTTCCACACTCCAATCCGAAGGTGGTGTGGATGGGGCCCCGAGGTGCTCCCACCCCCGGGCACCCCAAATCCCTAGCACTGGGATCTGCTAGGTGCACTATCAAGAAAGCGCACTCGTCCATCTCGGTAAATGACTCGTCTGCCAGACTCACGAGCTGCCTGAAAGGCCTTACGCCTCTCCTCTACTTGGATATATGTGAGGTCGTCATCCATATAGATAGTGGTGCCACGAAGCTTAGCTCTGCACCGCAGAGCGTCTCCACGACTCTCTAGAGAGGTGAAACGGATAATGAGTGTAGCGGCATCTCTGGAGGTCCTCCAAGCTGTATCTAGCCCATCTGTCATATGTCAGAGAGAGAGAGAGAGAGAGAGAGAGAGAGAGAGAGAGAGAGAGAGAGAGAGAGAGAGAGAGAGAGAGAGAGAGAGAGAGAGAGAGAGAGAGAGAGAGAGAGAGAGAGAGAGAGAGAGAGAGAGAGAGAGAGAGAGAGAGAGAGAGAGAGAGAGAGAGAGAGAGAGAGAGAGAGAGAGAGAGAGAGAGAGAGAGAGAGAGAGAGAGAGAGAGAGAGAGAGAGAGAGAGAGAGAGAGAGAGAGAGAGAGAGAGAGAGAGAGAGAGAGAGAGAGAGAGAGAGAGAGAGAGAGAGAGAGAGAGAGAGAGAGAGAGAGAGAGAGAGAGAGAGAGAGAGAGAGAGAGAGAGAGAGAGAGAGAAGAGAGAGAGAGAGAGAGAGAGAGAGAGAGAGAGAGAGAGAGAGAGAGAGAGAGAGGAGAGAGAGAGAGAGAGAGAGAGAGAGAGAGAGAGAGAGAGGAGCTCCAGCCGTGGATGATGAGTGTATGCCATTACAGTTCCATACTGCTGGGATTTGGTAGGAAAGAATAGTGAAGCGGCAACCTGGAGAGATGTGGTGAGGAAGTCAGCTTGGGTGTCGACAGAACTCTCGTGTGAGAAAGAGTGTAGAAGTGAGGCTAGGTATTGTTGATATTGTGGTATGGTAGAGGAGATGAACGTGTGGGTGGAAGATGACCAATGTCGAAAGAGAGAAAGGAATGATCAGAGAGAGTGGTAGGTGAAATATAGAAGTCAAAGACAATAGGTATGGAAAATGGTGAACCCATGAGATAGTCAACGGTACCATGACCGCCACTGTGAGGATGGAATGTGTATCCGCCTGAGTGTGGCCAACGAAATAAGCCATTATAAATGGCTAGCTCATGGGCTTCCCCAAACTACAGTAGATACTCTCCGTAAGAAGTGATAGTTCCCAAACTGTCTGTGTGAGATACTCTCCAACAGATATCCGGGTACTATAGGATACCCAGCGGGATCCCGAGATAGAAAATGTGCCCGATAAAACTCAGTCTTCACCCCAGACGAACCCTGCCAAGTGCTCTGAAGATATGCCCTATATAGGTGGCCTCGAATATGATGAGTACCAGCTGGTAGATCAGTAATATGAATACCCAATGTGGAGAGGAGTTGACAGGCCTGGGAATACCACGAGAAGGAGTGTCCCTCCGAATGTGAGTGCTGGAATGATAAAAAAGCTGCTGTAGCATAGTGTGTGCCTCCACCCTGAAGATCCTCCAGTCGTTGTAAGAATGTGACAATATGGAACAATGGCTCTAGCTGAATAGGGGGGACAACAAACTCCACCAGTATAATATGATGTGGTACAGAGGGCTTAGCCCGTATCATCCAAGATAGCATATGAATTTGAAGTCGTGAGATACGTGCCCACTTGGTGGCCGTCAGGCCAGTACCCCATGTCTCTGATGCGTACAGGGATGAGGGGACTACCGTAGTGTCAAAGAGTCTGCACTTACTAGTCGCATCCCTAATGTGTGAGTTGAAACATAGTCTCTCCAAATCTACCAATCATGCATAGCCCTTTCTTAATCGGGAAACTGCCACCTGTCGCATGCTGAAAGTGGGGCCATAAAATACCACACCCAAGTATGTGTAGGAGTCAACTACCTCAAGTGGATGTCCATCCCATAGAAGCTCCTGCCGCATCATGAAGGACCTGGAGGTATTAAACACCATAACTTTGGTCTTGGCCACATTCACTGACAGTCCCCATTGTATACAAAAGGAGTGGAGCGCATCTAGATGCCACTGCAGGCCTTCCCTCGTCCTCGAAAGCAAAACCACATCATCAGCATATAATAGGATAGCAATAACGAGGTCACCCAATGTACATCCCTCTCCTCCATATCTCTGTATAATCTGCTCAAGCTCATCAATATATAAATCAAAGAGTGTAGGTGAAAGTGGACATCCCTGCTTAACCCCAATAGTACTCTCTATCTCTGGCGATACAACTCCTGATACTCGAATCTGGCCAATAACTCGTCTGTACAATGCCACAACTGCCTGTATGATATCCTCCTGGAAGCCATGATCCCGAAGCCTCTGTATCAGTAAATGTCTAGGCACAGAGTCAAAGGCTTTGCGGAAATCCACAAAGCAGCAGTATACACGCTCTCTCCTGGCCTTAGCCTCCTCAATGATGGATCTCGGGGTGAAAATATGATCCAAACCTGGCCTGAAACCAGCCTGACCAATGGCGTGCAGTGCTCTGGTATCCATCTCTGTACTGATCTCTGATTGAAGAATAGAACCATAAACTTTGGCAAAGAGGTGGCTAATCATGATGGTACGATAGTTGTCGACTTTCATGGGATCACCACCTTTATGGATAGGATGGATAAGCTTTGTGGACCAAGGGGAGGGGAAACCAGATGCGATAGCGCGGTTGACAAGGAAAGAGAGGAAAGGTGAGAGGATGTCAGCGGCATGCTTCAACAATTTAGCCTCTAATTCGTCAATGTCTTTGGCTTTATGTAGGTTTAATCGATCGATGGCCTCTTCTACTATGTCTGCAGAGAAAATATCAGAGGTACATGTGTATGGGTGTGTGTGAAGTGGAGGTGCGTCAGGTACAATGTACAATGATGTGGCATAAGTCACCCATGTGCTAAGATCTGTGATTCGGGATGGAGGTGCTCACAAAAGGAATTTTTTCCAAAATGAACTCGACGAAGAGCTAAAGAGAAGGTCCATCATCTTCTTTCCCTGGCAGATTTCGCATTGTAATTTTCCTTTTTCGGGTGGCTCTACGATAAACACGAGATAAGTCCTTTACCAGATGGGGAAGGTGGAAGCGTGCATAGACCAAGTTCAGGTGAAGTTGGTTACATTCGTGGTCATACCAGGGGTTATGTGGCCGACAACGTCGTAAGTGCTTGGGCCGTGGGGATGGGAAAGCAAGGGATGCAGCGGTATGCATGGTCTGGACAAGAAAAATAGACTGGTCTGCTAAAGTGTGTTCATATGGGAAATGAGTCAGCAAGTCAGATAAGGCTTCCCTATCCAGAGGAGTGTTTTGAGGGTTATAGTCATAAACGGTCTTCCCGATAGGGGTTAACATACTACTATATGGTGTGGAAAAGGCCAATAGAGAGAGAGAGAGGTATGAATGGTCAGATAGGGTGTTGCGTGAACTAAGAAGGATGAAATAGAGGGGAGGAGAGATGCAATCCCATGAAATAGTCAACAACACTACGTCCCCCGCTGTGTGGAAAACAAGTATAGTCACCTGAATCAGGCCACTGCAGTAAGCCATTATAAATGGCCAATCCATGAGCCTCGCCCAACTGAAGCATCTGCTCTCCATATGCAGTAACTGGATCCTCCGCATCTGCTGATTGTTGTCGGAGGCCAAGATCATCCCAGTCTAAAGCATGTATCCACTATGGATCATCCTCTGCTCTGTGAACTCCGTCTGCCTAGACCCAATCCTGGCATTAAAGTTGCCAGCTAAAAGAATATAACCCCGCTCCTCGTATCTGATAATGTCTGAAGAGATATCCATGTAAGGTGACTCGTCATTTGATGTGAAAACTAATGTATCCGGTGGAAAATAACAAATGGCCATAAAGAGGTCTCGGTCCGAGCTCATCAAAGTCCGGTCCACCCAAATCCAAATATAGCAAGCCCGCTCATTAGTACATACCAACTCGATCCAAGGATGAATGAAGTCGTAGACTAAGCAGGCCACCCCACCAGAACCTCGATCTGTCAATGCTCTCATTACCCTCCGATGTGCAAAGTACCAACAACAACCCGTAACAGTCGGTAGTCCTCTCTCTGGACTCTCACATGTCTTAGTGAGTAGTAAGATATCACCCTCCGCACAAAAATCTCTAAAATCCCCTATTGTAGCTAAAGAGTGAATGCCATTGCAGCTCCATAAACTCAACCGCAATGCTCGAGAAAGAGCCCCTGAACCGCTACCTATTTCGGAGGGCCTTAATCCCTATTTATCCGGATTCCGAGGATCAATGTACTGAGCCTTACCATTCCGATAAATTACCCTCTTCCCCAAAGCTTTTGTCTCACTGAATGCTTTCTTCCGATCCGCAACCTGCATGGGAGTGAGACCATCATCCATAAATATAAGTGTACCTCTAAGCTTGGCCCGCAGTTTGAGGCATAGTTGCATTACGATTCTGAAATGCGGTCCGAATCGCGGTCCAAAATCGCGATTTGGATTTTTTCCAGAATCGTTCAGAATCGTGTTTTTTTTTTGATTTCTTTTTGGGCAATATGGGTATCAGATGAAATCTCTAATTAAGAGCATTATTATTGTCTAGTTTGCCGAATGTTTTGGGTATAGGATGGTCCAGTTCAAGTGCATTAATCCATGTTGGGTTCTGTCAAGGATAAAAATTCAAAACCGTTACGATCACAGATGGTTCCAGTGGGATAGAAATAGAGAACAATAGAGCAATTGTATCTCGCGTTTTGCCCCCCATAGTTACGAACAAGACCACAATTATGCTATGGCTGATCTATGAAAGCAGGACGTAAGCAGAAATTAGTCTAGAAAGCAAGAAAGAGAGCTTAAAGAGACTAAAGAGGAGAGAGATCAATATCATAGTTGAATAACATATGACACAGATTCCCTACTTATAGCCTAAAGGAAGCCCTAAAAAGGAAGCTTCCAGTGGCAAGGGCCCAACTGGGAGGGATAATAGTGTGCCCTCCAAGAAGGCCCCCACTCTCCAGTAATATGTCCAAATGTCCAAATAATGAATAATAAGGCCCAAGGCCAACCATAAAGTCTAAGTGTTAGTAATGAATAAAAAAGGGCCCAAGGCCTGCTTATGCATAAAGTAAAGTAAATGTAAATGGACGTGCCGAACGTAATGAGCCAAGTCCATAACTCTCCCCGACACAGAAAAAGACCCAACTGTCGAAAAGAAACTGGATCAAACAGCAGCAAGCCCACGTGCATCAACAACTAGAGCAGCATCTGATGTAGAGGAATCAACAAGTGCAGCAAGAGCACGATCCTGATCTGCAAGTGATGGCATATGATAAAAGACATCAATAGGCTCCCATGTGGCCTCCTCAATAGGACATCCCACTAGATCAAAAATTAAATCTGCCGACAACGTCGACTATGGTGAAGGCGAACCTGGTGAATGGTAGCTGGTAAGAAAGGGAACAGCTCAGGATCAACATCGTGGCGACGAAGGGAACATCTCGGCCGCGTCATCAGAAACCAAGCAATCTGGAACAACCAGGAATGCCAAGGAACCAAAAGAAGATCAAGCAACAACCAGGAGTGCCAAGGTATCCGTAATGCCCAAGCTAGTAGAGGTTCAGCCCAGAAGATAGGGACATCATACCAAGGTATCCAAAAAGCCCGAGAAGGTAGAACTGCATCAACAACGGGAAGCCAATAAGGAAACTGGAAAAGAGATGGACACTCATCGCGAATAGCCGCATCATACACGTAACCATCAACCATATGTGCAAGGTGCCCCAAGAAAAGATAGCAGCATCGGAAGACCAGCACCAAGGAGTAGGAACATAAGCAGGATGATAGGAAACATGGAGCATAAAGAGATCATCCTGAAATGGTGATGAAGTAGGGCGCTGAACAGCCTCCAAACAATCAGCAAAATGGACAGCAAATCGGTGGAGAAATCCATCGAAGATGGCAAGGTAGTAGGGCGCTGGCCAGCCTCTACCAAATCTGGAAAAACGATGTAAATCTGATGAAAAAATCGACGAAAGTGATGGGTTAGTATGGCGCTGGACAGCCTCTACTAAATCTGGAAAAACGATGGAAATCTGATGAAAAAATCGACAAAAGTGATGGGTTAGTAGGGCGCTGGACAGCCTCTACTAAATCTGAAAAAGTAGTGCACAAGAAAGTGCTCTGATACTTAAGCTATGAAAGCAGAACATAAGCAAGACTTAACCCTAGAAAGCAGGAAAGAGAGAGATCAAGGAGACTAAAGAGAGAGATCAATATCATCAGCTGAATAACAAATGACACAGTTTCCCTACTTATAGCCAAGAGGAAGCTTCCGGTGGCTAGGGCCCAACTGGGAGGGAAAATAGTGCGCCCTCCAAGAAGGCCCCCACTCTCCAGTAATATGTCCAAATGTCCTAATAATGAATAATAAGGCCAAAGGCCAACCATATAGTCTAAGTGTCACTAATGAATAAAAAAGGGCCCAAGGCCTGCTTATGCATAAAGTAAAGTAAATGTAAATGGACGCGGCGAATGTAATGAGCCAAGTCCCACTTTCACCATCCGTGGGTCCTCTTCCTCAGGTTGATGCTGCTCCGGATTTACAAGTTGTTGCTGCGTGCCTTGCGCCTATATGCCTTGATTCACAGATATCATATTCAGTGGCCATTCCTGGTTTCATTGATATTGAGGCCGTATACCTTGGTATTTCTACTATTGCTTTTGCGCATACCTCAAATAGCCCTCCTGGTCCAGTGTTTGGTGTAGTATCTTCTCCATTGGTCTCTATATCTCCATCTCTTGAGTCCGTTATGGCCGATGTTCCTGCTAATTTCTATGGGTTCTTCACGGGTTCACGTTTGATGGTCCCCTCGCTATCGGTGATCAGGTTGTATCTTCTTTCGCTTTACTCCATGGATCTCTGCTTGAGGTTTGTGATCTGCCTCATGATATTTCTACGGTTCCTGACATGATTCATGCGCCTTTGGCCCTTACCGTTACACATTTTCCATCCGAGGATATATGCGAGATGGTCATTATTACTTATCTAGGGTATTTATATGCTGGGATCTTTCTAGATGAGTACACGGGCATCCTTCAGTCTCCTGGTGTTTCTACATATAGGTTTGCTACAGTCCATGCCGATGGTATACACTTTTGGGCTTTTTATGCATTAGAGGTTTTTCATGCGACTGATTCCTTTTTACCTCTTGATATTTGGCATTCTTGGTTATTACGTATCGCTTGGATTTCATTTGGACCTATTGCTCACACTACTGCTTCATTTTCAGCTATGGATATATGCCATTCCTGGTTATTACATATAGCTTGGTTTTCATTTGGACCTGTTGATTGGTGCTGGTTTTTCCATATTACTGATCGCCTATGGTGCGGATATCTCTATGATTATGCATGTGGCTCTCTATCTGTTCCTTGGATTGTTGCTCATTGTCAGGCTTGGCATATCTTGATGGCTTGGGTTATTGCCTCCGTTCCAGCTATTGTTTGTCCGGGTGATCTTCAGGTTCCCCGTCAATTTCGGGTTGCTCCATATCGCTTGGTCTCCGATGTTGAGTTGCCACTTTGTTCTGGTGTTCTGAGACCATCAGGGTACCTAGAGAGAGTTCCTTCTCCTCTCTTGGATAGTTTTTGGGGATGTTGCCGCCATATACTTCAATGTTGCTCATATGTGCTTTGATACTCATTCCGAGCTACATGTGGATATTGCTCCGATGCTTGCTATTGATGTTGCGGATCCTGTTCCTCGTTCCAGTGCATTTCTTCTATTCCTCACTTGTACGCCTGGTGTGTACTTTGGGATTACACTTGCGGCCAGTTCCGATGGGTCATCCGATTCTCCATCCGTTTTTGGTGTATCCTATGATGGATTGGTATGTCCATATGAGGTCTTTCTGGATGAGTTTTTCAGCTACAATTTTTCAATTGAGGCCTCTACTATTTCTAGATTTGTTGCTATTGTTTTTATGCATCATGTCTTTTTAGATGATGCATTGATTTCTTGGAGCTTATGGAGCTTTTGGCATGCTGCTCTTCTCGTGATATGGGCCTTGAGGGTACCGTGTGCCGTTGCTACTTCTCATTCATGGGCCCTATGGATACCTTGGCCTCCCCCTCCATTTGGATTTCCATCTTCTTCTGCTAGTAAGCCTGGTGGTGGACCGTTCATTCCACCTAACCCACCTCCTGGTTTCTTTCCACGTCCCCTAGTTCTTGAGCCACACTTTGCTCGAGACTTTCGTGATAGGGTACAGCTTGCTACCTATTCCGGTTTCTCTGACAGGAACTTATTAGAGAATTGGTTTGCTAAGCTTGACACATATTTTCAGATCTACCCTAAGACTGATCCTCAGAAGATCCAGTTGGCTGCTGTACAACATGGATGCGCTACCACGTGGTGGCAAGTTTATCGAGCTGATTTTGATCGGGAAGGGCTCCATATATGGCATACCTTTCGCCGTGACCTCCGTCATGCTATGATTGATCCTCAGTGGCTCGACCGCCAACGTGATACATTCTGTAGTCTCACTTGAACCTGTGACCTTGCTTTTTATACAGATCTGTTTATGGAGCTTTCTTATCTTTTCACAGATCTACCGCCGATTGAGCTTATTTCTCGTTACATTGTTGGGCTTCGTGGTGCCTTACGTTACGATGTTTCTTCCTTCCGTCCTCCCACACTTGTTGAGGCGATGTCTCTTGTCAGTACTTTACAGCATAAGTACTCTGACACCCTTCCCACTTCTCCCGACCCCGTCCTTCTGCTTCATCTTTTCCCGCTATGTCCACCCCTACACCTGCCGCTTCAGTTCCAGTTCCTTGCATTCTCGACCTGCTTTTGTCCGACGTTACACGTCTCCAGAGTTCGCTGACCTTCAGGATCCTATATCACACAGTTTGAGCGAGTTGCCTGATTTACTTGAGATAGTTATTGATCTACCTGAGCTCGTCATTGTATCCCATAGTGAGTCAGAGTCACATATACAGGTTCCTACTGATGCTGATTCACATATATAGGTTGCGGCTGATATGGTCCTTGATACTTACATAGCATGCTATGATCCTATTGATGATGATGTTCCATCCTTTGATATTGTTGTTGAGTACTTTGATGCTACTCGTGTTCCTGAGCGCCATGCTATAGATGTTGTCGCCTAAGCTCCTTATTTCGATATTATTCATGGGTCTACGGTTTCAGATGCTTTGGCTACTCCAGTAGATCTCCATATGGCATACGGTTATACATTTCATGATGGTCCTATTGTATACTCACTAGCTGATTTTGTTGATACCCGTCTAGATGAGTATGTGGTTCTTCTAGATGCATATTTAGGCCAAAACTTATCAGTTGATGCTTCTGTTATTATGCCTACGTATGTTGTTCCATTTGTGGATCATATTATTCTAGATGCGGGGCGAGAGTATATCGCTTTAGTGGATACAGGCAGTACACATTTATTTATTAGCAGTTACATTTCCACCAGGATTCGTGCTACACCTCTTCCTGCTTCCCAGCCTCTCAGTGTTGAGGTTGCTCATTCCCATTCTTTTCCCAGTTCTCAGATGATTCAGGGCTTGGATTATCGTATTGGTAATTTTTCTGGTCAGGTAGATTTCTACATCATTTCTCTGAAGCACTATGACATTATTTTTGGTGCAGCCTGGTTCTCTTCACTTGGTACTGTTGCTGTGGATCTCTCTCAGCAGACACTTTCCTTTACTCATGCTAGTCAGCATCATTCACTTGTTGGTATTGATTCCCAGGGTGACTATCAGTTGGTTACCGGGAAGCAGTTTATGCGTAGCCTGCCAAAGGCTCAGGATGCAGCTCTTTTTTCCATTCAGAGTACATCAGTTGCTGCTTCACTTTCACCATTCGTGGGTCCTCTTCCTCAGGTTGATGCTCCTTCGGATTTACAGGTTGTTGTTGTGTGCCTTGTGCCTATATGCCTTGATTCACAGATATTGTATTCAGTGGTCATTCCTGGTTTCATTGATATTCAGGCCGTATACCCTGGTGATATTTCTACTATTGTTTTTGCGCATACCTCAGATAGCCCTCCTGGTTCAGTGGTTGGTGCAGTATCTTCTCCATTGGTCTCTATATCTCAATCTCTTGAGTCCGTTATGGCTGATGTTCCTGCTGATTTCTATGGGGTTCTTCACGGGTTCACGTTTGATGGTTCCCTCGCTATTGGTGATCAGGTTGTATCTTCTTTTGCTTTACTCCATGGATCTCTGCTTGAGGTTTGTGAACCACCTCATGATATTTCTACGGTTCCTAACATGATTCATGCGCCTTTAACCCTTACCATTACACATTTTCCATCCGAGGATATTTGCGAGATGGTCACTATTACTTATCTAGGGTATTTATATGCTGGGATCTTTCTAGATGAGTATAAGTTATGGACTCGGCTCATTACATTCGCCATGTCCATTTACATTTACTTTACTTTATGCATAAGCAGGCTTTGGGCCCTTTTTTAATCATTATTTGACATTTAGACTATATGGTTGGCCTTGGGCCCTATTATTGACATTTAGACCATATTATTGGCCTTGGGCCCTATGATTCACTATATTGGTTATTTGGTCATATTACTGAGAGTGGGGGCCTTCTTGGAGGGCGCACTATTTTCCCTCTCAGTTTGGCCCTAGCCACTGGAAGCTTCCTTTTAGGGCTTCCTCTTGGCTATAAGTAGGGATTCTGTGTCTTGTTACTTGGCTTATGATATGATCTCCTTCTTTAGTCTCTTTTCTCTCTCATGCTTTCTAGGGTTAAGTCTTGCTTATGTGATGCTTTCATAGACTAAATCTAGATCAGCCGTGGCTACGTTCATAACTTGGTATCAGTGCACTTTCCTGAGCATCTCCATTGAGCAGATTTTTCTCTCACAGGAGGGCGCCCATCTTCAGCTTGGATCTTCACCATTTTTCAGCCGGATCTTCAGCATTTCTCCACACTTGTCTTGTAGATTTTCACGACGGATCGGAGGAGGACAGGCGCCCACTTGTTGCCCATTTCTAGCGCCCTCTTGCTGGCTGCCTACTGCTGCATTTTCAGCCTTTTTCCTCCCCTATTTTGGGCGCCCTACTGCCTCCTATTTGCTGCCCTATTGGGCGCCCTCATGCTTGCTGACCAGCGCCCTACTGCTCCTTCCTTTGCTGAAAATTTCCGCTTTTTGCTGCCCCTATTCGCCACCTTCCATCAGCCACTCCTAGCGCCCTACCAACCCATCTTTTTGATCCAATTTTTTTTTGCCGTTTACTACCTCTCTTGGACGCCCACACTCCACCATAGCTGGCGTCCTACATCCGCCTCAATTTCAGCTCACCCTCCTACAATGCTTAGAAAGCCACTCCCACCCAACTTCATCGCGCATCGGGATTGCTCCCCGTCTTTATCGCAAACTTTTGTTTACCCTTGAAGGGCGATCTCTGATTTTTCAGCCTTGTTTCCTCGCTGCCCATACCTCCTTTTTGTTATCACTTCCTTTCCTTGGCTGCTCCCTTTCCAGCCCCATAGTCCATTATTGTTTCCCATACTTTTACCCACCGTTTACTCCACGTTGTCGGGTCCTTAGCATCTTTTTTGGAGGCTGCCCGGTACCTCGACATATCGCCGCTATTTTTCAGCTCACTTCCGGTTGCGGTTACGAGGTATTTCTTACTTAGTTGTCCTTTCCGTTCATCTTACATCGCGAGTTCTATTGTGTCTTTTCATTGGCGTGCCTGTTGTGACGACTTATGTCCTCTTCTTCAGTTCGTCCAATTGTTTAGCACATTTCTTTTCTCGCTTACTTTTTCTTCCTCATGGCTAGCTCACCCACTACACCTGCGAGTCATTCCGGACCTTTAGATGAACAGTTTGCTGATATGCGTGACTCTCTTACTCTCCTCAGTAGTCGTTTCGACCAAATGATGACCGGTTTTACCACTCTACAGACCGGCTTTGCCACTATGCAGTCACAAATTGATTCCTTACAGCCAAATGGACCTGGCAAAGCCCCTGTTCATTCATCATTTGGGTCTCCATCTGGACTTCCATCCTCGTCTACTTCCTTTGGCGGTGGGCCTCATTTTCCACCTAACCCACCACCCGGTTTTCCACGTCCTACAGCTCTTGAGTCACATTTTCCACGACATCTAGCTCCTGAGCCACATTTTGCTCGAGATTTTCGTGATCGGGTACAGCTTGCCACCTATTCTGGTTCCTCTGACGGGAACTTGTTAGAGAATTGGTTTGCAAAGCTTGATACTTATTTTCAGATTTACCCTAAGACTGATCCTCAGAAGATCCAGTTAGCCGCCTTACATTTAGATGGACGTGCTGCCACTTGGTGGCGGGTCTACCGACTTGACCCTGATCGGGACGGTCTCCAGTTATGGCCTACCTTTCGTCGTGATCTTCGTCATGCTATGATTGACCCTCAGTGGCTGAGCCGCCAGCGTGATATATTCCGTAGTCTTACTCAGACTGGTGATCTTTCTTCCTATACAGATCAGTTTATGGACCTTTCCTACCTCTTTACAGATCTTCAGCCCACCGAGCTTATTTCTCGCTACATTGCTGGACTTCGTGGTGCTCTACGATACGATGTCTCTTCTTTCCATCCACCCACACTTGTTGAGGCCATGTCCCTTGCTAGTACTTTACAGCATAAGTACCCTGATCCTGCTCCCTTTCGCTTTTCCCGACCCCGTCCATCTCTTTCACCTCTACCATCTCTGGCCCCATCTGCCCCATCCACTGTCGTCCCGACCTCTTCTCTTACTTCTCCCGCTCCTCGCCCTCCGCCTCCTCGTCCTGCTTTTGTCCGACGTTACATGTTTGCAGAGTTCGCTAACATTCAGCAGAAGCGTCTTTGCTTTCGTTGTAAGAGTCCTGACCACATTGCCCGTGATTGCCGCCAGCCCCTGCCTACTTCTACTGCTGTTTTCTACCATGAGGGCACTACCCCAGATGAGTCCGATATCTACATTCATATATCTGATGAGCCTGATCTATCTCCTGAGCCTTCTATTGATTTACTTCCTGCTACTTGCCATGCTCAGCTTGCTTATGCTACCTGGACAGGGTGCCTCGGTCCTCGCTCCATTCGGCTACGTGTGCGCATTACTGGTCGTGAGTATATTGCTTTAGTTGATACCGGCAGCACTCATTCCTTTATCAGCAGTTATGTTCTCAGCCGGATACGCGCTTCACCTATTCCTGCTCCACAGCCTCTCACAGTCGAGGTTGCCAGTTCTCACTCATTTCCTAGTTCTCAGATGTTTCAGGGATTATCCTACCGCATTGGTGATTTTTCTGGACAGGCAGATCTTTATATCATTCCTCTGGAGCGCTATGACCTTATCCTTGGTGCTGATTGGTTTGCTTCATTGGGAGCGGTTACTATGGACCTGGCTCAGCAGACATTGACATTTGTTCATGATGCAGTGACCCACTCACTTGCTGGTATTGATTCTCAGGCAGATTTCCAGCTGATCAGCGGAAAGCAGTTTATCCGCAGCCTACCTAAGGCTCATTGTGCAGCTTTATTATGTGTTTAGCGTGCTGCAGCAGATTCTCCAGTGACTACCTCTCCTCCAGCAGCTGTTCCTCAGGTGATCTCTGACTTATTACATCAGTATGCATTTGTCTTTTCAGAACCTACGACGCTACCACCATTACGTGATGTGAACCACCATATTGATTTGCGTCCTGGTTCTGCTCCTCCCTCCCGGCCTCCTTACCATATGTCTAAGTCTGAGCGTGATGAGGTTGAGCTTCAGATTACTGCTTTACTAGATCAGGGCCTTATTGTTCCTAGTCACAGTCCTTTTGGTGTCCCTGTTCTCCTTGTCAGTAAGAAAGATGGTTCCAAACGCCTCTGCATTGATTATCGTGCCCTCAATAAGTTGACCATCCGTAACCAGTATCCTATTCCTCACATGGATGATCTCTTTGACCAGTTAGGCACCTCTCATCTTTTCTCTAAGATAGACTTACGTTCCGGCTATCACCAGATTAGGATGCATCCTTCGGACGAACACAAGACTGCGTTTCGTACCCATCTTGGTTTGTATGAGTTTCGTGTTCTTCCTTTTGGTCTTACTAATGGTCCACCTACGTTCCAGAATGTGATGAATGACATCATGCGTCCTCTCCTTGGTCGTTGTGTTTTAGTTTATTTTGATGATATTCTTGTTTTTCGTAAGACTCTTGATGAGCATGTGTTACATCTTTCATCTGTTTTTCAATTGCTTGTTCATCACCAGTTGTTTGCTAAACTTTCTAAGTGTTCCTTTGCTGTTGTTGAGATTGAGTTTTTAGGATTTCTCATTTGTGATGGTCGTATTCGTTTGGACCCTCATAAGGTTCGGGCAATCGCTGATTGGCCTGTTCCTACACATGTCCACCATGTTCGTATGTTTCTTGGTCTCGCTACTCACCTTCGTCGTCCTGTTCCTCACTTTGCCACTGTGGCTGCCCCTCTTCATGCCTTTTTGAAGAAGTCTAGTGCTTTTGTTTGGACTTCTAATTGTCAGTTCACCTTTGACACTCTTCGTCGTGCTGTTGTGGAGGCCTCTGTCCTGTGTTTACCACAGTTTGATCAGAAATTTATTGTTGAGACCGATGCTAGTAATGTTGGTTCAGGTGCCTTGCTTCGTCATTCTCAGTGTATTATTGCTTATGAGTCGCGTCGTTTACGCTCTTATGAGCAACGTTATTCTGTCCATGAGAAAGAGCTTCTTGCCATTATCTATGCTCTTAAGAAGTGGCGCCATTACCTGTACCGTGTTCCTTTTGATATCGTTACTGATCATCAGTCCTTACGTTATCTCTTCTCCCAGTGTGATCTTAGTGATCGTCAGTTTCGTTGGTTGCAGTTTTTACAATCTTTTCATTTTTCTATTTTGTATCGTCCTGGTCGTGCTAACACTGCTGCTGACGCATTGTCTAGACTTCCTGCTTTATTGAATACCCTTGTTGCCACGATCCCTTCCTGGTTTGATGATCTTCCATCTGCTTATCTTACATGTTCTGATTTTCGTGATGTTTATAGTTCTGCTCCACCTATGTCGTCTTCACCTCATCAGGCTTATTCCATTGTTGACCACCGTCTTTATCATTATGGTTCTCTTTGTATTCCTAGTTCTTTGGGTATCCGTTCTCAGTTGTTGTCGGATGCTCATTCGTCCCCAGTTGGGGGTCATTTTGGTTTTCAGAAGTCTTATGCTCGTCTTAAGGATCATTTCTATTGGCCATCCCTTAGGAAAGAGCTTGTTGTACTTATTCGTACCTGTCCTTTCTGCTTACGTAATAAGTACTCCCGTGCTAAGTCCGCTGGTTTGCTTCAGAGTTGGCCTATTCCTCACCGCCAGTGGACTGATATTTCTATGGACTTCATCATTGGCCTTCCTCGCACCCGTCGTGGTCACGATTCATGTATGGTGGTAGTTGACAGGTTCTCGAAACAGGCACATTTCATACCCGTCCGCAGTACTATCACAGCAGAGCAGTGTGCACGCTTGTTCCTTTCAGAGATATTTCGCCTACATGGGTTTCCTCGTACTATCCTTTCTGATCGGGATAGTAAGTTTACATCATTGTTCTGGACAGAGCTTATGCGTATATTGGATGTACAGCTTTTTATGGGGTCTGCTTATCATTCTACTTCTGATGGGCAGTCTGAGGTCCTTAACAGGATCCTTGAGGATTATTTGCGCCATTTTGTTACTCCTTCAGGGAAGGATTGGGATCAGCACTTATGTTTGGCAGAGTATAGCTATAACAGCTTTGTTAGTACCAGCACCGGCGTTGCACCATTTTTATTATCTCATGGTTATGCACCTCTTTTACCTGGTATTCCTCTTCCTCCTGAGGATACACCTGTGACACTGTCTTCATTTCTATCAGGTGCTCGCGAGCTTATTCTCCAGGCCAGTTCCCAACGCCTACGGTTTGCACGTCATCATTTTATTCAGGGCCATGCTTCTACTGAGAAGCTTGCACCACGTTATTATGGGCCTTATTGTATATTGGAGGTTCTTAGTCCAGTTACATATCGTCTTCAGCTTCCTGCTTCCACACGTGCCTGTGATATATTCCATGTCAGTTTATTACGTGCTGCTATTGAGGATGATGCTCCTCGTGATGCTGAGTTTCCTACTGCACCGGATCTCTTTCCTTTATTACCTGCTGCTATCCTTCAGGTGCGTTTGCATCATAGTCGACGCCGCCGGCAGATTCAGTTCCTAGTCCAGTGGGATGGTCGTCCTGTTGAGGAGGCCACATGGGAGCCTATTGATGTCTTTTATCATACACCGTCACTTGCGGATCAGGCTCGTGCTCTTGCCGCACTTGTTGATTCCTCTACATCAGCTGTTGCTCCAGTTGTTACTACACCAGATGCTGTTCCAGTTGATCCTCCAGGGCTTGCTGTTACTTGATCTAGTCCTTTATGGCAGTTGGGTCTTATTTTTGTGTCGGGGAGAGTTATGGACTCGGCTCATTACATTCGCCATGTCCATTTACATTTACTTTACTTTATGCATAAGCAGGCTTTGGGCCCTTTTATATTCATTATTTGACATTTAGACTATATGGTTGGCTTTGGGCCCTATCATTGACATTTAGACCATATTATTGGCCTTGGGCCCTATGATTCACTATATTGGTTATTTGGTCATATTACTGAGAGTGGGGGCCTTCTTGGAGGGCACACTATTTTCCCTCTCAGTTTGGCCCTAGCCACTGGAAGCTTCCTTTCAGGGCTTCCTCTTGGCTATAAGTAGGGATTCTGTGTCATTTGTTACTTGGCTTATGATATGATCTCCTTCTTTAGTCTCGTTAAGCTTTCTCTCTCCTGCTTTCTAGGGTTAAGTCTTGCTTATGTGATGCTTTCATAGACTAAATCTAGATCAGCCGTGGCTACGTTCATAACTGTATACGGGCATCCTTCAGTCTCCTTGTGTTTCTACATATAGGTTTGCTACAGTCCATGCCGATGCTATGGATATATGGCATTCCTGGTTATTACGTATAGCTTGGTTTCCATTTGGACCTGTTGATTGGTGTTGGTTTTTCCATATTACTGATCACCTATGGTGCGGATATCTCTATGATTATGCATGTGGCTCTATATCTGTTCCTTGGATTGTTGCTCATTGTCAGGCTTGGCATATCCTGATGGGTTGGGTTATTGCCTCCGTTCCAGCTACTGTTTGTCTAGGTGATCTTTAGATTCCCCGTCATTTCAGGTTGCTCCATATCGCTTGGTCTCCGATGTTGAGTTGCCACTTTGTTCTGGTTTTCCGAGACCATCATATTACCTTGAGAGAGTTCCTTCTCCTCTATTGGATAGTGTTTGGGGATGTTGCCGCCATATACTTCAGTATTGCTCATATGTGCTTTGATACTCATTTCCAACTACACGTGGATATTGATCCGATGCTTGCTACTGATGTTGGGGATGTTCCTCGTTCAAGTGCATTTCTTCTATTCCTCACTTGTGCGCCTGGTGTGTACTTTGGGATTACACTTGCGGCCAGTTCCGATGGGTCATCCGATTCTCCATCCGTTTTTGGTGTATCCTATGATGGATTGGTATGTCCATATGAGGTCTCTCTGGATGAGTTTTTCGGCTATAGTTTTTCATCTGAGGCCTCTACTATTTCTAGATTTGTTGCTATTGTTTTTATGCATCATGTCTTTTTAGATGATGCATTGGTTTCTTGGACCTTCTGGAGCTTTTGGCATGCTGCTCTTCTTGTGATAGGGGCCTTGAAGGTACCGTGTGCCATTGCTACTTCTCATTCATGGGCCTTATGGATACCTTGGGCTTTTGACCATGCTGGTGCACATTTCTCCATTTTAGCTATCCTTTGTCAGAATGATGATCTCTTTATGATCCATGTTTCTTGGCATATCGCGTGCTTTTCCATGCTACTACAGCGTGCCTGTCATCCTGCTTATGTTCCTACTCCTTGGTGCTGGTCTTCCGATGCTGCTATCTTTTCTTGGGGCACCTATATCACTGAGTTTGCACATATGGTTGATGGTTACGTGTATGATGCGACTTTTCACGATGAGTGTCCATCTCTCTTCCAGTTTCCTTATTGGCTTCCCGTTGCTGATGCAGTTCTACCTTCTCGGGCATTTTGGATACCTTGGTATGATGTCCCTATCTTTTGGGCTGATCCTCTACTATCTTGGGCATTACGGATACCTTGGCATTCCTGGTTGTTGCTTGATCTTCTTTTGGTTCCTTGGCATTCCTGGTTGTTCCATATTGCTTGGTTTCAGATGACGCGGCCAAGATGTTCCCTTCGTTGCCATGATGTTGATCCTGAGCTGTTCCCTTTCTTACCAGCTGCCATTCACCAGGTTCGCCTTCACCATAGTCGATGCTGCTGGCAGATTCAGTTTTTGGTCCAGTTCGATGGTCATCCAATTGAGGAGACCACATGGGAGCCTATTGATGTCTTTTATCATACACCATCACTTGCGGATCAGGATCGTGCTCCTCCTGCACTTGTTGATTCCTCTACATCAGATGCTGCTCTAGTTGTTGATGCACTAGGGCTTGCTGCTGTTTGATCCAGTTTCTTTTTGGCAGTTGGGTCTTTTTTTTTTGTGTCGGGGAGAGTTATGGACTCGGCTCATTACATTCGCCGCTTCCATTTACATTTACTTTACTTTATGCATAAGCAAGCCTTGGGCCCTTTTTTATTCATTAGTGACACTTAGACTATATGGTTGGCCTTTGGCCTTATTATTCATTATTAGGCCATTTGGACATATTACTGGAGAGTGGAAGCCTTCTTGGAGGACGCACTATTTTCTCTCCCAGTTGGGCCCTAGCCACCGGAAGCTTCCTTTTAGGGCTTCCTCTTGGCTATAAGTAGGGAAACTGTGTCATTTGTTATTCAGCTGATGATATTGATCTCTCTCTTTCCTGCTTTCTAGGGTTAAGTCTTGCTTATGTGCTGCTTTCATAGCTTAAGTCTTGCTTATGTGATGCTTTCATAGCTTAGCTCTAGATCAGCTGTGGCTCTATTTGTAACTGCACTCCAGAGGAATGATGTAGAAATCTGCTTGACCAGAAAAATCACCAATGCGATAATCCAATCCCTGAAACATCTGAGAACTCGGAAAAGAATGGGAACGAGCAACATCAACACTGACAGGTTGGGAAGCAGGAATAGGTGTAGCACGAATCATGGTGGAAATGTAACTGCTAATAAATGAATGTGTACTGCCTGTATCCACTAAAGAAATATACTCTCGCCTCGCATCTAGAATAATATGATCCACAAATGGAAAAAACATACGTAGGCATAATAACGGAAGCATCAATTGATAAGTTTTGGCCTAAATATGCATCTAGAAGAACCGCACACTCATCTAGACGGGCATCAGCAAAATAAACTAGTGAGTATACAATAGAACCATCATGAAATGTATAACCATATGCCATATGGAGGTCTACTGGAGTAGCCAAAGCATTTGAAAGAGCAACCGTAGACCCATGAATAATATCGAAGTAAGGAGCATAGGCGACAACATCTATAGCATGGCGCTCATAAACATGAGTAGCATCAAAGTACTCAACAATATCAAAGCATGCAACATCGGCAATAGTAGCAAGGCATATTATATCAGTATCAAAGCATGGAACAATATCATAGCATGCAACGACATCATCAATAGTATCATAGCATGCTATATCAGTATCAAGGACCATCTCAGCCGCAACCTGTATATGTGAATCAGCATCAGTAGGAACTTGTATATGTGACTCTGACTCATTGTGGGATACAATGACGAGCTCGGGTAGATCAATAACTATCTCAAGTAAATCAGGCAAGTGTGTGTGATATAGAATCATCCTCATGTGTATCGCTAGCAATGTGTGAATCAACCTTATGTGAATCGCTAGAAATGTGTGACTCTATCTCAAGAAAATGGAACCTCGCATATGGAAGAATGCTCACGAGAGGAATCAGAAGGAGTAGATCTCTCAAGACCTATAATACCACTCGTAAGAGCGACAGGAGGAACAATTATAGAATTATCATCGGAAAATATAAGAAGGCGAAGTACTGGTAGAAAGTCATGCCACTCAGAGATAGGCGAATGAGAATGGACATAATCAAACCACTTCGACCTAGCAGAACCCTTTAAGAGAAAAATTGCATCAAGAATCTTATTAGGACTTGGACAAGTTGCCGAGAAGTATCAAAGTAATACTAAAGACATGTGAGCCATTTGTCGACATATGTTCAGATGGTATATCACTATTAACAACAAAAAGATAATCTAAAGGGGATAGAGACCGAAAATCAGAAGTCATGATAAAAAATAAATTTACAATTAACGGAAAAGAATATGTAACCCAATGATCCAAATAATTTGGGTGGTTTTTATTTTTATATTTTATAATGGAGTGTAGAAAACGAAGAAAAAGTGAAAAATGAAATCGACAATGAAAATGAATTATGGAATTGAAACGCAAATGGAACGGAAACTAATAACAAATAACGAAAGACAAAATGAAAAATGCGATGGACAACACAAACTACAAAATGGAATGAAAATAACAAAACAACAGCCATAGGCAGAAAGTTAAGCCAGGCAAGACGCTAATCAAGTGGACGAACTGAAGGAGAGGACATAAGTTGTCACAACAGGAACGCCAATGAAAAGACGTCACAAATAGTGTAGGTAGTACCTCGCAACTGCAAACTAGAGCGTGCTGAAAACGGTACTAAGATGAAGAGATACCGGGCAGCCACCAAATAGAGATAAAAAATGTTTTTGGGCCGCTTTGTAGCTGGAAATTATGCGAAATGAACTACGTATAGGCTGTAGAAAGCTGCTGGAAATGTGCACGGACAGCCACCGATCAAATCTGTCAAGGAAATGCGTTGGAGCTGGAAATTTTGCCAAGTATTGGGGCCAAATGGGGCGCTGGACAGCCACCAAGTAATGCTGCAAGAGATGCTGGAAAAAATGCGTCGAAAAGGCTGGAAAACAGCGAATATGAAGGTTGTAAAAATGCGCTGGACAGCCTCCGGACAACAAATGTAAAGGTTGGAAAAACAACAAGTATGAGGGTGGTGATGAGCCTGCAATCAAATGTGGATTTGGGGTAGCAAACGGAAGTGGAATGAAGTAAAAATTGGAGGGGGATGGGCGCTGGACAGCTTGCAAACAAGGTGTGAAAAATGGCTGCAAACGGAGACAAAAACGGATGAAAGTGACAAGTATGAAGGGGCTGGACAGCCTGCAAACAAAAGTGAAGAGAGGGCTGCAAATGGAAGGAGGAACGGATGAAAGAGATGAGGGAATTGGGTGATGGAGAGCCTGCAAACAAGCTGGAAATGGGTGATGGAGGGTTGGAACTTGGGCGCCGGAAATAATTTACCCAAAAAAAAAAAAAAAAAATTCTGGCCGCCAAATTTAGCGGAAGTACTTCCGCTAACTATCTGCTAAAGCTCCGCCAAGGAAAATGCTCTGATGGGAGCTGGTCCTCCTCCAAACTGTGCTGAATGTTGCTGAAGCAAAGAGATGAAAGCCCTCAGCAAAGAGAAAACAAAAAATCAGCAAGGAAAATGAGCGCCCAATCAAAAAATCAGATCTAAAATTCAGAAATCAGGAAAGTGCTCTGATACCAAGTTATGAACAAGACCACAATTATGCTATGGCTGATCTATGAAAGCAGGACATAAGCAGGAATTAGTCTAGAAAGCAAGAAAGGGAGCTTAAAGAGACTAAAGAGGAGAGAGATCAATATCATAGCTGAATAACAAATGACACAGATTCCCTACTTATAGCCTAAAGGAAGCCCTAAAAAGGAAGCTTCCAGTGGCAAGGGCCCAACTGGGAGGGATAATAGTGCGCCTCGAAGAAGGCCCCCACTCTCCAGTAATATGTCCAAATGTCCAAATAATGAATAATAAGGCCCAAGGCCAACCATAAAGTCTAAGTGTCAATAATGAATAAAAAAGGGCCCAAGGCCTGCTTATCGCGACAGTAGCAGGGGGGGCGTTGCCCCCCTTGCACCCCCCCAAGATAAAAATGGGGTCCAAATGCGCGCCGATAAGGGCCCAATATTTATGCCCCCATGCACATTGCACTCACATCTCCAGTGAAATGATTGCAAAAGTGATCATCATCCATAGAGTTGATAGCCCAAACTATAGCATTCGCCATTAACAATTATTGAGAACCAGAGCAAATACTGACTTTTATCTGTTTGTGCCCTATCTACTGCACTTCTAGGAGGCAAAACGTTGGTTTCACCATTGTTCCCCTAAAAAAATTTCAGCTATAAGCTATTTTTCCAAAATAAATAAATAAATTCGTGAATCGCGATTCGCTGCAACTATGTTTTGAGGGGTGCCCATCTTTCTTCTGAATTCGTGAAGCAAACAATGAGTGTAGAAGGGTCTCTCTTGGTTCTCCAAGCTCTATCCAATCCTTTGGAGTGGTGGGAGAGTGTACTTGAAAGAAAGCTGGTTCTTTCGGTCATTGGATCATTGGTGTCTTCCACCCCTCGGAGCCTAATATTCAGGGATCTGTACTCCCACATTCGCTTTTCGGATATGGTGGCTGAAATGACTCGGTTGAAGGAGTGTGTACCTTCCGTCCTCCTTGAAAAGAGAAGCCCACGCTGTTGTCTCAACCTTATGTTGCTCTATCTTCTCTTCCAACTCTTGAATCTTTGTAAGTTCTCCTTGTTTGCTTATTGCTGCCTCCAAAGAAGTAATCCGGGTGAGTATGATTTCTCGTTTGGCGGACATAGATTGAATGATCGCTTGAAGCTGTCCCATTTCCTTTCGTAGAGAGCTGGATTCTTGTTTGATCTGCTCGATGCGGGGGGGGGGCTTGGGCTCCCCTTCCCTTAGCCATGTCACGACCTACTGCTCTACCCAACCAGCGAGGGCTATGGATCAGCGGGCCAACAGACCGCGACAGTTAGGACAGCGGGAGCGTGCCAGATCAGCGGGCCAGGGACAACGACAGTCAGGAATAGATCAGCGGGAGTGTCCCAGATCAGCGGGCCAGGGACAGCGACAGTCAGCGAGCAGTCAGCGGGATGCCCCATCGCGACCAGAGGAGAGAGAGAGAGAGAGAGAGAGAGAGAGAGAGAGAGAGAGAGAGAGAGAGAGAGAGAGAGACCATGCCGAGGGATAGGGATCCCCTACGGGATCACGTTACCATCGCTGCGGCCTATGGCACATCGGGCATGAAGAGATTGCAGATATTGTCACCTCAGTTACACGAGAGGGCCCACACGCATCATGGCACATTTGTTACGTTTGAGGGGGTACGAGATTGCCCCTTGCATGCATGCTTCTGACACGATACTCACTCCTGCTGCACCGGGGACGAGGCTGGCCCTTCGAGGTTGGGGTCCAGAGAGAGAGGTAAACATTCAACTCTTACACTTCAAGCATTTCATTTTTTGAAATTTGACTATTGCAACGTGCTTTTTTATTTTAACTTACATCACAGACTAGTTACTGGTCACGACTCACTATAGTCCAGTGTCGCCAGGCACCTAACTTCTAAATTGAATTATCTTTTTTGGCAGATCGAGATGCCGTCACAGTGACGTAGCCGGAGGCCACCACATCACGCCCCCCAGTTGCCTTCCGCTCACCCCTCGTTTCTTATATGTCTTATATTAGTCTTAAATAAAGTTAGGCTATAACTAGAGTCTAGGACTAAAAAACAGTGATAGTACAACTAGAGACAATATGCATGGAAAATTAATAATCCCATAAGCATTCAAGGCAACTCACTGACAATCCATCAGGTATTCTAATCAACTGTGGCCTGAGTTCTGTTAGTGAAAATCTTTGTGGGTCTTCTGGATATCACATCATCCTGGCTTGTTACTAGAATTTGGAGCATATTTATAGGTCGCATCTTCACGCAATATAATATTCCAAAAACCATAGAAATGCATATATGCTAATAAGAAATGATGAACTTCAGATTAGAAACTACCCACATATAAGGGAAAAATATGGAAACTTTAGGACCTGCCTGAATATATGTAGCTAAAAGCAAAGGTTTAGATTAATAGCCTGTGAAGTACCTCCATGTTTCCAGTGACCAACTGTTCCATCACAGCTGTTCTAACAACTGGCAATGTGAGTTTTTCAATTGTTTGGGGAGATGGCTCAATGAAACGCTCCTCTCCGCCCAACATGGCACGCATTAAGTGATGCGCAGTTGCTCGCTCCAGGCTCTTTGGCATAGCTCGATAATGTGACAGGTATAGCTGTTTAGCCCTGTCCAATGCCTCCTCAAGCCACACATTGTGCTGTAATTCGTAAAATTGTGAAGTGAATATTAGATTGCTTATCAGTGAGACTTAAAACGTAAAAGTGGTAACTATTTAGTAAAACTCATGTTCTCCTCTTCCTTTGGTGATAAGCTTGTTTCCTTATACAGGCACGTCTCATTCCTAACACGCCTACATCAATGCAGATTCCACGCGTCCACTGAACATACCCCGAGGTAAATGACCAGTTATTAATGCTAAAATGTTAGCAAAATCGCATCCTTCATCACTGCCACACTAACATAAAGAAAAAGACTCCATAAGCGAAGTTCCTTAACAGATAGCAGAAAAGGAAAAGCTTGTGGTGGAAGAAACTAAGTTTTCTTCAACAGTAGACAACAAATGAAATATCAGTTCATATTCACTACCTCAAGAACCATATGGAGAAGCTGAAAGGCAGCACACATTCCACCATCACGAACAGTAAAATGAAAGTCCATGCAGATAAATTCCTCGTCTGCTTCTAACACGCAATTTATAAGGTTGCTGACACAAAACAACTCCACCTGCAAACATATGAGATTAAATTGTTGAATGAAACAAAACTATATAAACTATCAAATCTATGTGCGAAATAAATAGCAATAATGAATAGATCGCAGCAAACTAGGACTTTTCTTTATATCCAAAAATGTTTTGGCAGAAGGATCTAAGATTCGTAGATCTAAGGTTCAAAAAAATAAATTCGTTACCGTTAATAGGCATTGTTTTAGGATCTAAGACTCATAGAACCACATTAACTAGAAATCCAAAGCAGTTACAATGCTGATGAACACCAGCCAAAGATTTCCTTCCAAAAGATAAACTTCTATTTTTGAAAACCGTAGAAAGTGGAATGTTAGCTGACAGCTCTTTCCTCAGCTTGAGGTGTTGAGTTATACTCCACTCAGCCAAACACGGGCATGTAAGATAACGAAAATTACTAGAACTAGCCACACTTGTTCAAAGTAAATTTCATATCTCGACAGGATATTAATCAGTTTTGTGAAAAGATAAGATCTATTTTTATCAGAAACCGCCCGAATTCAAGGGACCAACTTGCAAGTTGGAAGTTATACAGGGACCCTGGACTTCACTACATGTATATTTTTTAGGCAATTCCAGCATATGCATGGCTTGGGCTCTATCCAAATTCGAACTGAGATTAACCTTGTAGTGGTGCTCCATTTACGCATGCGTGCCTATTCCAGAAGAATTTCAAGACGGCATTGATTTTATGGTTGGTTAGGAGCATTATTGGTCCCTTCCTGATCCCAAAAAACATGGCAATTTCTTATCACCCCACAGCTGGAAAGGATGGAGAAATAAACAAAAATAGAATATGACAAACAAGCATTTAAAGAAAAGTGCCTACTGAAACTGGCAGTGCCTTTCTGCAGACATGAGCAACATTACAACTAGTAATAAACTACGAGGAAATGTAGCCCCCAAATTGACAAAAGAAACAACTCAAACAAGACTTTTCTGAGAAGCCAAACACAGCTTCAAAACAGGGCCCTTCTATTACTCCACATTCGAAAAAACTGTGCATGGGAAGCTATCATAAGCCAATCAGTTGGTTTATGCTAATCAAACTAAGAAACAAGTTACAACTGAGAAATCAAACGAGGTCAGAATTTAGAGTAATTTATGATTCTATCTGAAAGCTTCTGTGCAATCTGCTCAACAGGCAAAAGTATCTATAAATGCAGTCTACCAAGCATATATCTGGACCTGCATTATCCTGGAAGGGCTGTTTGTTTCCGTAAGGGTGAAAATACTGTCCTAACACAAGGTAACAGCACACCTATGCCAAACTCAATAAACAATTCTTTGTTCAACAAGGGAAGAATCCGCTGAAAACAGGTCAGCAACTAGAATGTTTGAAACTATTCTTATTAGAATCATAAGTAATCTAATCTTGAGAACCACTTACAATATAGCAGTCACATCTAACCCCAAAGTATAGGGCAATAGCAGGTCCTTACTCCTCAGCCCAAACTACTCAGAGTCACTTTTTTGTTGCACACATCTAGTTTGATACCAGGTACTGTCATGACCATATCTTAGTTGACTTTAGGATTGTCCATCAGTTACAACTCAACCCATCCCTTAATGCTGAGGTGTCTTTCCTCACACAATAAAAAAAAACTTATGCTGTAATAATTATCAACAACTAGACAGCTGCACACATTTTTAAGCTTGAAAATGACACTTGAATTCATATCAAAAGAGAGACGGCAATGATACAAATCTGAAAACTTAAGTCCAATTTCGCTGTGTGATTTCTGTTGTTACAATGCCCTATATTTACCAATCATAGAAGTTTCAGTACCAGCAACAAAACATAAAGCAAGGCCTTGATAGTTGAGAAGGAGATTGAACAAGGGCAAGACAACAAAAGTGAAAAAAAATGAAGCTTCTTCCAGTTCATCCCACCAACCAAAAAAATGGATAGCAACTCTAGGAGAGAACTAAGAGGCCTTTTCAAAATATTTCCAGAACACAGATAGTTCCATTTCTCCTCTTCATTGAGATTTGAACCACAATCTGAGTCGAACTGGTTCACCCAATTCAAATCAGATATTGGGTTTAAGCCGATTCATAAAAAATCAGTGGCTATATCATGCAGAATCACATTGTAAATGACCTTGATTGTAAATGAGCGATTGTAAACTATACAGTGCCCAATCTATCTACAATCAATCTTCTTGTACATAATACAAAAGTATTGTTTGAAACCCTAAGTCCGATTCTCCGATTCTTTCCAAAGGGGCCCAATTCTGAACCATCTGAGAGCCTATTCTTCTTACTCTGAAAGCCAGGAAAATATGGAGCATACAGCAGCTTAAGGTTGAAGGATTCATGGAAACCCAAAGCTGGGGGACACCCATGAACTACCATTCAAAGGATCAGCATCAAGGCATTGGTCAATATATGTTGCTAAATTGTCACCATATCAACTGAAGAAAGACAAAAGTCATCAACCTTCAATGGTAAATGAGAATCAAGATTAAAATGGATTCTTCAATATTAGATTTGAAGTAAGCTGAATAAGCACTCAACTAGGTTGGGAATGGGCTTGACAAGCTGTAAAAGCTATATGAGAAAATGAAATAACTTGATACTTACAATTGATGGACAAGAAGGAGAACTCTTGATTTTACTTTGGTGATCTAATATGTGTTGCAAAACACAGTGGAACCAACATTCAATAAAAATGAGTAGCATGAAGGTTAAGCATATCCCTGCCTTTTCCCAGAATTTGCCCCATGTAGTAAATTGTTAGATATCCAAGTACAATAAAGGAAATACATGGCCTAAATCAACAGTATTTTTGGAAGCGTCTCATCAAAAGGTTGTCTCTCTAAGGGTAGCCGGTGTTGACAATAAGTTCCTTTCTGCCATAGGCAGCTAGTTGTGCCCTCTACCTTCCTTTCTGGTTCTTGGATCACACCAGGTCATAGCTTCAATGGATAGACTAGCCTACTCACCAAATCTCTATGCATAACCTGACAACTGACGTGTAGCGATGCTAACAGCCACCCTCCACGTCTCAGTTGGTGACAACTGTAACCCACCTAGGTCTAGATGCCTAGGCTGGTCATTGTCAACACCATGTTTGACAGTTAGCTGACCCTTTGGTAATCAATCCATCTGGAGTTCTTTAATCCAATACTGGACCTGAACAAGTATATGATGCTTGGTAGCCTAGTGGCACACCTTCCTTTACCACCATCGTTCAAAAGGGATTTAAACAATCTGACCTACCAAACATGAAATGTCCACTGGGACCAACGCTATATTTGTATTATAGGTTCAACTAAGTGATAAGCAAAATAGACCCACACTGTCTCATTTTTAAACTTGCCACAACTTGATGGCAAATTTTACTTTGATCAAAAGTCAAGTTTCTCAGAAAAGGTTTTAAATGTGCGCTAAGCATACAGATATCAGTAATTGATGTAAGGACATGAAAAATTCCAGTGGTTCTCGAAGGTTGAGAGAAAGAAGATGAAGAGCAAAAATAATTAGGCACCAGCAATGCTATAAAAATATATATCATCACTATCCTTGCCACATTTTAAAACTTTATCAGAACCCGGTTCACCTGCTCTCTTGAAAATCCACCAACAACACCACCTTCGCTGAGTGTGCGAACTCCAACAGCAACTGCTCCACTTGTGTCAGGTGTTTCTCTTGCTCGTCCTCCAGCGACAACTAATCGCATTACACCTCCCTTTGCTTCATTCTGTGTAATCTGCACTCATAAGTATAATCTGAATGTGTCTATTAACTTTTTTTAGCAGAAAGAGCCCCTTACAAGGAAGTGGAGCGGTGCAAGCATTTACATAGATAAGCACAAAAACATAATGAAACTGCTTAGCCTACCTAACAAACTGTTCCAGATTTTGCATTATGTTAGTTCCTATCCAGTCAAAAGGATGCCTGATAGGCAGTCCTATGACAACTTAAAAGAATTAGAGTGTCAGATGGACAGAGGTCATAATATTGATATCACAAGATGAAAAACAAGACTTATTAAGGATAATGTAAGAGTTATAAAAATCAAAATTTCCTAGAAAGAAACTAAAAGAGTGATAACCGATTTCTTTAATACGTATCATATTCTGGCAAGTCTTGGCCATGCCAACATAGCTTAAAACTTCCTGCGATACTTGGAATCTAATCAACAAAGGCATTCCAATGTCCAACTTTTTGTACCGCAAAACCAGGCAGAACTAGCATCCAAAAGAAAATGCTAAAGACAAGGCTGATCTTCTCTGGCAAATAGAAACTTCCTTATAAGTCTTGATAGATATGACTGATTTTCTATATAATGTTTTCTATTAAACTATTGTCGATTTTACACAGAACTTGGGGAAATAATATGCATGCTTTGAAGTTTGAACCTATCAAATACAGCCATACAGGTTATGTGATGTCAGTAATTGCATACATACCTTGTAGTTTACCCGAATACCATTGGATAATCTGCGTAAAACAACACCAGTTGCATCATTAACAACCTTTAAAAGCATGCCACCATCAGTAACTGGTACAAACGATGGTTTTCTTTCCATGTGTAAGTTTGCCAATTGTATGGGAGAAACCAACTCCTTTGGAACCTCTAGCTTCACAAGTCAACAAAGTACACATAATTAATACTCCTCGACAAAACCACAGAATAAGACAAGTAAAGCAAGAAAGCTCCTTTTGGCTCAACTTACATTTACAACTAGGCAAATTCATAGTATAACTATGTACTAGTAGAAATATGCTGTTTCAGTCAAATTTACGTCCCTTCAGCTTTGTGAAATCAGGTAAAGCTTAGACCCCTTCCTCTAGATTTCGAAACCCAAATGCAATTATTCAGAAACCCAGATATAGTTTTCTAAGTATCTTTGACAAAGCACTACAACTTCTCAGTAAAACGCCCAGAAAGGCAAATTGCCATAAACAATATGCCTTTGATGGTAAACATCAATCATTGTGGACAAGAGCGTCCCACACTTTCCATATTGAAATGATGATTTCTGGATGAAATTCATAAACTAATATAGGCCAAGAAGCTAAAATACGTGTGTGACCACTGTTAACATTTCTCCTTCATTAGCAGAATTCTTGCTATCTTGCGAAATAAGTGGCTGATCTTGCATGTACCAAGTCTTGCTTTCCTTGGACAATGTATTTTCACATATGCATATCTGCAACTATGTAGATTTATATGGAGCCACTGGGATCCACAGCTTCTTAAACAACAATGGAGCCTTTACCTATGCTCAACCACATTACAGCAAAAGCCCAAGTTAGGTTGTTCACATTTCCCTTCAAAAGAGGTGTTGTTTTAGGGGTTCAGAAGAATATACCACCGCAGACAGTTGAACATCCAGAACCGAAGCTTATTAAAGGGTAGCTCATAGCAGCACTGTGCACGCTCATAGCAGCACTGTGCACGTAGAGTAGCTGTAACTGAGTCAGGTTGAAGGTTTTTCCTTGATGAGAACCATTATTATCATTATTTGCAACAATATGTTGTGAGCTCATAAAGTTGTGCATCTAATCCCTTGTCTCATCGGCAAGTTCAGATGATCAAAAGGTATAAAGCACTTTGCAAGACTGAAAAAGTAGGTGCCAGCTATTCTACGCTTCAAAATTTCTAGCGTTATAGTCTGCTAGGGTTCTGAAATGCAGACTAACAACTTTCAAGAGCTGCTGGCTGTTTTTATGGACTTTCTTGTATGATCAGGTCATATTCTTCTTTTCTTCAGTTCTTTTTACTGATATGCTCAAGGTATTCCACTTTTGGTGCCATTGTTGCAAGAAAAATTCATCCCTCCTGATAAGGGCGCCTGCCCTTAAGGTTGCTTTGCAGGTCCTTGAAGACATACTAGGGGCAATCCAAAACATCTACACATAACTACAGGGTTAACAATTCAGCTACTGCATTGCTTCATTATTAGGAGTCGAATTCCTCAAGTGACGTCAAGCTATTTGTCAAGTTAATTACTGGTTTGTTGCTCAAACTATACGAGCTAATACAGCTTAATTGGGAATCTTTAATGTCTAAAATAGAGTGATACCTGCCTAAATCTTCTACCTAAAATCAGGATACAGCTTGTTTATGATGACCCCCAAAGTTAAAGTCTTTGCAAATTTGTTGCATACTTTGGTCACAAGTGATACTCCTGCTCAGTTGCAGTTATGTAAACCAGATTCCATCTTGTTTAACTTTTTCTTTTGCATGCAACTCTGCAATCGCTCAAGCTAGGAATCATGTGCATCCGTCACAAACGCACTTATAGATGCCATTTGCACAAGATATAAGAGTACACAGAAGTACATAGATTAAACACTTTCTATTATCCCACCTTGGGGTCTTGCTTGGCTCAGGTGTTTTCACCTATCCAACAAGATCCTTGCTGATCTTGAACTTGATCAAACCAAACAAAATAAAACTAGCTCACTATGTTTTCGACTCGTCTTAGAAGCCCGAGCTAGAAATGGTAAAATCTTACTAAAGCACTGTTTTTTTCTTTTTGAAGCTTGAATCAAGGATGTTGTGGCTTTGAGTGAATCTTGCCTCCACCTTGATCAATATGTTCACAAGGGGCTTTGGCTAGACAGCTTTAGGCTTTGTCTTTGCGAAGAACCACAAGTATGATTATTTTTCTCATCTAATCAACAAAGTTGTCACTCTTATCTCTGTCATCCATCAATGTTTTCCATCCTAGTCTTCATAAAAACTTTTACCTGTAGGATACTAGGAACTTCAATAAGAATTCATATGAACTTGAGATAACCACAAATGGCTAACTTGTGAAAATTTGGTTATGAAGTGCTCAGTAAGGAGATATGCAACCACAGCAACTTGCTTGAAAGGTTTAGGGCAGTTTGCTCTTTGATGTGAACTACAAGATTCCTCCAAGATATGGGCAACAAATAAATATTGAGCTCTTCTTATCACGGGCAGTATTAGAAAGAAAATTAGTAACAGATACTAGCTTGTTGATCCTTTCATCAAATAGCAAGTAAAGAAGTCCTACCTTGGCAGCCACAAACAAAAGTCTCTTTTCCTGTAAACTCATGTGAACAACACAAGAAATAAAGAAAAGGTCACGTATTGCCAACACTAGAGGTACAAAATACATGATTTGAAAGCAGACTTGCAATCACCAATGGAGGAGCAAGTACGAGCTAGGGGCAGCAATGGAGTTGTTTTCAAAATGGATTTTGTCCTGGGTTAAGAAAATGCTCTAACTTCAACTAGCTGCTATGTGATTAGAGTAAGTGGAAATTCAGTACATGGTTTGATGAAAGTTTATAAAATGCTTAGTTGTTATGCGCAGCTCCACATATCTCTGTAAACATGACTTACAACTATTTTTTGACACCATTTCATCATTTGTAGGCCCAATTACTAACCTGATGTTGCTAGTTCATGGTTAGACCCAATTGAGGTTACCCTATAGTTGAGAGGAACATTTTGAATAAAATGTCTCCCCCCCCCCTCCCCCCCAAAAGTTTCGTCCTTTAGATCCTTTTAGAAGTTTCTAAACAGTATAAATAGGAAGCTGTAATCAATAGTTCTACTAAAAGTACGCCTGCACCATGATGGTCTTAGACATACATACCTCTGGTTCAGGAATCAAAGTCTCATTGAGCCCATCCACCATGGTTTCTACTATTTCCTCAGGCGATATACAAAATTGCACATCACCAATGCCATTTTCATGCAAGGTCCTTGGCACACATGCCACAATAGCAGTGGGCACAGGTGCTGTCAGCTTACCAAACTCCGCAATGTACTCTAACATTGCTCTGGCAACAGCGTGGACCTATCATACAGAACACAGTGCAAAGAATGGCATTATTCATAAACATCAAACTGTTATTTGACCAAGTGATTTTGCTTTCAAATGCAAAAGTCGCAAAAATATTCGATGAAGAATACATAGATTCAGAAAGAATCAATATCCACAAGAACTTCAAGGGCTCAAAATTTTGGTGCCTTGCAACAGCTAATTTACAAAGCAAAGCCAGACATAGACAGCTTCCTAAACTTCAAACTCAAAGAGTTGGCTGCTTTAGAAAAGTCCCAAAGATCAATCAGGAGTTCTATATTTGTCTCAAATATGATACACGTTGCTTGAAATTTACAAGATAGAGAACTCAGAAAATATAGCCTTGGCTCCAGCTGGAACATGGCAAACTTCATAAGAATGGCCATATGAAAGTTATGTTCCAGATATAAATGAATCAAAGCTACAAATCAGGTTTCAAAAAAAAAAAAGTTTCAAATCAATAAGATGTTCTGGTTGCTGATACACAGGTTGAGAAGAGCCACTTGAAGCTGTATTCACCATGAGATAGTGTGAGTCATATGCAAAAATATGCATAAAGAATCTGGTAGTACAAGTCATATACAACAAAAATACATGAAAGACTTGAATACTAACGTACGCCTACGAAATACCAAACTGTTTGAGTGCATATCAGATGTCTCAAAGCATTGGCATAAAATAGAATCCAGTCCACAACAAAATGAATTAGAAAACATCAGTTATTTCCAAACTAAGCAAACATCACCAACATGTTTTTAGCCATAAATAAGATAAAGAAAGAAAAATGAAACCACCTACATCTTCAAGAGTCACAGAATTCGCAACTGCCAACAGGCTCTCATGCCCTTGCTGCTGGTCCATGATAGTGTGGCCAAGTGCATCGCTTTCCATAATAAAGTCAAGATTATCAACTGAAGGGACATTGTCAATCATGGCAGCTAAATGTTCGCTATCTTTCAATAGAGCATTTGAGTAACGAGCAAGCTCTCCTTTAGTTACACCATATTTACTCAAACGTTTCGCCTGCACTATCCAACCCACAAATTCCGATAAGTTGAATTTTTTATTTACATTGCCTTGCCCTTTACATCTATAAGAATCGCCATGTAGTATGGCAAAACTACTCAAAAGTAGATGTGTATCTGTTGAAAAAATTTCATTGGGTAGGATTGGCATCTTACAGACCTCTTGAATAGCAACCTTAAGAGCTCCAACCCAGTGTTTTGGCTCACACATTACTGTGAGTGTAGTCACCGTACAACCTTCTCTTCCAGAATCACTGTGATCCAACTCTATGCCATTGAAAGGTGGATTTGCACTCTGTTTAGATAAACCACAGTTTGATCATATGCTCAATGAGATCTCAATGCTCCATAATTGTGCTACCAATTCACAAAGACAATGCCAAACAGTCAACTTCTTAGCTTATTTCTTATTACAGATGCAAGTAGATAACCCTAGAATGTTTTCAACTAGCATGAATGCAGCAAATTGTATGAGCATACCTTCACAATAACCATCCGTTTCATAGCATCTATAACTTTCAAATCCATCAAATGTTCAAAGATATATAAAAATAGGCAGCACCTACATGAGCCAAGCCTTTTTTTCAATATCTTTTTACTTCAATTGCTGAAAATTACAATTAAATAAGAGTAACAAGTTGAGTAAGACAAAAAATGAGGCATTATCTAGAGCTAATGGATTGCTCAGCTTAGCCTCATATTGGAACCACTACAACAGCAAATCCAATAACTCGTGACAAGGGACCAGAATTGGGAAAAAGAGCTCCAAGAACTAAAGCACTGGAAATCATGCATCAATGAGAGGAATTGGCAGCCTTAAAACACATAAGTGTAGACACAGGAGGCCAGGTGCTTCCTAGAGATCACTCTCGGGATCAAACCCATGAGTTTAGATATGGCCCAGAGGACAAAGAAAGATTGATCAGCACTGGTGCTCAGATTTGTATCACAGGATTACAGGAGGGAAGCCCTTAGGCAAAGGCCTAAGCTTAAGGGCAACGGTATCTTCGTGAATGATGATCTCACCTTTACACACATTGTGGGAGAAAGGAATTTTCTTCAAACAGCAGAGGACACAAGAAAATGGGTCACTTTCCGAGAGTGTAGGGCCCATTTCATTGATAATGATGCTCATCACACACATAGGGATTCAGGGGCTCGGTTATTACTTGGCAATTTGTACACCATAATGAATTCTGGGTTCACAGACTCTCCTACTATCCTATTCAATAACTCCTTTCTTTCTTTTCGACTTCGTTGAACTCACACCGTCTTCCATGCATACGCTATTCAATTCCCCCTTAGAAATAGAATTTGCTACAACTTGATTTCTTAAACTGCACCTGCAATGTTTTCCAAGCCTGTCTTGGAGTAATGACATGATCTTTCACCCTCAAATTTAAGATCGTGAGTGCGCGCCTTGATTGCTTGTGAAAAGATTCCACGTCAGCATCAATGATTGCTGGTCTACGCTCATCTTCGATCACAATGTCTCAAAATTCTTTCTCAATGGTGATATTGTAATTGCAGATGTTGTCTAGCTTATAAGCTTCACCAAGGACCGATTTTGCCACGTTTACCCTAATGACCTATAATTAGCCCCTTACCCTCTCAATAATTTATAAAGTTATGCCAACGCTCCCTTTTTAAAAAAAATTGATTGCAAAAATCTCACCAGGTCACATCATGACCAACTTTGACGTAAGTTGATTAAACGATCTTACTTTCTAGTTTGGCATATTGCTTCCTTCACGGAAACTGAATGGTGACAAATGATGCGAGAGATGGCCAATCTCCGTCATAGATATTGTCAATCTGTCTTGATACACCTTGCATACTTTTCACAACTCGATATGCCTTTTGAAGTCAAACGGAGTAGAAATGTCCCAAATATAAGGGAAATGCCCAAAAAAGTCCTCTTTACTAAAAAAATGATTAAAAAAAAACGTGAAAGTACTGCCTATTTAAGAGAAAATTCACTCTTTGGGTCCCTTTAGAAATTTCAAATTGAAGACTTCTTAACGAAAGACTTCCAAACTGCCCATAACATGCCCACCCATGATGATGTGATAGTTTCCAACCTCATGGGGTCACCACTCTTGTGAAAGGGATATAGGACATCGGTTCAGCAAGAGGAAGGGAAGCCAATAGTAATAGTTGCATTAAGGAGAGTGGCTATAACAAGGGATGGGATGTCCGCAGCATGTACAAAAAGCTCTGTTCAAGGTCATCTATATCCCCTAGCACGGTTACATTTCAGCCGCTCAATGGCATCACAAACCATCTTTGCCGTGAAAATTTTGAGGGTCTAGAGGGAATAGTGATAGATGAGGTAGGTTCAGTTGAGTCGAGGGAAGTGGAGGTGCATGATGAAGAATTCTTGTTAGAAAGATCCAGATGAAGAGCTGTATAGGTGGTCAAGAAGTCTTTTGTTTTAAGGACCCATATAGGCTTGCTCCTTGTGGCCAACTAAAGTAGCAGTATTGTTTTTTTAAGCCTTTGAGAAGCTGAGAGAAGGTTTGAGTTAGGATGACTTGGACATCAAACTATTTGCTTTCATTGTCATACAAAGTATTGTGAGGAAACGTGAAATGGGATCTTGCTTTGTGTTGTTTGGTAGGGAGGCAATTGATGCAACAGTGTGAAGTGAGGATGAGAGGTAGTTAACTTGGGTGTCCAGTGAACCATCGTGGGGCAAATGAGAAAATAGAGAGTGGAGTGAATCATGATAGAGAGGGCTATATGAAGTGCTGAAGGTATAGCGTGGCATATAGTTGATGTATTGAGAGGCTGGGTTTCCTAACCTTAATGAAGCAATTGCGAGATGGCCTTCATGCTATCGGCGAACGAGTATGCAATGTGGAACTGGTTTAGTCAACAATGAGGGAAATCATTGAAGGATACCAAAAGTTTATGAGCAGCATTTCCTCTATAAAGAGGTTACCTGCATTTAACGAACTGCATGTCCTACTATAATAGAAACAATGACGGGAAATGGTCAAAATTCATCTAACGTAGTTAGAAGATCGGGCATTAATTATGGAGGATAATATAACAAAAAGGAGAAGAAGAATGCCAATGACAATCAAGGTGACTCGTCAAAAAAGCACAAAAAGAAAGGAAAATGTCTCTATTGTGGGACGCATAGACATTGGGCCAGGGGTTGCACGAAGAAGACGGCAGAAATCAAGAAGGGGAAGTGGAGGCAATTTGAAAATTTGATGAAATCAAAAGAAGGGGAACAAGCTAATATGTTTGTATGAACATTAGCTTTGTAGAGCAATGATGATGGAAGGTGGCATATCGACTCAAGAGCCACTACGCACATGACTGGCAATAGGGATAGTCCAACCATCTAGCCATAGACAATGGTGACAAGGTTGCTCAAGCTCATGGAGATGAATGCCAAATAAGGGGGGTTGATATGGTGCCAATCAAACTACCAAGTGGTAAGTTGAAGAACATTCAAAATGTTTTGTATATGCTAGGGCTTACAAAGAGTCTACATAAGTCAGTGTGATTGCATATTAACGACTAAAGCAGATTTTGACAAGGAAAATGTCTTATTGAACATGTGCATCACAGTTATACAAATTGGAGAACTTTCCAAAATTCAAGTTATCAAAGCAATCTATTACGGCACTGACTTTCCTGAAACTGTACTGTTCTAGAAAGGCAACTTGAGGGTATGTGGATTATCAAAAGCTTAGCTTTTTGTCCATCAAGAACCATTGCCCTGTACTTTTTAAACAGGCTAATTGGTGATTGGTAGCAGATTCATCTCACATATCTTTTAGGTCCATATAACTGGGCACCAGTAGAGTTTTTTCATACATTATTCGTTAAAGGTGCAGATAAATGATGTGAATACCTTATAGCGAGTATTAATCCGAAACTGAAAAGTCGACAGAACAATTCTCCTCATAAGCACATCTCTTAAGTCTGAAAATGTCTGCACTCGTTTCACAGGTGTCTGCACAAACATGAGTCACCGAGATTCATAAACAGACTCTTACAGAGCATAAAACTGCAATAGACCCCCCTAAAGCTTACCAATTAATGAACTTAGAGAAAATCTAGCAAGATCACGTTCAGCACAACTGGCAGAACACAACTAAATAAGAGACCTAAAAAGATGCTTCTCAATAATGTTTCTGCATTTAGAAAGCAAATTCGATTAACAAACTTGACTGTACATTGCACTTATAGAACCAGCATTTGGAAAATGCATGCCCGTTCCAACATAGATGCAAAATAAACAGCAGTGATAGAAAGGGAAGGCAGGGTAAACCATATCCTGAATAGACAAACACTACTTCATCTCCTTCCCTCATCTTGAAATAAAAGCATACTAGCATCTGAGAAAATTATTGGAGAACGTGTCTGATCAAAGTCTACAATGACCTACCAATAAACATTGATCAAAATGACGACTTACCTTGGAAAAAAGACTGATGGAGACGTTTTGCAGCAATTCATGCTGGAATATATGTGGTCTCTTTACCATAACAGAAGTTCCTGGCAATGACCAATTATGTTTCACTGGAGGTCTTAATGCATGTCTTTCTTTCCTTATCGGTGTTGGTAATGAGGGAATAGGTAAAGGTTCTGCAACGACAGCTGTAACTTGCCGTTGAAGTTTGGGTATTTGAAGGTGTGCATTTAGTCCAGTCATGCTTGCAGTGGAATGAGATGCCACCGGATAATGCATGCCTGCTGGAGTCGACCTGAATTGTGCCTGGTAGTTTAAAACACTGTTAAAAAACTTCTCTCTCTCTCTCTCTCTCTCTCTCTCTCTCTCTCTCTCTCTCTCTCTCTCTCTCTCCTCCTACGGGTACTGACAAGACATTAAAAAATTCTCTCTCCTTGTTTTCTTCCTGCTTTCCTGTCAGATTCTCTTCTGATGCTTTTCCTTCTTTCAAGTTATCATTACATGTAAAAAGTAACATAATGAGCCCCTGAGCCATTTGACACTGCCACTTATGTTTAAATCAGTGGTCTTCTGAGCACTGTTGTCCAGCATTTTCATGAATCGGGTATTGAAATTAAAGGGGTTCTGGACAGGACTTTACAGGATGTTTAAGGGTCTACATTTGAATGAAATGGTGTGGCACCCATGTCCCTTATTTTCCTGTGGATATGTTTCAGTTATAGCCCAGGAATGCAAGCAATGACATTCAAACAACACAAATACACAAAATCAGAGCAAATGAATGTCATTTATTTTCTCATCACATGAATAGGATATGAAAATTCAGAATAAGAATTTTCATTGGAGGGAAGAAACCAGCCAGAATAAGATTTTCCAATAAGAAGCCAAGAAACCACGGTAAAAGTATTCAAGCAATCCATAGAAACTATCCACAAAAGAATCATAGAAACCAAGCAAAGTGGAAAAGATACACCTTTACCTCGATCATCTCAATAGTGCGCCCAATACTGCCAATATCACCCACAATAAAAAGTGTTGCATTTGCTGGATAGTACCAGCGTTCATGGAATGCTTTTATCGTCTCAGGATCCCAATTTTTTATCTGCTCTTCTAGACCAATTGGGAACCTGTAACCCAGCAAGTTCTCGGAATGTAACTGCTGAAGAAGCTGCAAGAGAACCAGAAAATAGCATAGTACTCTTTGCTTCTATGAAATGGCACATGCTTTTTGCTTTTTACTGTTAACTACAAAATAAAAAAGTAGGCACAAATCCGAAATAGTTTCAGGGTCACAGGTTAGTCCTCCTTCGAGGCCAATCTCTCTCTCTCTCTCTCTCTCTCTCTCTCTCTCTCTCTCTCTCTCTCACACACACACACACACACACACACACACACACACACACACGCGTTTGCAAGCTGAAGTGACTACATGACACATTATTTTCCTTACGTTTCTATGCGTGTAGGGCTGCTTGGCTACACCTTGTGAAAGGACTTGGAGTGTCTTCTCTTTGATTCAGACAAAGAGAAGGAATAGGCTCTCCACTGCACAGTTAGAGAGGTTGGTATATGTGCATACCTCAAATTGTTGGGCAAGTTGAAAGGCACACGACAGTCAAGGATGCAGGTAAAATTTATTGTGAATTATCATTTGTAGCCTGTAGGTTTAAAATTTATTGTGATTCGTGGATTGTGAATCGTGAATCGTGATTTGTGGCATGTGCTTAATCGAAATTAGAAAATTAGGAATCATGATTTGTGACATGTCACGTGAATTGTGAATCGTGATTTGTAATGTAATTTCTGCAGATCAATCTTGAGAGATTGATATCACGAAGGTTCCAGAATTGTCAGTCGTATCTCAAGAGGAGGAGGTCGTTTATAGATTCTATGATGATGCTCTCCTATCTGTAGTAGCATGAGGACCCGAACCCTCATAGCAATAATTTATTTACGGGTCGAGATAGGTCTACTGACCTCCTTACGGGACATTAATCCGAGATTAGTCCAATCGTGGGTATGACATATGTCCACCCTTAATCAAGTTTTGACCTCAGAACTTAAAGCCAAAAAGTTCGTTCTGAGGCTATTCCCCTATTCCCAAAAGTCATCATCATCCATATGGCCCTTCTAGCAAACCAAATACTCGATAACTATACGAATAAGCAATCGGGTTCAACATGGGTTATATCATCTAATTGGTAAGCCAAACATCCAATCTTTTTTTAAATTTTATAAGTTCCCCTACATCGAGCAGACAATTTGTAATGCTTGTCGGTATGCATTACCAAAGCTCAATGACATATCTAGTTTGGCAAATATGATAAACAAAAAGTGATCGGTGAACTTCGGATCGCGACCGCTTACACTGTCACTCAGTAATTTGTAAAGTTTAAATAGGCGCTCCACAACTGATTGAGCTAAATCAAAACCTTTCACGGTGGTCTTTACCAAAATAAAAGTAACCAATTCGGTCAAATAGTCGACAACTACCCAAATTACATCATTTTGATTATTCGTTCTTGGTAACCCAACCACAAAATCCATTGAAATATTGTCCCATTTTTAATTTAAAATATTCAGTGGACGTACGAGACCCCCAACTTTAAGACGTTTTGTCTTATTAAGTTGGCATTGGTCACTCTTAACCACATAAGATTCCCTTTGTACCAAATCTAGTGTACAATATATGACTGGATGTTCCACACAAGGTGAGTCATGACATTCAAAGAGACATCATTTGGATGTATTTGTGTCTAATGATATCCCATTCGAAGATCAATTTTCATGAAGAATTTCGCTCCGCTTAAACCAATCTATGAGATCATCCATCCTAGGAAGCAAGTATTTATTTTCAATGGTTACCTTTCTTAGGCCTTTGTAATCCATGCACAACCGGAATCTTTCTTATCTTTAATAAGAGCAGGAGCTCCCCAAGGCCATTTACTTGGCCTAACATGTCCAATCCTAAGGTACTCTTCAACTTGCCTAGCCACTTCCCCCTCTTCCTTCTAACTACCGATATGCAGCCATAGGATAGGGCCCAGACCCATGCTATAGCAGAAATCCGAGAAGGGCTCAAACCACCATAGCCGAGGGAACAGGAGAGAGAATGCCAAAAAGAGCATATAAATGTCTCTACTAAAACAAACATCTACTAGATAAGAAAACTAGTAGATAGATCTCTACTCTACTGTCATAATAAGTAAGTATGAGAGGCGATACAATAAGTGCAAATGCCTAGAAAAAGTATATAGATTTGCAAATCGCTCTCAACTAAGACGGCTGAAAAAGGATGTCAGATATGTGCTTGACGGAATCAAAGGAGCTGGGACAGTAGAGACACGCTAACAACTATGTCTCACTGGGGCGTTGTCTCCTAATAAAAGCTCTCTCTGGAGGTCCAAATATCAAATCTGTGAGATGTTCTACACTGACGTTGATCACAATGTCGATCTCTCATAGGATTTTGAGTAATGAAGCCCAAGTCTTCGTGGCCTCTCTATGTTCAATCAAGTTCTTCTCTAGCTCATGAATCCTACTCACCATTGGGGTCAGCAGTGGGAGGGACACCCCGATCCACTCATCATATATCTGAATGAATAGGCTGCGGGGCCTACAGTATCAGATTTTACAATTTCTTTCAAATTTGTTTAGCTTTGCATAGCTATTTCTGAGAATGAGCTTGGTTTTATGATCTCTTATTCTCAGTCACTCTTTACTGAATTAATACACACTGTTTTTCAGCTCTTGGAACAGACAAAGAAATTCTCAAATATTATAAAACCAAGAAGGTAAAAAGGTTTTCTCTTTTCCTTCCAGCACAGTAGATTGCTATACTTTTTTCTCCCATGAGTAGTGCTAGTTCATTTTTCAAAAAAGGTATATATTTTTGCTAGGAAAAGCACGTGGCCTTTATAAAATCTTAGTTACAGCTTTTGAAGACTTTCCTTTTTCACTATACAATAGATTGCGAATATTTGATAGTCAAAGCAAAGTTCTTCAATAAACTAAAATTCAATTCAAAAACCAGCAAGAAACCACTACTCAAATAGATGTAAAAATTTCCCTATTAGTTTTGTGAAAGCAACACAAAAAACAGACTTTGAAATAGAGCAATTTCAACATTATAATACAGGTCCGTATTTGCCAAAAAAGCATCCAATATGTCCTAATCCAATTTATCCAATGACAAAATCAATTGCTCTATATTTAATCAAATTGCAAAAGAGCTTGACAAATCATGTCCAAAAAAATTGCAAAAACCGGATTCAATTAAGAGCTTCAACCAAAGTTTTAATCTTCAATTTTCAAAAGCGAGCTTAATCAATTTGCTGCCATGCAAACCACATGTGGAGAAGAACATGTCCTCACTTGAAAAACGCCATTTACCAAAACACAATCATCTTGAAGCAGTTTAACAGGAGGAAAACAAGCTTGCTAGCGGGGAAACGACTTTTTTACAAGTAATGAATGCAAAATTTATTAGAGTTTTGACCTTTCAAAAAATGTTGCAATTTTCTTTTCAAATTATCACAATGTAATGATGTGCCAATTCTCGTTCCCCATTTCCCATGAGGTCCGCATTTCCCAGGTGAAATAGACAAAAGAAAAAACCAATCAATACGCGAAATTCCGATGGTTAACTTGACATGTCATATGACTAAACAAAAAAATCAAAACGAGATGATTAACAGGCCAAAGTAAGATATGTATGCTAGGCAAACCACTAATTAGCACATAATTTCATTAGACATACAATGTGATATTATGAAAAGAAAAATTAATGAAACCCGCCATTGGAAGAAAAGAAGATAATTGATTATTGTTGTAAAAGAAAGCATTATGACCACTTTCACGTAATGGGCACCGACCACAATTGATCCTAAACAGACTTTTCATTTTATTTGCTCTATGAAAGATATTCGTCTTGTATTTCAATTGTCATGTCATACGACTTAACTCCAAAATATAGTCATAAATCAAGAATATACAAAGCAAGATCGAACAAGCAAGACTCCTCAGATTAACCATAGAGAGAAGAATAACTCCATTGTTGTAATCAGAACATAAGCAAGCAAATTGAATATAGAGAGATGGGATATTTACATCAATCACTAAGACCTAACATAATAGACCCAAATTTATCACCCGTTATCTCCACTGTGAATGTCAAGTATAATCATGATCATATTACTGAGATTTTTTTGAGAGTTGTATGTTACCTGACAGTCAACTCTATACTCGATAGTGTTCATCATTTGCAGCTCTGACAGAATGGCACGTCGCTCCTTTTCAATTCGAGATAAGAGAAATTTGGGTTTGAAAGCTATCTGTCACAAACACTCAAACTAAATCAGGTGCAATATTGTAAGGCTATTATGTACAATAGAATACGTTACAACAGTCCTAGAAGTCGAATCCATGGCATACTTGCACCTATGTAGTTCAATAATGGTTTGCATCATGATACATGTTCTTACTCTTCCAAAGAAAAAACATACACAGTTTTTGCAAGCAAGAGAACTTTGAAGCATTTATGGATATGCAACAAAGGATTCCATGAAGTTTTTTCTTTGAGTTAAGATACATTTTGTTGAGATGCACAATTTAGGTTCTACACATACTTGCAAAGTGTTTACACAAGACTTCAAGTGTCTGTGTTGTTTAACATAGGCAATCCTGCTGTGGAATTATGCATTCCATGTAGAATTTTCAATACTTTCTTGCCAATTAGTTTGCAACTGTGTGCATTGCATCATGAAAGGTGTTGGGAGTGTCATGCCACCGTCCACGTCATACAACAACAGCAAATTGAATCTAGCAACATAAGGGAGGTGTGTCTCCTTTGTGTCAAATTCAAAAATAAGTCGACATGTTGACTTGTTAAGAGAGGGACTCCCAATTACACATGGGCCTAAGGCCTCCAAAACCTTGGAATACATCTATTCTTAGCTTCCCCGGGGCATGGAGGAGAGGCGAGAGGACACACATTGCACATCCAAGTTGCTTCTAGAGCTTGGTTTTGGAAGCAGGCAAAGGAGAAGCCAAGGCAAGAAGAGAAGACACATAGTAATCTTCTCCCAATCACTCTTGTGAGATGACTTGTGTCCACACAAACGAAATCATTGAAGCTTTTTAAAAGCAAGCGAAAAATACCAGCACTTAACTACATGTGTCTTGTCACTGATCTCCTTTGTTCGAACACAAGTCATCTCACAAGTGGGAATGAGAGAAGACAAGTGTGTTATGGTTTAAGTTTGATCAATTTCACCATGTATTTTAGCGCCACGCAATTTTCATTTGCGTTGCATTCTCTCAAAGTTTAAATAGGCTTTTCAAGTTTGTAAACATTATAAAAATTTTATTGTAAAGATTTTAAAACCTTGAGTAGGCCCATAAGTTGTACATGGGGCCCTAGGGGCAATTTTACATGCTACCAACTATATGTTGGAACTATATGAATTTTCTCATGTTGTAGGAGGGCGCATTTTTCCTATATCGGAAACTTGTGGACTAAGGCAAATCATTGCATGAAGAGGGAAAGTGCATGCTTAGCATGTGGGACACCTATTTCACCTACTTTTGACACTTGGAAGCCATGTACATCACATATTATTTGTTTCCAATCTATAAACGATACCTCCTCCTCCTAGATGGGCGCACTATTGGAGAGAGAGAGAGAGAGAGAGAGAGAGAGAGAGAGAGAGAGAGAGAGAGATTTCTTCTCACATATGCCTTGTGATTTGTTTTTGTGGTAGAATCTCTTGCTAATTAATGCTAGTGTAATGCTATCCTAGATTGGTGTCTTGTTGGATCTGATTTATTGCTTTGTATTTTTGCTAATGTATTTCAAACTGTTTCTTTTTAAGTACCAAAAATTCTTCTTGCTGGAAATTCATGGACAACAAGCATTCGTGATCCAATCGACCCAATTGGAGGAGCAATTTCCAGGATTAATGATGTTAGAATGCTCTTTACAGCATATAATATCATTTTAGTTTGTGTAGCAAGTTTATGACGGGAGTTTCATGCAAATTTCTGCTCGCATCCTCTTCATCTTGCTCGCTGCCCTCCAAAGCCAGCAGATCCGATTACTTCGAAAGTTTGATCTATTCATTGCATGTCGACAAAATTACAATTTGCTAGCAATTTCCGTTTGCATGTGCAAGTACTAGTCCATGCATGTTGCATGCATGCCATCTAGAATTTTTCAGATTGCTTGCATGTAGCCATATTTGCTTGCATGTTGATTGCATGTCACTGTATTTGCTTGCATGTTGATTGCATGTTGCTGATTTTAATCTATTTTGAGTTGTAGAAGACCATCGAGGATTCCTGGGTTGGTAAACCTCGATTTAACGATCCTTTCTATCTCTATTTTCAATTCTATAACAGTGGTATCAAAGCGATGGCTTTTACTTCTACTTTTCAGGCAAGGACAACGATCCTAGATGGATCCAACTATCCTGCATGGAGATCAAAGCTCGACTGATCCTGCAAGCTGAGAAGCTGTGGCCGTATGTTGATGGGACCATTCCCAAACCGCATGTACCTGATGTAATAAATACAGCAGCTTATGAAGAAGATTTAAAGATCTTCACGCCTGGTTGCATGCAGATTCAAAAGCTAAAGTAATTATTTCCCAAACCGTTTCGGAAGATATCTTTCTCACTCTTGCTGATTCTGCTACAGCAAAGGAGATGTGGGATGAACTTGCTCGAAGATTTGAGTATGCGAAGAAAGGAAAGGGCAAGGCAAAAGGACGCGGAAACCAGTTTCAAGCTACAAGCATGCAAGATCCAAACATTAAAGATTCCAAAGTGGCATCATTTGAGCCTAAGTCAAAGAAATCTTTTTGCAACTATTGTAAAAAGCCAGGACATACTCTTGATAAATGTTGGGCTAATCCTAGAGTAGCTTGTAGACATTGTGGCAAAACTGGTCATTCATCTTTCAAATGCTATTCTAGGCCTGACAATAGTAAAGCCAATGTTTGTCAAGAGGAACAACTTTCTTCTAACTCAAGCAAAGAGGAAAACACTTTAGCTGCTGCCTTTGTTTGTGTAGAAGATTGTTTTAATTCTACTGATAATACTTTTGAAGTTGTGATAGATTTTGGAGTTACTGCTCATATCATCTCTAATAGAGCTATGTTGTCTAGTTATTCTCCTAGTTACACTCAGAGATATGTCATTTTAGGAGATGGTAGTCAACATGATGTTTCAAGAATAGGAATCTTGAGTTTACTCACAATTGAAGGTTCTAAAGTTCTTCGAAATGTATTGCATGTACCAACCATGCAAAAGGACTTATTGTCAGTAGCCCGCATGACAGATGTGGGCATCAAAGTTCTGTTTCTTGACAATGATTGCAGGCTAATGGACACAAAAAGTGGAAAGCATATTGCAACAGGCTTGAGGGAGAACCTGTATCATGCAAAGGTTCTTATTGCATGTGATGAAGTTTCAGCCATGGAAGACAAGATACCTGCATTATGGCATGCTAGGCTCTATCACATGAGCATGCGAAGCATTCTTGATGCAGCAAAGAAAAAGTTGTTTGAAGGGGTTGATTTTGGCATCAATATTCCCACTTCATATCATCCATGTGACTCTTGCATGCTGGGCAAGATGACTCGCTCTCCATTCAATAAGGAGGGCCATAGATCTAAAGAACTTCTTGAATTAGTGAGTTGTACTATGTATTCATGCCATGCTACATAGCAGGTTCTTTTTGCTAAGAACAAACAAGCACAAGAAAAGGCTGAAAAACTCCTTAGCCACACACCTTCAAGAATCTATTTGACATGTGGGTGGTTTTTGCAACTCAAACCAAGATAGCAAACATGCCTATTAGCTTTCAGATACAATGTGAGATAGGCAGAATGGCATCACTTGGATTGATATGATGAGCTTTTGTATTTGGCCAAAGAAGTTACAGTATGCACTTGAAGAAGCCTCAGAGAGGCAGGAAAATATGAAAATTGGCATTGCAGCAGCTATTTGAAAACAAGCAATTCACAATTTCAAATTAACAACAGCTACCAAATTAAGTGCTACCTGCAAAATGTGCAAAATGGAATCATTTGCTCTTTACAGAGATAAAATCACATGGTAGGAACCTTCAAATAAGGTAATCAATAAACATGTCCAGAAATACATTATTGTGCATACCCTTGCACTACAATACTCTGAGTCCTGACGTATGAAGGTAGCAAAAATGGTAGAAAATTGATCACCCTTTTTTCCGTGACTACAGTAAGTTAAGTCTAAAACATCCCATATGTTGGACATGCTAAGCAAGAACTAATAGCACGTGCGTAAGTTCTCATTATAATCATAGTGCAAGAAAATCCGTTTTTTCAAAGGACCTACTTGTTGAGCATAAAACATTATGAGATGATTTTGAATTGAAAGCTAGGTTCGCTTTCCAAAATAAAGCTTTAAATATGATAAAGTGACTGACCTCATGTAAAGCATCCAGCACCAATGGAAGTAGAGGTTCATTTGAGCCCTATTCAAATTCAGAGCAAGGTATAGTCAAGATTACCCAGCTAAATTGTGCACCGGAGTCCAAGTACTTACATGTCATAGAGATGAACACAATTAAAACAATGCAACTTTCTAGTTGCTTGAAGCAATGGCAACAAAGGCACTTCCTTAATGCAGATTTTACATGGTTCTAGAAGTGATGTGTTCAGATGAAAGGCAGCTTCATAGTGCTAAACGCAAGAATGAATGCATGTTAATGAAGACCCATATAATGAAGACCCATATATCGTCCATACAAAAAACTACAACAAAGAAATAGTATCATAGCAACTGTCATTTATTTGATAGTAAATCATTTGCAACTTAAAAGAATTCCTAAAATGAAGGTCGTTAACTCAGCTACTCTAAGTACTATAGTTTCGTTATTGTTTCGAAGACGTTTCATACACTCCCACTGTTCTCACATACTTGACATGTACATTGTTAGAGTCCAGTTACGACTCTATCATGACCTTGGCACGGCCGGTTACCAAAGGGCTTGAGGCTTAGTATTGGCAAGGGTTGGTGACCAACGGGGGCATCTGTCCCAAGTTGGGACCGGTGCGTCACGAGCAGTGACCCGGTGTGGCAACCTGACAAGTTGTTAGAGACGCGGTGTGTCTTGACCGTCGGGACCCTAGCCGGCAAGTAGTCGGGGTGACCAAGAGGGTCACAGGTCTTTGGCGGGGCATGGGGGTGATACCCTATGAGTCACTTAGTATTCACAGGTCACAGGGGCCAGGCATGCCAAGTGGACTGATGACCCACAGGTGGATGCCATGTGCCAGTTGACGGGAATAGCAGGTAAAAGGACTCAAGGAGGGGGTGACTATGGTTGGGAGGTTCATTCCACACACCGGCTTCTAGGATTCACGAGCTTGGAGAGACTGGCTTGTGACAATTGGTATCAGAGCCTCGTTCTAGAGAGTAAAAACGTCGTTTTAGAGAGATAAAGTGTAAAAATTGTCAGATTTTGCTTGTTTTTGAGGGATTTTTGAGGGAGAAAACGTGGGAGATAGATTGGAAAAGAAAGGTGGGCCTCCAGTGCTGCTGTCCAGCATACAGGGAGCCCACAAAAACTCGTTTTGAAGGAGAAAAGGTGGGGGAAAATTTCTGGGATGCTCCATCGCCTTCCTGTGGCCTATCTCCATCACTGAAAAGAGGGAAATAGATTCAAATTTGCAGGGATTTGTGGGCACTCGTTTCCTACTGTTCCAGCGCTGATCTACACATCTTTTCAGAGTTGTTTCAACGATTTCTAGCAAGGAAATTTGGGCGCACCTTGTTCCTACAGCTCCAATGCATTTTTTTCGCTCATAACTCTCTGGAACCTTCTCAGATCCTGATCAGATTTTGGGAGCATGTTCCTAGCATCCATAGCGATCCTATAGAGCCATCATACGCCGGTTTTGGAGCAGATTTGCCTCTGTTTCACAAAAAAGTCAGTTTTCAAGCAAAAACAGGTCAGATTTTTGGATTGGGCGTAACTTCTCTGGTTTGACCTACTGCCAATTGACCGTTCGTGAAAAGCTTTTTCCGTTTGGAAGAAATTCGACGTCAAACAGCCTGCTTTTTTCCTGTTTTTCTCGACTTTCAAGCCGATTTGGTGCCCAAAAAAAACGTTTTTTTCCGACTTTTGTACCAGCGTAGGACGCAAGGAAAGTACTACCTGTCCTTGGCTTTGTGTTTTCCCCAAAGTTTTATTACTTTCCAGTTGCCTTTTCCTCATTCAATTCTAAATTGTGAATAAGCTGAAAATTTCCACATTTCTCTTTCCTGACTGTGTTTCAATAAGTGCAATTTCTAGCTTGATTTCGTGATGTCTCTGTTTTTGTTTCATAATGGAAGATGATAGAGTTGATATTCCGCTCAGTCCACCCGTTGCTCTTCCATCACCACCACCCAGCCCTGTGCTGAGTCCTGCCCATAATCTGCCTACGGTGGCTACCCATTCGCCTGCTGGTACTTCCCCTTCTGTGCAAGCTCGCATGTATAGTGTGGAAAAGACAAGCGATGATGGTAGCTGGTGGTTATGTGTCTTCCTCGCAGTATGCTCCGCCTTATCCGTCTTCTGATGTTCATCCTATCTTACCTCCACCCTATCCAGAAGACAAAGATATTAAACCTACCCGTTTCGCTGGAAACACTCCCCAATGCAATACTGATATCGTAGATCAGTGGTTGCATAAGTGGGAAGAGTATTTTGATTTGAAACGGTCCCCAACTGATGAGGGTTGACGGGTCCGCTTAGCTGCTTACCATTTCACTGATTTTGCTGACAGGTGGTGGCGTAAATTGCTGAAGTCTAATTAGGCTCCATCTGTAGGAAAGTAAGAATCAAGTCACCAAGATCTAGTTATCAATCAATCTCCACAGAAAACAAGAGAGAAGAGGCTGGGCGCCCAACTCTAAGAGAGAGAGAGAGAGAGAGAAAACAGCAACAAGAGCAATGGAGAGCAATGCTTAGCCAAACTGTCTAGAATGGAATACACAATGAGCATCTAAGTACTCTACCTGGATGTGGCCAAATGCCACCAAACCCTAAGGTTAACCACTTACTAAATGTAGGGCACACCCCAAAAGTCAAGATAGGGCCCCTAAACAAAATTAGACCCCTAAGGACCCACGAGTCAGTACATGACCAAAATTGGGTCCAACTGAAATTAAGACAAACTTAAGATGGCCTAAATAACTAAATACCCATGGTTACACAAATCTCGACCTTTTGGGTCAAAGTAACCTATGGATTAACTTCAGCAGTCATTTATTTCTAACACCCTCCTTAAATGACAATGCAAAAACTGAAATCTTCACTATGTAACAAAACCAACACGTGGTATCAAATTTAAAGCTTTGCATAAAGCTTCAAATCTGACTCTAGGCAACGCCTTAGTGAAGAGGTCCGCAATATTATCCTCCGTAGGACAATATTCAAGTAAAATGTCGCCATCATGAAGTCTCTCTCGAACAAAGTGATAATGGATCTCGATGTGCTTCGTCCTCGCATGAAAAAAAGGATTCTGTGCAATGGCAATAGCACTTTGACTATCACTGAAGATAAGAGTGGCTAAGGGCTCGCCAAACTTCATGTCAACAAGTAGTCTTCTCAGCCATAAACACTCTGTTGTGGCTGAAAATATCGCTCTATATTCTGCCTCACTAGAAGAAGTAGCAACAGTGGGCTGCTTTTTACTTGACCACGAAATTGCAGAATTACCATAAAAAAAGCAATGTCCACTTGTAGAGCGTCTAGTGTCTTGATCTCCACCCCAATTCGAGTCACTAAAACCAACCAAACATGCATCATCACAAGCAGGAAAAACCAGTCCATGACTTCTTGTTCCTTGAAGATATCGAAAGATCCTCTTCAATGCTTTCCAATGTGATGTCATCGGGGCTGCATGAATTGACTCATGAGTGAGACACTATAAGAAATGTCCGGTCTTGAATTATATAGGTAAATGAGACAGCCAATAGCTTGACAATATAAAGTAGTATCAAATGGTTCACCATCACCTTGACTACTTAATTTCAGGCCTGTCTCCATAGGTGTAGCAACCGGCTTGCAATCTTCCATCTTGAACCGCTTCAAAATTTGCCCAATGTAGCGTTCTTGAGAGATGGAAATTTTAGCCCCTTCTTGTACAAATTCAAGACCAAGATAAAAATGCAATAGGCCTAAATCGGAGGTTTCAAAAACCATACCAAGATCAAGTATTACGGCATCAATCTGCTGCTCATTACTTCCCGTAATAATAATATCATCAACATAAAGCAAACTAATGATGATATAATCTGAAGTATGCTTGACATAAAGAGTAGATTCGCTAGGACTATTAGTAAACCCTCGATCACAAAAGTAGGCATGTATCTTTTGATACCACATCCTCGGGGCTTGCTTCAGTCCATAAAGTGCCTTCTTGAGAAGACAAACTTTATCTTCTTGGCCTTCAACCAAAAAACCAGCAAGTTGTTGATGGTACACTTCCTCATTGAGATCACCATTGAGGAATGCTGTTTTTATGTCAAGTTGCCGCAAATTCCAACCAAAATGGGCAGCCAAAGAGGTTACTACCCTCACGGTAGTCATCCGAGCAGTAGGAGAAAAAGTCTTCTCATAATCAATCCCCTTTTGCTTAGCATAGCCTTTGGCAACAAGCCTTGCCTTGTACCTTTCAATGGTACCATCTGCCTTATACTTGATTTTGTATACCCATTTAGAACCAATTGCCTTCTTCCCATGAGGAAGATCAACAAGAACCCAAATCTGGTTCTTCATAAGTGAGTCATACTCATCTTGCATCGCATCCTCCCAACATTTTACTCCCTTGGCCTGCTCATAAAAATCAGGTTCTTCTCCATGAGATGTAAGAGCAAAATCTGAAAAATCAGCATAGTCCATTGATTCTGTAGAGGCACATGTCTTTCCATCATAAAATTAACTTACTCTGCTGTCCCGCAAAGTCGACAACAGCCACCGTGGGACTGTTTTGGGCTGTCCAACAGCCATGTCTCTTCTTGCAATTTGCTGTCCAAGATCTTCCGACACTGCACTTGGCTGTCCAAGATCTTCCAAAACAGGTCCTTGCTGTCCAACAGTTCCTGGGCTGATTTTGAGCAACAACAGGCGGTTCTTGATGAACATTAGGCTCTAAACTTGATGAGGTGTTGGGCAGGTCGAAACTGGTTGATTGATGCCCCTTATCTCCAACAATAGAAGATGGTACCAAATCTGGAAAAACTTCAACATTCACACTATGTGGGCTGTCCCCCTTCAAGATATGAGTTGGGGCCACATCCAATGGATTCTTTTCATCAAAATGCACATCACGACTAACAATAATCTTGTTAGTGCTCAAATTGAACAGCCTATAGCCTTTGATTTCACTACTATAGCCAACAAAAATGCATTTAACTCCTTTATCCTCAAGCTTTGTACGAAGTTTATTTGGAACAAAAGCATAAGCCGTACAACCAAAAATGCGAAAGTGAGAGATTGTAGGCTTCTTTCCATACCAAACTTCATAAGGAGTTAATACTTTCAATGCTTTAGTAGGACAACGATTGCTTATGTATGCTGCTGTTATAACCGCTTCAGCCCAAAACTTGTGAGGCAACCCCTTTGCTTTGAGCATGCAACGGGCCATCTCCATAAGTGTGCGATTCTTTCGCTCGGCAACACCATTTTGTTGAGGCATATAGGGAGTTGTCATTTGATGTAGAATTCCCTTTTCTCGAAGAAATGCACCGAACGTATTCTTAATGTATTCCCCTCCTCGATCGGTGCATAGGGTCTTCAAAGGATGCCCAAACTGATTTTCCACCATTGCTAGAAAATCTTTGAAACGTTGAAAAACTTCCGATTTAGCCTTCATAGGATAGATCCATGTAAAACGGGAAAAGTCATCAATAAAAGTCACAAAATAGATGCACTTTCCAATGGATTCGGTCCTCATTGGACCACAAACATCACTATGAACCAAATCAAATTTATCAAGAACCCTTATAGTTCCATCAATTGGAAAAGGTTTCCTTTGAAACTTTCTAAGTATGCACCCCTCGCATACATGCCCTTTCGGCTGCTCAATAGTAGGAATGTCTTCTACCATATTAAATGTCTTCAGCTTCTTCAAACTTGCAAAGTTGAGATGCCCAAACCTTGCGTGCCACAATTCAGCCAACTCAATGATTGTGATGTAGAAGCAACAAGACCTGTAGAGGGAATTCGTCGCTCATAGGTATCCATAATGAATAAGCCAGCATGCATTGTTCCCGACACAATAATTAAGAGTGATCTTTTAGGATCCTTGACAAGACACTTATCTTCTTTGAACTCAACAACTAGTCCTTGCTTCAACATAGTTGAAACCGAAAGAAGATTCTTCTTGATTCCCGGAACATAAAGCACATTCTTAATGTACTTTTCTTCACCATTAGGCAAAATGATGGCTACAATTCCAATTCCATGAATAGAATAAGATGCATCATCCGCACATTGTACCTTACTTCCATTTTGCACTTTCACTAATTTAGTGAATGCTTCTTTGCGAGAAGTCATATGATGAGTAGCACCACTATCAATCACCCATTCAATGGGCTGAAAATCAACAACTTGCAAAACCGAATCTGAATTCCTCATAGATGTAGTAGTACTAGTAGAAGCAATATTAGACACAAAAGCATAGTCTTGGTTGAAGAGATCACCACTAGCTTCAAGCTCTTGCTCCAAAGCAACAAGTGAAGCACTAGTATCAATTCCTTTACTCTCCTCTTTCGCAAGCTTCTTCTTACAATCCTTGATACTTCTTGCAATAATGGCACTTCCCTTTCTTCTTTTGAGTGTTGACATTTTGACCTCCAATGGGCTTTTGCTTATCCTTGGAAGGAGGCTTTCCCTTTCCTTTTGACTTGCCTTTGCCCTTGCCTTTCGTGAAGAAAGCTTGACCTTGTTGAGTGTCACCCGCAAAATTTTGCCTCGTTTGCTCCTCTTGAAGAAGCAGCCCAACAAGTTTATCAAAGGAGAGTTGCTGTCCCCTAAGAGAGATACTCAAAGATGAAACAAATGGAAGATAAGATGAAGGTAATGAGTTGAGAGTAATGGAAACAAATTGAGCATCCTCAATTATCTTATCAATATTGAGAAGCTCCTCACGAAGATCCTTGATCTTCGTCAAGTGATTAGTCACTTGATCCCCTTCTTGCATCTTCAACAAAGAAAGTTGATTTCTGAGATACACCACTCTTGTTGGATTTTTGACTCTATACATAATAGTATAAAGTGTATCCCACGCACTTTTAGATGTTTTACAAGACCTAATATGAGGTAAGATAGATCTTTTCACAGCAAGAGCAACCATAGAATGTGCTTGTGCATCCCTTCTATCCCACTTCTTTTGTTCTTACGAAGATGTAGAAGAAGATGATGATGATGATCCACGAGGTGTAGGAGGTGCCAAAGACAGAGGCCTTTCCTCATCACCAATGACCAAATCCCATAGCCCTTTCGCTATGAGAAGATACTTCATCATGTAACTCCACAAGGAGTAGTTTGTGCCATCCAACCGATCTTCACTAAACAAAGAACCGATAGCTTCCGATTCTTTAGCCATTACCTCCAACAGAATTTTAGCTTGTAGTAGATAGGAAAGAGAGCCTTTCCACAACCAAATCTACTCAAAAAATTTGCAGCAAACAAAGAGCTGAAAGTAGGAGCACAAGATGTCTTTCAATCTGCAACCAAAGTGCCCAAAAGAGAATGGAAAGATGGCTGTCTTTCTGCACAAAAAAACCAGCTTCTTGAAAATTAGGTTAGCTTCGATTGAAGCCTACACCGAAACCCAATTAGGAAGCCAAATAGTGTGATCAACACACACTCCAATAGGGCTGTTGAAAGCGCCCTACTGCTTGCTGAGAATCTACAAATTTCCAGCCACAAGTTGACCTAACCTTGAATAGGGTTTGCTGAATTTTGGGCGCCCTCCTACACAAATGCAAACCTGAAAACAAAAACAGCAAGATAAGGAGACACCACAACCAAAAATCAGTAGCAGATTTTTGGGCGCCCTCCTCCAAACAAAACTTGCTGAAAATTGGTTGCATAAAAATCAGATTTGAGATTCTGATTTTTGGGTGCCACAAATTGCTCCTCCAAGATCTCTGATGGGCGCCCCTAAGTACTCTAAGAGAAAACAACAACAAGAGCAATGGAGAGCAATGCTTAGCCAAACTGTCTAGAATGGAATACACAATGAACATCTAAGTACTCTACCTGGATGTGGCCAAATGCCACCAAACCCTAAGGTTAACCACTTACTAAATGTAGGGCACCCCCAAAAGTCAAGATAGGACCCCTAAACAAAATTAGACCCCTAAGGACCCATGAGTCAGTACATGACCAAAATTGGGTCCTGCTGAAATTAAGACAAACTTAAGATGGCCTAAATAACTAAATACCCATGGTTACACAAATCTCGACCTTTTGGGTCAAAGTAACCTATGGATTAACTTCAGCATATTCATTTATTTCTAAAACCATCCACCAAGCTTGAGTTTAAGTGAGCTTTCAGAGCTTAGTTTGTTCCTCCACATGAGCATGTGCGTGCGATGGAAGTGAGTTGGAGAAGTCCATCCGCACGCAGTTTAAACACGTGCTAATTAGTAATATGCCAGAGAGATTGCCGCCTAGTCGGAACGTTGATCATCGTATTGAGCTCGTTCCAAGGGCAAGTCCGGTATGTAGGCCTCCTTATAGGATGAGCCTAAAAGAAAAGTCAAAAATTGGAGGAGTATCTCAAGCTGGGGTACATCCGTCCGAGCTATTCACCTTTCGCCTCTCCTATTTTACTTGTTAAGAAAAAGGATGGTAGTTTCCGTGTGTGTAGATTACAGGGGATTGAATAAGATCACTGTAAAGCACAGGTATCTGATGCCCAGGATTGATAATCTACTGGATGCGTTGCAAGGTGCAACCATTTTCAGTAAGATAGATCTCAAAAGTGGATACCATCAAATACGGATTCGAGATGAGGACGTCCAGAAGAGGGCCTTCCGAACCCGTTTCGGTCATTATGAATTTTTGGTTATGCCATTTGGGTTAACCAATGCCCCAGCCACGTTCATGATGCTCATGAACGATGTCTTGAGAGACTATATGGGCAAGTTTGTCATCAATTTTATTGACGATATATTGGTTTTTAGTAAAGCGGTTGAGGAGCATGAGGTTCATCTTAAGACCGTTCTGGGCAAGTTACAAGCTTCTGTCTTGTATGCCAATGCTCAGAAGACAGAGTTGTGTAAGACTCATGTCGAGTATTTTTCCTCATGACAGTCCAATCGACATCCAAGCCGCTTTTGTCACCACCTCTCTCCACACTGCTGCGTCACTAACCTTCCCCACAAAACCCCATCCCAAGAAGACTCGACGCATACCTTGACCATTGCACCCTCCATGGTACGATACCGAGTGTCGTTCTCTTCATCAGTCAGTAACCTATTCACGTGTCCATGCTCCACATGTACTTCGATCTTCCCGACGCTCCTACCATCGTGTTCTCGGTTGTAAGAAGTGTTCCTATGATGATTCTAAAGGGAAATGTCTTATTGATCTTCTTTTCAGATCTTCCTCAGGCACTTTTTGGCGTGAGTTCATTCCTCGCTCTCCACCACCTCTCCTGGAGGACCTCCACATTTGGACTACTTATGCTACTAGCTTGTATACCGTCCCTACCGACTCACCTATCTCTATATCTCCACGACCATCTGAGTTCTCCTTCTTCACATCTGACATGGTACTTGCAGCCATTAAGAAGATGAAGTCCCACAAGGCTAGAGATATTGAAGACCTTGAGTCTGAACTTCTTTCCCATGCATCTGACTTACTCGCCCCACCATAGCCACCCTTCTTAATTCTGCAGTTGTTTCTGGTTTCCCATCATCCTGGTACACTAACATTATCCACCCCATCCATAAGAATGTGTAATGACTCTCTCCAGTTGTTTCTGGAGAGAGTCATTACACATTGTGGCGGTGCTAGTTGCAGACTTGGGGACATCTTGATTGCTATCCTCCTTTATGTCGATGATGTGGTACTGGTCTCATCGACCATAGAGGGTCTACAGTGACAATTGGATTGCTTACAGGAGTTTTGCACCAGATGGGCCTACGGGTGAACATTGGGAAGACCACGGTTATGGTCTTCAACACTTCTCGAGCATTCATGCAGCGACAGGAGCTTACTTTTGATGGACGGGTTCTAGAGGTGGTCCCTTCCTATACATACCTGGGGATCCTTTTCGCGGGTCCTACTTTTAGCATGAGACAGGCAGCTACCACCCGACTAGGGAAGGGACATGCCTCCCTAGTTCAGCTAGAGCAATTTTGTTTCCAAAAGTCCATCCAAGGATGCTAGCAGTAAGTGTCGCCTCTTTGATACCATTGTCACCCCTACGGCTCTATATGCGGCAAAGGCATGGTGTACAAGTCTCCCCTCTTCACACTAGGCCAGTCTGTCACGATTACAGACCACCATGCTAGCTCGACTGATTCGAGCGAAGCCTTCTGTTCCACATGAGATTCTCCTGGCCGAGTTTGCAGTTCCACCTATACAAATCGAGGCAGCTCTTCAGCTCATTACCTATATACAGAGGATACAGACCTTACCAGAGATAGACAAATGATACATACATATTGCACTATCCTCCTCACAGTGTCTTCATGATTAGGGCTACAGATTATCATGGTTCTTTCAAGCATCTCACCTCCTACTTGAGTCATTTGGTATCTCCATCACAGAGCTTCCCTCCGGCACTCATCAGTACATCAAACGACTTCTCTATCAAGCATATCTAGAGCGGACTTGGCATAACCAGTTAGGGTTTAAGCCAACTTTCTACCGGATCCATTTTTTGGAGCTGGATGCATCAGGGAACCCAGTCATGCCATGCTACTTGGATTCGGGACTATCACATTGCCTCAGATTCACACTGGGACTACTATGAGATCAGAGGGCAATATCATTGCTTGTTTCGAGACATGCCTACCACTCTACGCTCTCTCATAGCCTATGAGGACCCACGGTGTGTCGCTCTGATGGTACGTGAGATGTTCGATTATTATGCACACAAACTCTCGCATACGTGTCTATTTTAGTTTGTACTAAACGTTTTCTTTATTACAATTTTGGAGACGTTTTATATGCTCCCATGATTACCACATACTTGACATGTACTTCATCAGTCTTATATGCCTTTTGGCATGGAAAAGACATTAATAAAGCTCTCTCTCTCTCTCTCTCTCTCTCTCTCTCTCTCTCTCTCTCTCTCTCTCTCTCTCTCTCTCTCTCTCTCCATGGCTCCTCCTCGCTCCACTGTTGTTCGCAGATCCTCCCGCTCTCCTACCCTTGCTGCCAGTGCCACCTCAAACCCCCCCCTCGCTGACTCTTCTCCAGCCCCGCTCGCTACAGTCCCCCTCGCTACAGTTGCTACAGCTCCCCTCGCTTCCCTTGCTCTACCCCTCGCTTCCCTTGCTCTACCCCTCGCTGCCCTTGATGATGATTGCTTCACTGACTGCTCCACCCTCACTGATGGCTGCTCACCCTCGCTAGCTACCTCGCTGACCTCCCCACCCCTACTCTCCCTCGTTGATGGCTACTCACCCTCGCTAACTACCTCGCTGACTGCCCCACCCCTACTCTCCCTCGCTGATGGCTCACCACTCACCGTTGCTGAGGGCACATCACCCACCCTCGCTAACTTCCCATTCCCCACGCTCGCTGATGGCTCGCTGTCTGTTGATGCTGGTGTGTCACCACCCCCTGCCATGCAAGCAGAATCCACCATTTTCTATCCATTCTGCTCCTACTCCCGATTCTGCTCCTCCGTCTTCTGACCCCATTCTTCCCACACTGACCATTGCTCACTCCTCTTCCTTCCCGCCACCACAGCCTACAGCAAATATCCCATATACGCCTTCTAAATCAACCGAACTTTTTTCCTCGTGGCAGATTGATCAAATCAAGGTAGAATTCCAGACTTTGCGGCATGAAATCTCACAGCTGAAAGGAACGGTTACCTCTTTGATCAACGAGAAGAACATATTGCGATCCAAGGTTGCATCACTCGAACGGGAAGCAGGCCGCAGCTTCGGAATCCACCACCAATATGATACGGGAACTAGAAACTAAGATTGACAAGCAACAAGAAGAGGCTCTTTCTTGGGCATCTGTTTTGAAAAAAGGCACCAAACCAAGCGCTCCCATCTCCTCGGTTATCTCAGCCACCATCTCGGAAGAGAAATCTCGAGACCAAAAAGCCCAAAACATTAGAGTTCGCGGGGTCCCGGATACACAGGATGCCTTGGCTGAAGCCAAACGCTTTCTCGACACCACTCTCGGGCACCGGACAGAGGGATTGGACACCGCATGGAGGACCACTAGAGATGCAGCCACACTCATTATCCGTTTCACTTCCCTTGAGAGTCGCCGAGATGCTTTGCAGTGCAGAGCTAAGCTATGTGGTACCACTGTCTATATGGATGACGACCTCACATATATCCAGGTGGAGGAGAGGCATAGGGCCTTTCAGACAGCCCGTGAGTCTGGCAGACGAGTCATTTATCGAGATGGACGAGTGCGCTTTCTTGACAGCGCTCCTAGCAACTCTCAGTGCTAGGGATTTGGGGTCCCCGGGTTCGGGAGTGCCCCGGGGCCCCATCCACGCCATCTCCGGATTGGAGTATGGAATTGTGATGGTATCCACTCATCTTCCATAACTGGCGACCTGATCGACTTCATCACTGGCAGAGATCTATGGCTTTTTACAGAGACTCACGAGAGTCAGGAGAGAGGACTACCCATTTTTCCACGATATAGATGGGATTCCGTACACAGACCTGAGACTAGATCAGCTAGTGGTCGTGGATCCGGAGGTGTTGCATGCTTATACAGGGAGTATTTTCACCCGAGCATCAAGTTCATCAGACACGACGAGTATGCACATTATATATGGATTCGTATTGTTGGACAGGATATTGGATTGGACAGGGACCTCTTTGTGGCGGCATGCTATTTTCCTCTAGAGTCTTCGTCCTTTGCTGAGTACACAGGTTCACCCTACCTTGTTTTATCGCCTGACATCATCAGATTCGTAGAGCGAGGGCATATCCTCCTCACTGGGGATTTTAATGCCCGAACCTCCTCACGACAGTCAGAGTTTTATGACATCACCGACCATCTCCGCGTTCATGCCATTGACAGTGATGAGATGGGAGTTACCAGGGTTTCAGAGGACAACTTGGGACCTATTACCCCCTACGGTGAGCATTTATTGCAGTTTGGAGAGGCTCATGAGTTAGCCATTTACAATGGCCTAACTTGCTGGCCAAACTCCGGCAGCTATACTTGTCACCCCCACAGTGGTGGACATAGTGTTGTGGATTATCTCATGGGATCACCATCCTCCATACCTCTCATCTCTGACTTTCATGTATCTCCCACCACTTTGAGCTTGACATAGCAGGGCTTCAGAGTCAGAGGACTCAGGAGCACTTTATCTTTAGGTGCCCGATATATTATGAGATCAGAGGGAGATACCACTGTTTGTTCCGTGACACACCCGTCACCCTACAATCCCTCCTAGCCTATGAGGACTCCAGATGCGCTGCACTCATGATACGGGAGATGTTTATACTGCGACAGGGCTTGTGTCAGACAGCCCAGCAGAGTCATGTTTCTCAGCCTAGATCACTTCTTTCTTCTCCAGGAGGAGAGGACGAGACCTAGTATTTGATGATGATGATGATGGTGATGATGACTTACCTGCCCATAGAGATCGGAGACAGTGCCCCACACATACCCATGTTGCAGCATGAGCTACTCGACTTCACGAGGAGACTTCTTCACCCTCCTAGACGACGTCAGCAACCACCAGTGGCCCTCCATGCGGCCCGTATTACATCCTTTTATAGCATTAGCAAGACAGGATTGGATGATAGTGTCATACCCCACTCATGACTTTTAGCAGTATACATGATCCCACATGTTTCATATATCATCACATCTATTTTAGTTCATAGCTTTAGATTTGTTATTTATGTTACCGTTTTGGAGACGTTTCATACGAGCGCTCCCATTGTTACCACATACTTGACATGTACATTTATCAGTCTTATATGCCTTTTGGCATGGAAAAGACATTAATAAAGCTTTCTTTCTTTCTTTCTTTCTTTCTCTCTCTCTCTCTCTCCCCCCATATCTTCACACCACCAATAAATGCAAGTCATTTTGTCTTCATTATTGAGGAAGTTTTGTGAAAGAGAAAGACAAAATGAAAAGGAGAAAATAACAAATATAAAGGAAATAAAGGAAAGACCTGAGCTGTGACAGGAGAATGAACATGAAAGACTGTGTGATGGAAGTCTGTGTATGCATTGGATCGGGCACCAGTTCCCAAAAGTTTCTCACGTTTTTTACTGCCCAAGAAAGCCACATGCTCTATCATGTGTGCGATGCCTTGCTCATGCTCGGCCTCGTCAACTGATCCAACGTGCATCTCCATGTGTGCTTCAAATCTGTTTAACAAAGCACACTAAATACTACTATATAACAACAATCACAACAATGTTGGTGCACTCAGAGTTTTCTTACAAAAACTAATGCAAGATCAGGATGCTTCGAGAAAAATGGGCAGCAGCATAGCATGTGCTAGCAATGACAAATCAATCAGGCCATGAAAAACAAAGTCATATATCTCTTGAAAAAATTTGATAAAACTAAGCTTATTACTATGGCAAGCTTTGAGGTGAAAGAGTATGACCAAAATGTGAAACCAATATGACTTGTTGGTAGAAAACCTCTGGGTAGCTTCCAGGGTCATTTAAGGATGTGATAAAAAAGGCACATAACAGTACTAGTCACAGCAGTATCATAAACAAAAATGTTCTGACCTGTTAGGGGGGACCTTGTTAGGTAATATGACATAACGAAGACCGTTATCCAGCTGCCCCCGATGAAGTTTTGGATGAGAGGGAAGTTTTGAGTTTAGAAAATTTTTTATTTCAACATCCCTTGCATGGTTTTCAATAGGATCCTTAACTGTCTCAACAGCCTTTTCAGGAAATGTCGTCAGATTTGTGGCATGGGGTTCATTTTGTACTCCAGATGCTCTTAAAGTACTAGCAATGCGCCTCTGTACCACATGAACAAGGAACATCATCTGAGACACCAACCAAGCTACTTCACACCAAAACATAACTCGTAACAAATCATCTTTGAGAGCCTACAGATAGACCAATTAGTTGAGAAACATATGCCAGGCTCTTGTTAGCAGGTTGCTAACAGCTCAAGCTTCCAGTGATCATCTCAAAGAGCGCATTACTTTGTGAAGTAAAGCTGTTTTAATGATACTACCATATCTGAGATGACAAGCATCAATGAAGTAAACAGAAACAAGTCATGCTTAGAACTTCACAGTGTAGCTTTTTAGAAAGCTGAAAACAAAATGACAGTGGAATGTTAAAAACTGACCTACATTCTGTTTTAGGATTTTTGCAGTATAATGAATCTTGAATACTACAGCATAGTTATTACTAGATTCAAATCGAGAAGATTTGAATCAAGATTCACATCCCACACAAGGTTTGATAATTTGAGATCTTTATGAAAGATTAAGATCGAGCAAAGCATCGATCAAAATTTGAGAGTAAAACAACTATTGGAATCTTGCATTGAATTCAAAAAAGATCCAGATTTATGGTCACTATCTACAATGCTGGAAAAATCTCAGGAATCTTTAAATTCTGATGAACAGAAACCTTGGTGAAATATTGAAAGTTGGACTAGATTTTTCTTTGGAGATTTCAGCATTGAACACAGTTGCATTGCATTCAAAACATTGCAAAACATGCCAGGATTTCAGAAAATGATCAAATCAAAGTGTCACCTCAAACACCCTCTTGAAGTTGTTTTCAAAAGGCAACTAAGTACATAAGCCATAGAGGTACTTGTTGAATGATACGTATTATGGGCATTGTTAGAATTTCCTATATCAACCCTATAATGATAAGGCATATATATGTTACCAATATGTAAGGCATATATATAATGATAAGGCATATATATGTTACCAATATATATGTTGTTGAAAACCCTATCAATACTATAAAAGATATCAACGTATTATAATAGGAAAAGCCCTAGCTAATATCTAAACCACAAACCCTAGTATGTGTTTACACCATCTATATATAGCATTGATTCTAGATTATCCAAATATATGGTAAACAGAATACATGAACCCTCATAATAGAATATAACAACTTAATTTGACTCTCTTCTTAAAATTCTTATTTGTTCACAAAAGGGTAGAAGATGCCCATTCAAATGTTAAGACAAAGTTCAATCTTGAATGAAAATAGAGCAGATTGACTAGCCTTTAGAATGATGACAGTTGTACTACTTTAACAGGAAGATGGTTTCAAGTCACAACTAGAAATAACCACTCCTGTACTGCTATGATGCTTCAGTAGCAAAAGTTTGTATCATGAACTGAACTTTCCTGCATTTTCTATAGAGCAACTTGTAGATGGAGAAATTTTGTAGAAGTACGCAAAGTAGCTCTAATCTATCCCAAACAAGGTGTAGGTGCAAAATTGCAGAGCTCAACGAGAATTCTATTCTTTCCAAAACATTCTTCCTTGATTAAAATGTACAAACATATCATTTAAGGAAGAATATACAAACATAAACTAATGGCGTTCGGCAAATGACCATGTAAAGAAACTCTTTAGAATAAAGGCCTTCGAGCTTTGTGAAAGTCTGTAAGATTTCCTTACAGTTGGCTGGTAGACAGATCGGAGCAGAGACTGTTGATTGAACTTCGTCAAAGTATAACCATCTGCATCCTTATACAAAACTCCAGGGACTCTCATCCATCCACAACGAACTTGTTTTCGTGAACTTCTTTTATGAGTACCACAAATGTGAGCAGATCCAATCTGAGATGATATTAATCTCTGATCCTGCCTTAAACTCAATCCAGGCAGCTTTCTGTCAACAAGAATAAGTCTTTGCAAATCATAATCTACCCTTTCTCCCAACCTGCAAAGAAACTTAGGTTAAGTACCAGAAATAACGCTACAATCATTTCTTTGCATCGAGTAACCAGTTTTCATCAACACGAGAGAGAGAGAGAGAGAGAGAGAGAGAGAGAGAGAGAGAGAGAGAGAGACTCATTGATGTCATTTTGGTATGCAAAGATACATAAGACTAAGAAGACACATACCGATTGTGTTATCAAGTAGAGTACAAACATCTCTAACACGTAAATGCAACTAATTAACTAACCAAATCTAAACCACAACATAGAAAACTATCATGTAATACAATATGAGTCTTTCACCGTCTAAATCAAGTACTAGCAGTGATACAAAATAGTAGGTCTGAAATACAAGTGCCATATAATGCAATTAATGTGGTCAGATCCTTATGTGTGTGTAAAGTCCCTTCGGTAGCATTGTACCAGATGTGTAGGGAGTACTAGGGACACAGTGGTTACTTCATATCTCTCACATGGACATTTTTGCATTTTCTATAATGCAAGCATTGATTCTATTTTCCGATCTCTGTCATGAATTGAATTAATGTTGCATGCTCTGATCTTCAACATGGTAGCTATGGTTAACGTCGCTACATTGATCAATCTTGCATGCAGTAGATAGATGAATCTGAATTTAGGAAAAAGAGTGCAACTTCATGCTCATTGTTGCAATAAAAATCAGGCACTAGCGAGAGGGATGCCAAAGCCATAGTAGGCAGCAGTGATCAAGGATTCAGCCCCTCAACAGCCTATTTCAGATATGAAGTACTTGCATACGAAGAGACTCTCTTGCTGTGTTGAAAATCTTCATGGTAAAAGACATTGAGAGTCCACTTGGAAGCAAGGTGCATCGAGGGCAGGCAGAATGGGGAACAGAGAGCAGAGCAAGTGATTCAACGTAAAGAGAGAACTGCAAGAAGGGCCCCATGGAGAGAAGCAACAAAGGACCCAAGGGCACCCCTTTGCCCTTGGTAAGGGTAATCCAGCCTTTTGTGAAGATCTTCATCCCTTATTGAGGGTTCTCTGAAGTTCCTGCAAGTTATGTAACGAATTCTTTCTACTATGGGATTCATGGGAAATACTATTGCCTTTTTCAAAATCAACCAGTGAAATAATGACGTTGTGCTCGTTGTTCTCCTATGCAAACCAAAGATACATTGCCTTGATGATCAGAGACATGTTAGAATTGAAGAGCACTATCGACAATACCTACTCGACTGGTGACCGTGGGTTGTTACAACCTCCCATCACCTCATTCTTTCTTCGTACACAACAAAACTATGAGGCTGAAGTGGGTTCCAAGGATGAAGCAGATATTCCCACCCAACACCACACCCAATCACAATGCAAACATCCTACACATCACATAGCAGGCTGCAGACTTATTCATGTTGCCCACATCCACCACACCAAAGTGCTTAGAGACAATCGTCTTAGACATACCAGATCAATAACAATCACTAGCACTTATATCACCACCCTCACTTCATTCTTCCGTCCTCATGAACCCAATACTTAATCTTACAGCAACATATGAGTTACAATGTTTTCATTGGTTATCTAGGTTACATTGCAATTATCTAGTCTAGCAGCTCATCCTTGATCATGATATTTATGCTTAGGTCTATTTAGTTCATTGATTCATTAGTTCCCTTGGAGATGTTTTATACACTCCCTTGTTCAGTCTTATGTACATGTTGGTACGCTAAAGACAGTAGCAAACTCTCTCTCTCTCTCTCTCTCTCTCTCTCTCTCTCTCTCTCTCTATGCCGCCAAAAAAGTGGTCACCCTCACGCATCAACATAGCTGCCAGGCAGGCGATGCCACCTGTGCAGGCAGGTGCCCTGTCCATTCTTCTCCGCCTCCTTCGCCTACTGCTCCCTCTCCTCCTCCTACTGAACCTCTTATTCTGCCCCTTCCGGAAATGTATACCCCCAGCGGTCGTTTGAGCAATATATCCTATCCTACATTGAACAGATCAAGCAGGAATCCAACTCTCTACGGCCAAAAATGGGACAGGTCCAGATAACTATTCAATCTATGAATGCTAAAAGGGGAGCCCTACTTGCCCGCATTACTTTCTTGGAAGAGGCAATGAATCGACAAGAAGCACAGGTCATTTCTACCACCATGAAAATTCGGGAGTTAGAAGACAAGATCGAGAAACACAAAGCAGAAACGAAAACATGGGCTTCCCTTTTCAAGGATGATGGTAAAGCAGGTATACTCACCTTCAATAGTGTTATCTCAGCCATCATATCCGAGGAAAAAATGCGGGAATATAAATCTATGAACATCAGGGTTTGGGGGATTGAAGACACCAACGATCCAATGACCGAAGCAACCAAACTTCTCTAAAATGTGCTTTCCCACCACTAAGGGTTTGGAGTGAGCATGGTGAACCAAGAAGGACCTCGCTACACTCATTGTCCATCTCACTAATTTGGAAGAACGTCGAGCGGCCCTTAAATTAAGAGCCAAACGTAGAGGTACATCCATTTTCATGGATGATGATCTCACCCCTATGCAAGTGGCGGATCAGAAGAAGGCATTCAATGAGGCAAAAGCTTTGGGGAAGAGGGTAATATATCGGGATGGTAAGGCTCAATACGTTGATCCTCCGAATGCTGAGAAATAGGGATTAGGGCCCCCCGGACTAGGGAGTAGTTCGGGGGCTCTTTCTAGAGCATTGTGGTTGAGTTTATGGAACTGCAATGGTATCCACTCTTCAACTACAACAAGGGATTTCAAATATTTTTGTGTGGATGGCGATATTTTGCTACTCATTAAGACACATGAGAGTTATGAGAGAAGACTATCAGCCATTGAGGGTTTTTGTTGGTATTCTACACATTGGAGGGCGACAAGAGCATTGATAGATCGAGGTGCAGGTGGGGTGGCCTACTTAATCCGAGACTTCCTTCAGCTTGGATAGAGTTGGTACATACTGATGAGTAGGCCCACTATAATTGGATTAGGGTGGATCGTGGTTTGATGAGCCTGGATTGGGATCTCTTTATGGCCATTTGTTATTTTCCACCGAATACATCACTTCTCACATCAGATGAGTCACCTTACATGGATATCTCTTCGACCATTACCAGGTATGAGGAGCGGGGTTACTTTAATGCCCATACTAGGTCCAGACATACAGAGTTCCATAGAGCAGAGGATGATCCACAACGGATACATGCCATAAAATGGGACGATTTTGGCCTCCAGCGATGATCGAAAGATGTAGAGGGTCCAGTTACAGCATATGGAGAGCAAATGCTTCAGTTGGGCGAGGCTCATGGATTGGCCATTTATAATGGCCTACTGCAGTGGCCTGGTTCAGGTGACTAGTTTCCCAGACAGCGGAGGGCATAGTGTTGTTGACTATTTCATGGGATCGTCGTCTCTCCTTCCCTCCATTTCATCCTTCTTGGTTCACTGCACCACCCTCTCTTACCATTCATATCTCTCGCTCCCTATTGGCCTTCTTCACACATCACACACTCATCCATTAACCCCCAACGTGAAGACCGTATATCGCTACACCCCTCGAAATACACCTCTGTACATGGAAGCCCTATCTAAACTTCTGACTCACTTCCCATAAGAGCATACTTTAGCAGACCAGTCTCTTTTTCTTGTCCGAACCATCCATACGGCTATATCCCTTGCTTTTCCATCCCCACGACCCACACATCCACGACACTATCAACCACATAACCCATGGTATGACCACGGATGCAACCACCTCCACTAGAATTTGATCTATGCACGCTGCCACCTTTCCCATCTGGTAAAGGACTTATCTTGTGTATACTGTAGAACCACTCGAAAAAAGAAAATTGCATATGAGATCTGCCAAGGAAAGAGGATGATGGACCTTCTCTTTAGTTCCTCTTCGAGATCCTTTCGGAAAAAATTCCTCCCAAGAGCACCTTCACCCCGAATCACAGATCTTAGCACATGGATGACCTATGCCACATCATTGTACACTATCTTTGATGCACCTCCACTTCCCAAGCCCTCATCCACAAATACTTTTGATATATTCTCCCCGGACATGGTAGAAGAGGCCATCAAATGATTACACTTGGATTTGACATCGACGATTAGAGGCTGAACTTCTGAAGTATGTTGTTGACATCCTCTCACCTTTCCTCTCTATCTTATTCAACCCCGCTATCACATCTCAATTCCCCTCCCCATGGTCCACAAACCTTCTCCATCCTATATAAGGCGGTGATCCCATGAAAGTCGACAACTATCGTACCATTAGCCACCTCTTTGCCAAAGTTTATGGCTCTATTCTTCAGTCAAAGATCAACACAGAGATGGACACCAAAGCACTTCATGCCATTGGCCAGGCTGGCTTCAGACCAAGATATACTACATCGGATCATATTGTCACCCTAAGATCCATCATTGAGGAGGCTAGGGCCAAGAGAGGGCGTGTATACTGCTGCTTTGTGGATTTCCACAAACCCTTTGATTCTGTACAGACATCTATTGATACAAAGGCTTCGGGATAGTGGCTTCCAGGAGGATATCATATCAGCAGTTGTGGCTTTATATAGGCAAGTTATATTGGCCGGATCCGAGTATCAGGGGTTGTATCACCAGGGGTGGATAGTACGATTGGGGTTTAGCAGGGATGTCCACTTTCACCTACACTCTTTGGTTTATACATAGATGAGCTTGAGCAGGTTATATAAATTGTTAGAGGGGAGGGATGTAAGTTGGGTGATCTCATTATTGCTATCATGTTATATGCAGATGATGTGGTTTTACTTTCGAGGACGAGGGAAGGTCTAAAGCAGCATCTAGATGCGCTTCATTCTTTAGTATACGGTGGGGATTGTCAATGAATGTGGCCAAGACCAAGGTTATGGTGTTTTAATACCTCTAGATCCTTCATGATACGACAGGAGCTTCTATGGGATGGTCATCCACTTGAGGTAGTTGACTTTTACACATATCTGGGTGTTGTATTCTCTGGTCCCACTTTTAGTGTGACACAACTCGTAGTTTCCCGGTTACAATAAGTGTGATACAGGAGGTAGAGGATGAGTTCCATTTTCTCTTCCGATGCCCTGCTTACTATAAGATCCGAGGGAGATATTACTACTTGTTTCGAGATCACTCTCTACCTTGATATCATATGAGGATCCCAGATTTGTTGCCCTAACAATTCGGGAGATGTCCGACTTGAGGATGGTGAGACCAAACACAGACACCTCCCCCCCCCCCCCCCCTTGATATAGCTAAGAATCAAGGAGTGCTTATCTCGTCGAAGACAAACAGGAGAATAGTGATTTTGATGGAGAGGCTAAGATTCCAGATGCTTCCATACATAGACGGTAGAGACACGCTCAGAGAGACAGCCAGCCCATAGGCCACTCCACGGCAGCAAAGATGACAACGACAGCCCACTCGAAGACAGAGGTCTGCAGCCCGTTCAGTGACAGTTTTGCAGCATATTATACACCATTTTTTTACAAGCAGAGGGACATCTATTATATCATGAGGATGGATTGTGACTGTGCTAGACATCTCATTATATGTAGTTTTTGTTTTTGTAGTTATTGTTTCTTTTAGATGGTTGAGCTTCTAAGCTCCTCATACTTGACATGTACTTTTTATGTACCTTAGGGTATTTCAAGGACATTAATAAAGATCTCTCTCTCTCTCTCTCTCTCTCTCTCTCTCTCTCTCTCTCTCTCTCTCTCTCTCTCTCTCTCTCTCTCTCTCTCTCTCTCTCAGAGCATCTTCACATCATCTTGAGGTTGAGATGGGACGCTTTCAGGGTACCCCTCCTGAGGATGGGTTATGTCAGATATGTACACTAGGAGAGGTTGAGACTGAGGGGCACTTCATCTTCAGATGTCCTGCTTATTATGAGATACGCAGTCGCTATTACTACCTATTCAGAGACTCACCTATTTTTTTACATTCTCTCATCGCCTATGAGGATCCTCGTTGTGTGGCCCTTATTTCCCTAATGCAGTGTTGTATGCCATGATCAGCCAGATATTCATGATACACAGCCTCTAATTAAACTTCTCCAGGACAGACTCAAAGGTAGATCTCCTTCTAGTATTTGTCACACTTCAAACTTGAGATATACTTATTTGGTCTTATATGCCTTTCGGCATTAAAAGACATTAATAAAGCTCTCTCTCTCTCTCTCTCTCTCTCTCTCTCTCTCTCTCTCTCTCTCTCTCTCTCTCTCTATCATGGACTCTACTATATGGTCATTACGTTTTATTCGCTCTTCCAAACATCATGAAACGATTTTTCCCTTATGGTACTAAACCTACATAAATGCCTTACCTTGCTAAACTTAGTAATATGACCCCCCTTAAGAAGTTTTTTTTAAAATATGGTCTTTTGGTGGGAAACTTGGTTTTCTTGAACGGCTATGATCAGTGCACATTATAGGGATACGATCTAACGGTGAGCATTATTTAGCATCCAATGCACCAAGATGTACTATAATCTCTATATAAAGGAAGGTGACACAACCCTAAGTTTCACTCTTCCTGCTCTCTCTCTCTCTCCCTTGCTTCATCTCTCTCGGTTTGCTTCTCTACTGCGACCATTTCGGCTTGGATGAGAGGAGACTTATGAATGCTATCGAAAGAGTATTCGTGTGGAAGATACTACAAGCTGAGGTAAGGTAGCTATCGATTGTTTGGCATAATGATCGTCTATAGTTGATATGTTTCATTTGGTAGTTATGCTGGATGGGAATGAGCTCACAAGATGCCATGATTATCGTTGATTGATATAGTATTCTTGCTTCTAAAAACACGTTGGAAGCTTCTACAAGTGGGCGCTGCCTCAAGAGCATCCGTAAACAGATTTGCAGGTATGATCCTCATCATTGTGTATAGTATGTTGTCTCTTGACAGCGAACAGGCACCTGAAGTTTCATGTTAGAAGTTCATACGTGATTTGTGCCTCTGTGCAAAGGTAGGAGGGCCACTGGCCAAGCGAATTTCAGATGGCCAGAGGTTTGCTCTTCCATTTGCGGATTTGTTTGATTGATTCATGATAATAGTGCGCAGCACCCTGCTGAAATTGCAGTAGGCCACCATCTGGAATGAGATGGACCATCGTTTATGTATGTTGTTTTTCTGAAAATCAGTAGTATATGATACTACGTGTGATGCATGATCCTGTCTCCGCCATAACCATTCGTAGTTGGCCGCCCAACATGCTACCAGTTTATCTCAGTTCTTTCTTTTGATGTTGATTATGAACATGATATACGTTTGCTCATGAATTTAACAATGCAAACGGTTATCTCTGGTCGTAACTGTAAGAGGTTCTGTGAGGCTTTGATAATCGTATGAGCTTTGAACACAATGATAACTAAAGTGACTTGTTGTTTTTTGGATGTGCTAATATTCAAGTTGTGAACTAATAAAGGAATGATTTTGTGGCATTTGAAGACAATAGTAATTGCTTTTAACGATGAATCACATTTGATTGATGTAAACGTCGTACTAAGATTACGATACTCTTTTAAGGAGGCTGCACTACCATTAACCCGTTACTTTCGGTTTGAAATCATTACTACATAAAAGAAGGTTTCGCTTAAGCAGTTGGAGATGGGTAGCTCGCAGGAAATGACTTCGCCTCACATTCAGGTATGAAGCTTTATGAAATTACACCAACATGGAAGGTAGTCTCACTCAACACTACAATACGGTTCATGCACACATAAGGGACTTCAAGAGTTGCTTAAAGTGATTGGTTTTGAAGTTATGGTCTTAAAAGTGCTTATGTTTCATGCTTTAAATTTTATAAGGATTGGTCTATGATACCAATAGCAAGGTTTGGAATTTTTAAAGCTTAAGAGCAGCTTTTGTGAGTAAGCTATGGACTTGTGCAGAGTTTGACTTTGACGTGCTTGAATGGCATGGATTTGCCCAAGCCACAAGGTGCTTGGACTCCCAAACGTTTCTCATAAAAAGTCCTTGGGGCTAGTATGGCACAAATCTGCCCTAGTACCTAGCACTGTTGCCAAAGTCAAGTCTCTTTTCATCTATGTATTGCAAGGTAGCTTCTTACGTGTAGAATGCTTATGTGAACTTAATACATTCTTTTTGCTCTTATACTGATCAGTAAAGCATTTGCCCTGAAACGGTTTCGTTATAGGGCAGAATGTAATGCTAATTATGAAATGCATGATAGGGAAGATTGGACATATTATTTGTAATTGCAATCAAGCTGATAAGGTAGTGAATCTTGTTTCGGACATGGATAACAACTGATGCTCAGCTATGACACCTGTCTTCCTCACGTAACTAACTCTTTTTGTGGGATGGTGGCATGTAACAGCTGGGTGTCCTAAAACTTGTTTCGCTTTATGGTACTCTGTACTGTAAGACTTTATACAGCTTAGTTTTCACCTGTTATGCTATAAATTAAAGGGTTCAAAGGGTTTGGTCTTGACTTGTCAAGGGGGACTATGTGAAATCTCGTTACTCTCTCTCTCTCTCTCTCTCTCTCTCTCTCTCTCTCTCTCTCTCTCTCTCTCTCTCTGTCATACTTGCATACTTGCATTGCATTTCTAGAAACGCATCTAGAAATGATTTGAAATGGGGAAGCGTTTTGTTAGAAGTACTAAATGATAATGATAGTTTCTCATAGGTTACTTTGACCCAAAAGGTCGAGACTTGTGTAACCATGGGTTAGGTTTATTATTTAGACCATGTTAAGTCAGTTTTAGTTGAGTTGGACCCAATTTTGGTCCAGTAGTAATTCGTGGGTCCAAGTAAAGTCTAATTATGTTAAGGGACCCTATCTTGACTTTTGGGAGTGCCCTATAATTAGTGATGGGTCTTGGAAGGTTCTAGAACTTAGAGTTTGGAAGAGTCTAGGCCCTTGGAAGGCCTATCTATATGTACTCTTTGTTCATTTGTAATTCATTCCCTTTCAAGCATTGCTACTACTTTCTCTCTCCTTGAGGGCATCTAACCCTCTCCCTCTTCTTCTTCTTCCTCTTTTTCTTCTTCTTGTATATGGAGATTGAATGTTAAAAGGATCTTGGCACTTTGATTTCCTACATGGTATCAGAGCCATGGATCTTCTATGCTTGATTTAGGGCGCCCTACCAAAAGAGATCGTCTTCACTTAGGGATCACAAGAATTCAGCACCTTTGCTGATTTTTTGGAGTGAAGGTCCGTTTTTTGACTCTTTTCCGTTTTGCAGGAGGGCGCCACACATCAAAGAAGATAACAGGATTTTGGGCGCCCAAAAATCAGGTTGTTTGCTGATTTTTCAGGTTGCAGGAAGGCGCCATTAATTATCTTCCTCGGGGCTTCTTTTAGGTCGCCCACATCCGTGTAGGTTTATCCTACTTCCGTTGGTCTGCTGCTGCCCTATTTTTCAGATTTGCTCCTTTGCAGGAGAGCGCCCATCTACAAGCAATTTCTATTCTTCTGATTTGGCTGAAAAATCAGCACCCTTGCTGATTTTACAAAGTGAAGATCCGCTTCTTTTTGCTTGTTTCTAGGTGTGGAAGAAGGCGCTAATTTTGATCCGATCACATTCCGAGACTGAAAATTGGACAGCATATTACCATTTGTAGGGTGTTGCAACAGCCCTATCCGTGTGTGTATTGTTCACACTTTTTGGCAAGAAAGAAGGGTTCCAAAAAAAGCTTTGTTGGAGGCTAACCTGATTCTTTGCTTGCTGGTTTTTGAGTTTGTAATGCAATTTCAGGCTGAAATTTTCAGCACACAAGGCTTGTAGGAGGGTGAGTTCCTACATCCATCTAATGTGTGGTTTCGACACATTCCGGTGCTGATACTTGCTGGTTTATGTGTCTTTTAGGGCACATTTAGGGTTTGAAAAAGTTTATCTTCTTGGCTGGTTCTTATGGCAAGAGATTTGGGAGCAATTCGTACTTGTTCAGGTGAACATATGTTGGATGGCACCAACTATTCTTCATGGAGTTGCAAGCTGAGATTTTGCATCGGCGTGATGATCAAGATTTTATTGGTAACAAGATCTATCTTATATCATTTGAGATTTTGCAAGACCTCTAAAAGTGCTTGGGAAACACTTTTAAAGATGTATCGAATAAAGGATTCATCATCATGCTTTCTCCTCTCTAGTTCATCCTCTTTGAAGGTAGAAGGGCAAAGTCATGCAAAGTTTGATCATTGTCTTTCTACAAGTACAAGTTTGCATCGGAATGTTGGTATAGTAAAGCGTTCTTCTTCTCTTGAGCCATTTGTTGCAAATGATGGATGCATTAGTGAAGAACTTTATGAGCAAGCTTCTCAAGATAATGTTTTGGAAAAGGCTGAAATCAAGCATTCTTTGAAGCCATTTTGTACTAATGGAGGGGGGGGAAAAATCATGTCAATTAGTACATTGGTTCAAAGTGGCGTGTTGCTAGATTATTTGGGTGTTCAAAGTGGCAAGTTGTTGGTTTTTTTCTTGAAGATGGTGGACACCAAATTTAGCCATAGTTTATTGATCATTTTCAGCCTATGTTACATCGTGAGCATCCTATTATGCATCGGGAACGGCCTGCGGAAGGTTTTTGGACAGCAAGGTCCACATTTGGAACACTTTGGACAGCAAAGCGTTGGTGATTTTGTGGCTGTTGGACAGCCTGCTACAGCCTCTTGTTGGTTGTCCGAGTCTTTGCGGGATAGCAAAGCATCTTTTTACCTTGGAGGAAACACACATGCCTCACCAAAATCAGTACCTTATGCTGATTTTCATGTTTTGATGCTTACTTCTTATGATGACGGTGTTGCCTTACCTAGTGTTGGTGAGCAGATCATTGATAGTAAGATTCGGGAGGATGTGATGGTTAAAGAGTATCATACTCTTCTTTATGTTTCTTGTGGTAAGAAGACTTATGGAATCATGTGGGAACCATTGATGGATTGCAAATCCATATTTCGGCTTGTGGCTGGTTTTTTGGTTACAGTTATGGACTCGGCTCATTACAGTCGCCATGTCCATTTACATTTACTTTACTTTATGGATAGGCAGGCTTTGGGCCCTTTTTTATTCATTATTTGACATTTAGACTATATGGTTGGCCTTGGGCCCTATTATTGACATTTAGATCATATTATTGGCCTTGGGCCCTATGATTCACTATATTGGTTATTTGGTCATATTACTGAGAGTGGGGGCCTTCTTGGAGGGCGCACTATTTTCCCTCTCAGTTTGGCCCTAGCCACTGGAAGCTTCCTTTTAGGGCTTCTTCTTGGCTATAAGTAGGGATTCTGTGTCATTTGTTACTTGGCTTATGATATGATCTCCTTCTTTAGTCTCTTTAAGCTTTCTCTCTCCTGCTTTCTAGGGTTAAGTCTTGCTTATGTGATGCTTTCATAGACTAAATCTAGATAAGCCGTGGCTACGTTCATAACTTGGTATCAGAGCACTTTCCTGAGCATCTCCATTGAGCAGATTTTTCTCTCACAGGAGGGCGCCCATCTTCAGCTTGGATCTTCACCATTTTTCAGCCGGATCTTCAGCATTTCTCCACACTTGTCTTGCAGATTTTCACGACGGATCGGAGGAGGACAGGCGCCCACTTGCTGCCCATTTCTAGCGCCCTCTTGCTGGCTGCCTACTGCTGCATTTTCAGCCTTTTTCCTCCCCTATTTTGGGCGCCCTACTGCCTCCTATTTGCTGCCCTATTGGGCGCCCTCATGCTTGCTGACCAGCGCCCTACTGCTCCTTCCTTTGCTGAAAATTTCCGCTTTTTGCTGCCCCTATTCGCCACCTTCCATCAGCCACTCCTAGCGCCCTACCAACCCATCTTTTTGATCCAATTTTTTTTTGCCGTTTACTACCTCTCTTGGACGCCCACACTCCACCATAGCTGGCGCCCTACATCCGCCTCAATTTCAGCTCACCCTCCTACACTGTTGTCTGTGTTCACAACCCTATCCCGGACAATAGAAACACTATCCCGAACAATAGAAACACGCCTAGATGCTTAGAAAGCCACTCCCACCCAACTTCATCGCGCATCGGGATTGCTCTCCGTCTTTATCGCAAACTTTTTTTTACCCTTGAAGGGCGATCTCTGATTTTTCAGCCTTGTTTCCTCGCTGCCCATACCTCCTTTTTGTTATCACTTCCTTTCCTTGGCTGCTCCCTTTCCAGCCCCATAGTCCATTATTGTTTCCCATACTTTTACCCACCGTTTACTCCACGTTGTCGGGCCCTTAGCATCTTTTTTGGAGGCTGCCCGGTACCTCGACATATCACCGCTATTTTTCAGCTCACTTCCGGTTGCGGTTACGAGGTATTTCTTACTTAGTTGTCCTTTCCGTTCATCTTACATCGCGAGTTCTATTGTGTCTTTTCATTGGCGTGCCTGTTGTGACGACTTATGTCCTCTTCTTCAGTTCGTCCAATTGTTTAGCACATTTCTTTTCTCGCTTACTTTTTCTTCCTCATGGCTAGCTCACCCACTACACCTGCGAGTCATTCCGGACCTTTAGATGAACAGTTTGCTGATATGCGTGACTCTCTTACTCTCCTCAGTAGTCGTTTCGACCAAATGATGACCGGTTTTACCACTCTACAGACCGGCTTTGCCACTATGCAGTCACAGATTGATTCCTATCAGCCACATGGACCTGGCAAAGCCCCTGTTCATTCATCATTTGGGTCTCCATCTGGACTTCCATCCTCGTCTACTTCCTTTGGCGGTGGGCCTCATTTTCCACCTAACCCACCACCCGGTTTTCCACGTCCTACGGCTCCTGAGTCACATTTTCCACGACATCTAGCTCCTGAGCCACATTTTGCTCGAGATTTTCGTGATCGGGTACAGCTTGCCACCTATTCTGGTTCCTCTGACGGGAACTTGTTAGAGAATTGGTTTGCAAAGCTTGATACTTATTTTCAGATTTACCCTAAGACTGATCCTCAGAAGATCCAGTTAGCCGCCTTACATTTAGATGGACGTGCTGCCACTTGGTGGCGGGTCTACCGACTTGACCCTGATCGGGACGGTCTCTAGTTATGGCCTACCTTTCGTCGTGATCTTCGTCATGCTATGATTGACCCTCAGTGGCTGAGCCGCCACCGTGATATATTCCGTAGTCTTACTCGGACTGGTGATCTTTCTTCCTATATAGATCAGTTTATGGACCTTTCCTACCTCTTTATAGATCTTCAGCCCACCGAGCTTATTTCTCGCTACATTGCTGGACTTCGTGGTGCTCTACGATACGATGTCTCTTCTTTCCGTCCACCCACACTTGTTGAGGCCATGTCCCTTGCTAGTACTTTACAGCATAAGTACCCTGATCCTGCTCCCTTTCGCTTTTCCCGACCCCGTCCATCTCTTTCACCTCTACCATCTCTGGCCCCATCTGCCCCATCCACTGTCGTCCCGACCTCTTCTCTTACTTCTCCCACTCCTCGCCCTCCGCCTCCTCGTCCTGCTTTTGTCCGACGTTACACGTCTGCAGAGTTCGCTGACATTCAGCAGAAGCGTCTTTGCTTTCGTTGTAAGAGTCCTGACCACATTGCCCGTGATTGCCGCCAGCCCCTGCCTACTTCTACTGCTGTTTTCTACCATGAGGGCACTACCCCAGATGAGTCCGATATCTACATTCATATATCTGATGAGCCTGATCTATCTCCTGAGCCTTCTACTGATTTACTTCCTGCTACTTGCCATGCTCAGCTTGCTTATGCTACCTGGACAGGGTGCCCCGGTCCTCGCTCCATTCGGCTACGTGTGCGCATTACTGGTCGTGAGTATATTGCTTTAGTTGATACCGGCAGCACTCATTCCTTTATTAGCACTTATGTTCTCAGCCGGATACGCGCTTCACCTATTCCTGCTCCACAGCCTCTCACAGTCAAGGTTGCCAGTTCTCACTCATTTCCTAGTTCTCAGATGTTTCAGGGATTATCCTACCCCATTGGTGATTTTTCTGGACAGGCAGATCTTTATATCATTCCTCTGGAGCGCTATGACCTTATCCTTGGTGCTGATTGGTTTGCTTCATTGGGAGCGGTTACTTTGGACCTGGCTCAGCAGACATTGACATTTGTTCATGATGCAGTGACCCACTCACTTGCTGGTATTGATTCTCAGGCAGATTTCCAGCTGATCAGCGGGAAGCAGTTTATCCGCAGCCTACCTAAGGCTCATTGTGCAGCTTTATTATGTGTTCAGCGTGCTGCAGCAGATTCTCCAGTGACTACCTCTCCTCCAGCAGTTGTTCCTCAGGTGATCTCTGACTTATTACATCAGTATGCATTTGTCTTTTCAGAACCTACGACGCTACCACCATTACGTGATGTGAACCACCATATTGATTTGTGTCCTGGTTCTGCTCCTCCCTCCCGGCCTCCTTACCGTATGTCTAAGTCTGAGCGTGATGAGGTTGAGCTTCAGATTACTGCTTTACTAGATCAGGGCCTTATTGTTCCTAGTCACAGTCCTTTTGGTGCCCCTGTTCTCCTTGTCAGTAAGAAAGATGGTTCCAAACGCCTCTGCATTGATTATCATGCCCTCAATAAGTTGACCATCCGTAACCAGTATCCTATTCCTCACATGGATGATCTCTTTGACCAGTTAGGCACCTCTCATCTTTTCTCTAAGATAAGACTTACGTTCCGGCTATCACCAGATTAGGATGCATCCTTCGGACAAACACAAGACTGCGTTTCGTACCCATCTTGGTTTGTATGAGTTTCGTGTTCTTCCTTTTGGTGTTACTAATGGTCCACCTACGTTCCAGAATGTGATGAATAACATCATGCGTCCTCTCCTTGGTCGTTGTGTTTTGATTTATTTTGATGATATTCTTGTTTTTAGTAAGACTCTTGATGAGCATGTGTTACATCTTTCATCTGTTTTTCAATTGCTTGTTCATCACCAGTTGTTTGCTAAACTTTCTAAGTGTTCCTTTGCTGCTGTTGAGATTGAGCTTTTAGGATTTCTCATTTGTGATGGTCGTATTCGTTTGGACCCTCATAAGGTTCGGGCAATCGCTGATTGGCCTGTTCCCACACATGTCCACCATGTTCGTATGTTTCTTGGTCTCGCTACTCACCTTCGTCGTTTTGTTCCTCACTTTGCCACTGTGGCTGCCCCTCTTCATGCCCTTTTGAAGAAGTCTAGTGCTTTTGTTTGGACTTCTGATTGTCAGTTCGCCTTTGACACTCTTCGTCGTGCTGTTGTGGAGGCCTCTGTCCTGTGTTTACCACAGTTTGATCAGAAATTTATTGTTGAGACCGATGCTAGTAATGTTGGTTTGGGTGCCTTGCTTCGTCAGTCTCAGTGTATGATTGCTTATGAGTCGCGTCGTTTACGCTCTTATGAGCAACGTTATTTTGTCCATGAGAAAGAGCTTCTTGCAATTATCTATGCTCTTAAGAAGTGGCGCCATTACCTGTACCGTGTTCCTTTTGATATCGTTACTGATCATCAGTCCTTACGTTATCTCTTCTCCCAGCGTGATCTTTGTGATCGTCAGTTTCGTTGGTTGCAGTTTTTACAATCTTTTGATTTTTCTATTTTGTATCGTCCTGGTCGTGCTAACACTACTGCTGACGCATTGTCTAGACTTCCTGCTTTATTGAATACCCTTGTTGCCACGATCCCTTCCTGGTTTGATGATCTTCCATCTGCTTATCTTACATGTTCTGATTTTCGTGATGTTTATAGTTCTGCTCCACCTATGTCGTCTTCACCTCATCAGGCTTATTCCATTGTTGACCATCGTCTTTATCATTATGGTTCTCTTTGTATTCCTAGTTCTTTGGGTATCCGTTCTCAGTTGTTGTCGGATGCTCATTCGTCCCCAGTTGGGGGTCATTTTGGTTTTCAGAAGTCTTATGCTCGTCTTAAGGATCATTTCTATTGGCCATCCCTTAGGAAAGAGCTTGTTGTACTTATTCGTACCTGTCCTTTCTGCTTACGTAATAAGTACTCCCGTGCTAAGTCCGCTGGTTTGCTTCAGAGTTGGCCTATTCCTCACCGCCAGTGGACTGATATTTCTATGGACTTCATCATTGGCCTTCCCCGCACCCATCGTGGTCACGATTCATGTATGGTGGTAGTTGACAGGTTCTCGAAACAGGCACATTTCATACCCGTCCGCAGTACTATCACAGCAGAGCAGTGTGCACGCTTGTTCCTTTCAGAGATATTTCGCCTACATGGGTTTCCTCGTACTATCCTTTCTGATCGGGATAGTAAGTTTACATCATTGTTCTGGACAGAGCTTATGCGTATATTGGATGTATAGCTTTTTATGGGGTTTGCTTATCCTTCTACTTCTTATGGGCAGTCTGAGGTCCTTAACAGGATCCTTGAGGATTATTTGCACCATTTTGTTACTCCTTCAGGGAAGGATTGGGATCAACACTTATGTTTGGCAGAGTATAGCTATAACAGCTCTGTTAGTACCAGCACCGACGTTGCACCATTTTTATTATCTCATGGTTATGCACCTCTTTTACCTGGTATTCCTCTTCCTCCCGAGGATACACCTGTGACACTGTCTTCATTTCTATCAGGTGCTCGCGAGCTTATTCTCCAAGCCAGTTCCCATTTGCAGCAGGTCCAGCAGCGTTATCAGGCTTCAGTTGATCGTCATCGACGTCATGTTGAGTTTCATGTTGGTGATAAGGTATATCTACGCCTACGGTTTGCACGTCATCATTTTATTCAGGGCCATGCTTCTACTGAGAAGCTTGCACCACGTTATTATGGGCCTTATTGTATATTGGAGGTTCTTAGTCCAGTTACATATCGTCTTCAGCTTCCTGCTTCCACACGTGCCTGTGATATATTCCATGTCAGTTTATTACGTGCTGCTATTGAGGATGATGCTCCTCGTGATGCTGAGTTTCCTACTGCACCGAATCTCTTTCCTTTATTACCTGCTGCTATCCTTCAGGTGCGTTTGCATCATAGTCGACGCCGCCGGCAGATTCAGTTCCTAGTCCAGTGGGATGGTCGTCCTGTTGAGGAGGCCACATGGGAGCCTATTGATGTCTTTTATCATACACCGTCACTTGCGGATCAGGCTCGTGCTCTTGCCGCACTTGTTGATTCCTCTACATCAGCTGTTGCTCCAGTTGTTACTACACCAGATGCTGTTCCAGTTGATCCTTCAGGGCTTGCTGTTACTTGATCCAGTCCTTTATGGCAGTTGGGTCTTATTTTTGTGTCGGGGAGAGTTATGGACTCGGCTCATTACATTCGCCATGTCCATTTACATTTACTTTACTTTATGCATAGGCAGGCTTTGGGCCCTCTTTTATTCATTATTTGACATTTAGACTATATGGTTGGCCTTGGGCCCTATTATTGACATTTAGACCATATTATTGGCCTTGGGCCCTATGATTCACTATATTGGTTATTTGGTCATATTACTGAGAGTGGGGGCCTTCTTGGAGGGCGCACTATTTTCCCTCTCAGTTTGGCCCTAGCCACTGGAAGCTTCCTTTTAGGGCTTCCTCTTGGCTATAAGTAGGGATTCTGTCATTTGTTACTTGGCTTACGATATGATCTCCTTCTTTAGTCTCTTTAAGCTTTCTCTCTCCTGCTTTCTAGGGTTAAGTCTTGCTTATGTGATGCTTTCATAGACTAAATCTAGATCAGTCGTGGCTACGTTCATAACTATTACCTACTTTGGATGGAGCATGCTTGTCTTCACTTTTCGACTTGATGCTACCGCACTTCGTATTCTACATCTCTTCTACATCGGGCATGATTGGGGCTGAGATTTCGGCTACTTCGACTACTTCAAGCTGAAGTTTTTTTTTTTGGCGGCATGAAGCTTGGACAGCAAGCTACATCTTTTCTTTTTCGGCTACATGGAGTTTTGGGCAGCATGCAACACTTTGCATTTTTGTTGCACTTTTTCATACTTCATGTCATGTTAATGTTTTTTACATATCATTTAAGGAGGGTGTTAGAAGTACTAAATGATAATGATAGTTTCTCATAGGTTACTTTGACCCAAAAGGTCGAGACTTGTGTAACCATGGGTTAGGTTTATTTTTTAGACCATGTTAAGTCAGTTTTAGGTGAGTTGGACCCAATTTTGGTCCAGTAGTAATTCGTGGGTCCAAGTAAAGTCTAATTATGTTAAGGGACCCTATCTTGACTTTTAAGGGTGCCCTATAATTAGTAATGGGTCTTGGAAGGTTCTAGAACTTAGAGTTTGGAAGAGTCTAGGCCCTTGGAAGGCCTATTTATATGTACTCTTTGTTCATTTGTAATTCATTCCCTTTCAAGCACTGCTACTACTTTCTCTCTCCTTGAGGGCGCCTAACCCTCTCCCTCTTCTTCTTCTTCCTCTTTTTCTTCTTCTTGTATATGGAGATTCAATGTTAGAAGGATCTTGGCACTTTGATTTCCTACATGTTTCTCAGGAAAAAAAAATTCATTTTTTGTGGGTAATATGGGTATCAAATCAAAGCATCAATTAAGGCAGTACATTTACGTAGGTTGTCGAATGTTTCGAGTATAATGTGGTCCATTTCAGGTGCATCAAACGGGTGTTGGATTCTATCATGGAGTTCGAATTTTTTAATATCTGTTTTTTTTTTTTGGTCAGCAATTCAGTTCCTAGAAATACGTCTCTGGGAACGTTTTTGCCTAGAAACACGTTCCAGAACGTGACCCTGGAACGCAATTTTTTTTTTTTTCAGTATGGGTGTCAAAAAACAGGTTTTCTAATTGGGGGGTTGATAATAATTTTTGTAAATTTTGATATAAGCATTGAGGGGTATTGTCTAGTCACCTTGGATAAATTTGACAAGGTGATAAACGAACTCGAGTTGCCTAGGAATCCATCGGGCGGCATGAAAACCCTCGTCTCAAGTCAATGGATAAAAATAGAATCTACCATGTATATAGCCCAATAGCCAAGTATACCATTAAAGCACAAGAGTTTTGATTTTCAAGAGTCATTGATCTATGTACTCATGTCATGATGGACTATTTTGTGACATGACAACCTACACTTGGTCCATTGCATGTCAGTAAGAGTATGAACTCGACCGACACAGCAGAAAATAAATACAATGTAGTAGCTTAAGGCTATGATGTCAAGAACGAAGATGTTATCTAGACACAAGGAAGACATGGGAAAGAAGAAGAAAGCAAGGAAAGTATCAACTCCATTACACTGGGAGTGATAAGGGCTTTGAGCAGAAGACTAGAAACATTATACTTGTCATTGTATGCTGAGGGCAATACTATGAGGTTATGGATGCAGATCCCATGGAGTACAGGCCGGTCATATTTGCAGTACAATGAAAATACATGTCAAAACCCAATGAAATTCGGCAATCCCTGTCACTCCTAGCTCCAAAAGATAACCTGTATTATAATGTAACCAATCGGACATGATCAACTGAGGGACTAAAATATATGAATCCATTTCAAGCTTGTATAGTCAAATTATGCAATATGGTGCTATTGACAATTGTGCAATTAATACTCCAACTGTAAAAAAGGACTGACCTGAATATTTATTACAAATTTGTTCTGTTTGCCTGAATCAAGTGTAGATTCCTTTAGACATCGAGATGAGCTATGCAATTAACATGTTTGTTGATCGTCTTATAGTTGTTCAAGGGTGTGCTTCAAATAAATTGGCCAGCCACTTTCAAACCTATTGATGAAGCATTCGAAAAGGGTCATTGCTAAGGGGCAATAAGCCAAACAGAGCGGAAAATATTCCAAGCAAATTTTCATGCTCAACGGTTTATTTCATCTGAAATCTATTTGATAGCAAAACACGCTCGTCCTCAAGAATGGAGATTTTGTTTAAATTGCCAACGTTCCGGTTTCAGTTGTTATCACAGGGTCTTTGATTTTAAGTCAATGAAGGATAATCTAACAGTGACCGTAAATGTAGTGAAGGTGAACAAGCATACCACCGATGCTTGATGGCTGAACCCAGGCCTTTCCTTCTTCGGCTGCGCGAATGAGCTTGAGAAGATGCAAGCGAGGCATGGCTGCTGGGACCAACCCCTGAGGAGGCTTTCCTGCAAATCAACTCATCGGGGCCAGCATTGATCATGCACTGAGCGGTAGATGCCGGCACGGCAAGCCGACACAAACTGTAAGTCGCCATTCAATCAATCCCTCTGCCACTCCTGAACCTTTACCAAACCCTGTCTCAAGATCCAATGCCCTAAAAATCACAGCTCAAGCATTCATCCCAGGCATTCTCTGCTAGCTACCTATCAGGAATTGCGCTTAGCATCCAAGGGCTTAGCGCGGAGGCAGCATGAGAAGCAAAGCTCGCGGCTATGGATGTGATCTGCCCAATCCGAGAGCAAAGCGCAATGCTCAAAGGCGCTCCGCTTTGCTTTCCTTGGAGATAATAGAAAGAGAATGATTTGTTTTTGTGTTTTTAAGAGCAAAGGAGAGACGACCAAGTACGTCAACTAACTCAAGAGGCTATTTTATGGATATATTTGTGTCCACGTTTGCGTGGGAGGGGATAACTCTGCCATGACCACCTATGTCACTTTCAATATTCTTTATTTATAATCTATTTTATGCGTCTCTCATGAGTATCTCCCTTTTCATGTTAAACAAGTCCACAGTGTCTAGGCCACCGTAGACGCATATGTAGGTGCTAGACCAGTATCAACACGGGTTGTTAACTTGGGTATCAAAGAATCGACCAATGTAGACGCATATATAGGTGCTAGACGAGTATCAACACGAGTTGTTAACTTGGGTATTAAAGAATCGACGTGACTGGTATGTAATTTTTTGATTCTATAGATGCATATATTTGTGTTGAACTTTTTGATTCTATAGATGCATATATAGGTGCTGGAGTAGTGTCATCACTGTTGTTAACTTGGGTATCAAAGAATTGACCTGACTAGTATGTAATTTTTTAATATTGCAGTCGATACTTGACCAGGACTTGTTTTAGCTTAGCCAATGTTTATATTAAATACCCAAATTAGGAGTTAAAGGATCTTTTTGCGATGGTATTAGTATAGTATCTAGTTTTTCTTGGTATTTAATATCTACATATAAGTTTTATTTATGGTGCCCTAAATGCCTTGGTGGGCACCAACTAAGTATTGCACTTTCAAATCATATCCATATTGCAATATTAAAAAAAAGGTCATGATTTTTATTAAATGCATTTTACCCTTGAAAAAAAGTGTGATTTCAAAAGGAAAAATTATATACTTATGTCTGGGTTTATACTCGCTTGGCATCACCCTTGCAATACTTATGTCAATTGATATCAGCCACCAATTTGTAAACCTCTATATATTCATATCCAACTGGTATTAGATTTTTCTTTTAAATGTAATACCAAGAACCAAGTGGTATTGAAAATTTTAATACTCACATAACCTTTCTTCTAGGCCAAGGGGACTCTAAGGCCTTTGTGTGAAAAGGGTAGTGTGAGAGGAAGAATACACATAATTATACTTTAGTGCAAGTTTATCATGCATCATGAATCTACCTTTTTGGAAGAGAGGTTGCATTGAGCCAAGAAGGTAGTGAATTGGCTCGCGTGCAACACGATGGTCAAAATTTTCCCTTGTATTATTGTCATAGATAATGGTTGATTTATCTTCTGGCAATGGTGGTACATAGAAGTTGTTGGCTCCAAGGGGTGGGATGAAAGATTTTTTTGGATAAACAAACTATTGTTTTTTACTTGGACCTAGAATATCAACTTGACATGGTCTCTTTACTATTCCTACATCATTATTTCTTTTTGCACCCTTGAGTTAGAATCCAAAATAACTCTAAATCCAAACTAATCTCTAAGTCAATTTAGTTAGAATCCAAACTAACTCTAAATCTAAACTAAACTCTAAATCCAAACTAACTGCCATTTATCCAATTTAGTTCAAGTTTGGTATGTAATATAGCATGTGCAACTAATGAATGCAAGTATTCAAATGGCATTCACATGTATGTAATCCAATGGTTACTCTATACTTGGGTTTGTTTAAGTATATATATGATCTCCTTCTCATTTTGGTTAGAGTTGTAGATTGAGATTATTTGCTTCATAGCAGTTGTGAGGAGTCATATCGGACACATGGCATCATCCGGTTGGATATGAAAAGCCACGTTCTGAGTCATAGCAGAGATTTGAAAACGCAATTAATCTGCACCATTGGATCACAACTGCTATGTTTGGTATTTGTGATCCGACGGTGGGCTACTGTTGTAGCCACCCTCGCCGCTCCAGCGGCTCGGAGTGCTACAACTGGTAGCCAACCTGCGCATCACGAATACCTTGTCCAAGTCCATATCAATCATACTGTTGAGGATGGGTGCACGTTGAGTATTTGAGCCTTGTATCTCTTATTGTTGAGCCATGCATGCACTGCTATCCGAACTACCCTTTGAGCCTCATGCATTCTGTTGATCTGGACTTCATACCATTCGCTATTGGGCAGAGTAATGCCAGACTTCTACTGTATCTGAGCCATGAGTCATTGCAACTAAGCACATTTCTATTGATTTCTTAGCGTATCTCTATTGCCAATCAATCACAATTTTGTGGTAGAGGTCAATCACATTTCTATGGCAGATCGTAGCGCATTTCTATTGAGACCTGAGCGCACTTCTGCTACAAGTCATCAAGCCATTTATGAGCGCACTTCTACTGCCAAATTATCAAGACAATTCTGTAGCAGAGATCAGTCGCACTTCTGTGCCAGAGATCAAGCACATTTCTATTGGAACCTGAGTGCACTTCTGCTGCCAATCAATCGCATTTTTATGGCAGGGATCAAGTCATTTCCTTGGTAGAATATGAGCACATTTCTACTGACCATTTCTGCTTTCAAAAAATCGTTGTTGAAGAACCATCTGGTTTTGATACAACCAGTATTCCATCGTTGAGCAAAAGGATCATCATATGAATTTCCACAATGCTGACATAGAAGACATTACATAGAGCTCTATTCCTGCTCTTTGTGAAGAAGATTGCTCCATCGCTGCCTTGTCTGCTGTAGTCCTACAGTCCTACTATTTTGCTGCCCACTGCACCTGCGGTTTTTCCTACTTCTGCAGCCTGCTCTATCTTTCTGCCCTCGCTGGTTGTCTATGTTTTGGTAGACACGGAGAGTTCAATGTTCTTCGAAGTCCAAAGGAAATCAGCTAAGGTTCCTTCGAGTTGTGGTCTGCCTACGAATCACTGAGGTAAGGCATTTTGCACCATCTATCAGTATTCTCGCTTTCAAATTTGTCACTATCGTATTGTAGGTTGTGCCAAATGTATTAGTATATTTTCATTTCGTTTTTGGGTTGTCATATTGCTCGAATCTTTGGAATTGTTCTTCTTCAATACAATAGACAAGTCGGTTATTTGATACGAGATACTTATGTAGTTTTATAAACTAACTAGTGTACGGGTTGTCTAGCTAGTTGGATAGAACTATCAAATAGTAACAGTTTCTAGTATTATATTGTTACGGGTTGTTTTGGGAATATAGAGTCAATTCTAACAAGGCTACAAGTAAACCGTCATTTTGCTAGAAGTTCTTACTAATTGTTATAGTTTCACTCCGATAGTAGAAGTGAAGCAGTGTATTTGATATATTGGTAGAGTAAAATCGGTTTTTCCGTCTATACCACCTGCATTTTGAGTCCTAAGAAGCATCATAGTTCCGGAACGCGAACGGAACGATGGTTCCGGAACGAATGGCATTTTTTGAAAAAAATTTGGTGGAACAAAAAAAAAGCGTTTTTTTTTCATGTTGTTTTCTTTCTTTTGGGGGGGAATAAAGATTATAAAGTACTACATAAAGTTGTTTTGGATAGGACAACTTAAGGTCCTCAAGCAAATACTTTGAGTGAAAAATAAAGGGATGTTACTAGTCACTAAGATCTAGGCTGGACAGAACTTGACTTTTTTAACACCCATATTGTCGTGAATTTGTTCATTTTTAGTTTCCCCGGGTGACTAGAGTACAAAATCAACATATATATTGACAATTTGAAATTGGACCAAGTGAGTGCTTATACTAATGTGGCCTCTTAAATGGTTGCATGGGGTCATTTAGATTCATGATCAAAAGCATTTATGTTGAGGACCTTAGTGATATGTGACCTATATGATAAATCTTTTTAATTGTTGGTGTGTGACCTATATAACCTTATATGAAATCATAGTAATTAGTTGAAATATCATTTAGCATTGTAATAAAGATGTTGATCAATGGTGTGTTATCTAGTATATGATTTCTTGCCTACAAAGCAACCATAGATAGAAAGGGCGAATGCATATTGCTCGTCATGAGATACCATGGCACACTAGGCCAATCCAAAGAGATTTACCTTTAACTAACTCGAGCCAAGTATTAATTAATCAAATGAGTGATTGAGTGGGCAATGAATCAATTGAGTATATGATTGATTGTTTGATTTTGTTCATTCCATCTTGAAAGAAAGATCGAGTTAGATCATCACTCATCCTAGACAAGAGTTTAAACTGAGAGCTTCGAACATTGACTGCTATGTGGTCTTTAAATTAGTTGAGATAGGCCTGCACGCACTATCTACTGATGTCTAACATTTGTCAATATGAACCTCATTTTGATTGCTCGTCATGTGTTGCCCCACCCAAGCGATTTTCTTGATAACAATGTTACTAGAATATTAGATTTACATTAAGCATAAGTGAATATACATGGATTAGATGTTGGCATGTCTTTAACAAATTTTATTATATTTGTTCAGAACATACGGTCTCATAATGATTACTTATGATGTGGTATAGAGTAGCTGGCTATAGTGTGTATATGTCATCGACGATGTCATCATCATCAGATAGCGATTCATCTCATGATCGCAACAGCAGGTATATATTGTTATTGATATTGACATCAATTGCACTTTATTTGTTAAATGAATATGAGTGTATAATTTTTCTTGCAAATTTATTCTTACAATGACATTTGATTGGAATTATGAATTCTAGGGAAATTATCGTACCTCCACGTGATTTAGAAAAAGAAAAAAGAATTGAGCTCTATCACATAAAAAAAGAGCAATCAAGACTAAAGTACAATGAACAACTATTGACTAGTTCATCTTCAAGCTCTTCCATCAGTCGACGTAGGCCGCCTATTGATCCATCACATGTATGTATATTGATTTATGTCATAATTTTTTTTATTTGTAATAATGATGTAATCCGATTTGCTCTTTGGATATAGTATATTGCTCTTTGGAAAACCAAGACACCACTCCATAAAAAATAAAGGTTGAAAATGCATTAAATGTACAAAGACTATTTTGTCAATTTTTGTCACATGTTACAATTCGTCACATGCTAGAATTTGTCAATTTTCACTTGAATGACACTGAAAGAATTTGTGCAATTTGCAATTGGATTATTGGACCAGTTTCAACCAGAATATGATGAGAGGATACCATGTACATGCACACAATGCAAAGGCCTTAGGATTCGGACAAGGAGGATTGTCAACGATCATATTTGGGCCAATGGAGTGCGCACAGAGAATCCAAGAGTATGAGAGGCAAACTCTTTAAAGTGTTTTTCGGAAATGCTTTAATCTTTGATCCTTATGACACTTCAAGTATAGTTTGGCCAATAAATATTGAGCGATAGGATGAGTGCCACGATACTTTGAAGTTAATCTCTCACTTGCTTCTAAAAGGAAAAATCCAAATAGAATATTTAGATGAAGTTAATCTCTCACTTGCTTCTAAAAGAAAAAATCCAAGTAGAATGATTAGATGAAGTTTATCTCTCACTTGCTTCTAAAAGAAAAAGTCCAAATAGAATGATTAGATGTAGTTAATCTTGATTTCCATATCTAATCACCCATAATAGACTTATTCACGTCCGAGAGAGAGAGAGAGAGAGAGAGAGAGAGAGAGAGAGAGAGAGAGAGAGAGAGAGAGAGAGAGAGAGAGAGAGAGAGAGAGAGAGAGAGAGAGAGAGAGAGAGAGAGAGAGAAACTGATACATCTAACATTCTCAGCTTTTGCAGAAGAAGGACCATAAGTTGGTTTCAAGAGAAAGAGTTGCAAGAGAGATCGAGAATATTATTGATAGAATAAATCACATGAATATTGATTTTGGATCATCATTGGCCCTAGATGATGCTCTTGTTGATGATGACCCCTTGCATGATATAATTAGTTCATCAATGTCTTATGATTCAATCCATGTCTCCAAATCTCTAGAACGTTCTTACTACCCAACCACACCTATCCTAGATGTTGCACATGAGTCCTCCACGATACTCCACGTGGATTCCACAACTTGACCACCCCTTTAAAAAAAGAGAACACGTCTTGAACGTATTATGACTAGTTTGAGAGGTAATTGCAAATTACTACGCACTGTTGATGTGTCAAAAGACATTCTAGGTCCTTTGTCTGACCTTCCTCTTCCACCTAGCTTGCAACCATTAGTAAAAACTTTTATTAGAAGTAGATATTCGTGTTGGCCACTCCCATCACCATTACCATTAAATGGAATACCATTTATGTATTGGGGTCGAATGTACATGATCATGCCTAGTGGACACTTTCCTGAGGTTGGTTTGGGCCTTTTTGCATTGAGTAGTATTGAGGTCCCTTTAAATAGTGTTGTGACATTGATGCCATATGCAGGACCTCAATACAATTGGGGTGATTGGCATGCTGTGTGTCATCACCAATGGAGAATGCAAGTATATGGCTTGAATTCAAATGCTTGTTCTTTAGAGGAGCAACGCATGCAAGGAGACAACATCTCAAGGGCAAATCGTACATACATTGATGGACGTCCAGATGTGCAATGCATATATAAATAGTTCCATTGGCCACCCTCTATTGACGAATTGTGATTTTGAAGAATGCACCAATGGAAAAGAAGAATATTTTACTAGGAATGTAAAGGGCACTTATGTAATGGTCTGTGCCACTAGGTCTATCAGGTTTGGGGAGGAATTGTTCATCAAGTATAGTTTCAACCGTCCTCTACCCAAATGTTTGCAAAAGACAATAAGTCAAATGTGAAGATTTAAATTTTGTTGATATGTAGAGATATATAATCCATGCATCTTGATTGTATTTGGTTTGTGTCATTAAATATGTCAAATGTTAGGAGCATTATTCGTCATTTGCCTAGATTAAATGTTAGGAGCATTATTCGTCTTTGAGTTCATTGAATGTTAACAAGTTGAAAAGACAAATTTGTCTAATAGATACATTGGTATGTTCATACTTTTTAAACTAAGAGGTAATCTATATTCATATGCAACATTTAGATCTATCAAGTATTGGGAGGAAATGTTTATCAAACATTGTTTCAACCTACTTCTTGTTATTTTGATATATAGAATTCTTCATCCTCATTTAGTGTTGGAGGCAATAATCCTCGTAGTGGTCGACGCAGACGACAGATGCAATACAACGTACGTCAAGGCTTAAAAGAAATGATGGAAATTGATGAGCGCATTAATCAAGAGACTAATGCATTTGAATCTAGCTCATCTAGACCTACTTCTTTGCAAACAAGTTCCAACGATGAAAATGAGCTTCCAATGAATGATGAATTTGAAGTCATGGGAGAATGTGATGATATGTACGAGAACAATATTGCAGCTAGACACAATGAACAAGATGAGGAGGCACTTTTGTCTAAGAAGAAAGAAAATTGTGAGAAGAATCAAAGACCGCATTGTATCGTGGAGCAAAGACATCTCGTTTAGCGACTTCTCTACTTCTATTAAATCTTCAAGCCAAATATAGATGGAGTGACCAAAGCCTCACATCATTATTTGAGTAAATTTTTTTTCATCTACTTGTCATTTTTGCTTTGAAACAAAATTTACAATTTGGACATTGAGTGATATTTTTTTTACAATGACTTCTTTTGTCATGTACAGACTATTGATAAACAAAATTCTCCCAGAAGGGAATGTCATGCCTGAGACAAGAGATGACGCACGAAAGATGTTGTCTAACATCGGGATGGACTACAAGCAATATCATGCATGTCCAAAAGATTGTATTTTATATCGAGGAAGGTACGAATCACTCAAGAAATGTCCCATTTGTGATACTCCTTGATATAGAGATGATTTGCAAGGGGCAACCATTCCGTGCAAAGTTTTACGACATTTTCCAGTCAACAAGAACAATCCCTTAGAGCAGGAGATGGTAAATGCCGAATAGAGTTACAGCTCATTCGTTCAAGACCGCTAATATAATTGGGTGCTCAGATGAATTGTGAGTACAATCACCGAAGAGGATTAATGGTATGGAAAATTATTGTTGACCAGTTTGAAGGTGAAGTTCAATCCAGAATAAAGAATAAAATGTAATAGTTTGTTCCTCAGGCGTCAGAGAAAACCGTTGTCTGATTGAATTCTAAGAAGTCGAAGACGTCCGTGATTCGATCAAACTGAGTGAACAAACTGATACAAGTGATTAAGAAAGTGCATCTAATCACAACACACACATATCCACGTTAGACATAGATAATAGAAGGTGTTGCTTTTATATTACACTGAATGCTTGTCATCAGAGCATTTGCTTAATATGGAGCAAGAACAACACAGTTGACTATGGCCTAAATGCGACATAGCTTTGATGCTTGATCTTCCGCTATGTTGCACCGTAAGGTGAATGCGAGCTGGATGTGTACATATATACTACATACTTGTGATTACAAGAATTGTTTAACTAATTTGTAATTACAAGACTAGTTTAGGTCTGAATATACTTTACAAATATTCGATATACAATGACATCTGTACAATGTGTATATCAGTCAGACGAGACGGATGACCCGAAGTCGTCGAAGTGGTCGAACGAGTCGATTGTCGAGGTAGTCGGATGACTCGATCATCGAAGTAGTTGGATCAAGCAATCGTCAAAATAGTCGGATGAGTTGGATACTTTGAACACTTCAGATACTTCGGACATTTCAGTCGATCGTCAAAGTAGTCGAGTGACTTGATAGTCGAAGTCTTGAAGATGGCCAGGTCTTAGATGTTCTTCAAATAGTTTGACATTCGAATGTAGATAGGACATGAATGGATACCCTTTACTCCGGAGATGAAGATTTTCTGGAAGGTCGAAGTAGTTGTCCTTCAAATAGCTCAGTCGATTCGATTATGTGAATTGCTTTGCAGAAACTCATGTATTTTACCAGGCATTACTCCTCACACATAATGAAAGTATTTTGCAGGTACAGTGGTCTGTGTTAAGAAACATGACTAAATATGCAAAATAGTAAAATAGAAAACTATGATTCCTACAGGTATCAGATGAGCAGACATAAAACCTAAAGAGTTGCATTTGACCCTAGATCAATGATTAATTCAAGGATCAAAATGTGCAGAAAAATCTTGAATGAAATTCAAATACCAAGGAGGAAATTGCGAGCTTAATCTCCAAAAGAATCAACCCCCTTGAAATTCATCTAGGACACATTGTGCGGAACCCCCATTGGAAGACACAGGCCCTCTGTGATTCACGGGCCCAGAAAACTGGGCCTTCCATCCAGCTACAACGGGCACTTGGGGGAATTTGAAAAAATTTAATGGGATGTTACAAATTTCAAACGAGCAGTAAAAAGATCTGGGTCGAACAATTTCCGTTGTTGTATGACCTTTGACGGGCCTTGACAATTGTTACGAGCTCTTCCCATACGACATAGGAAAATGTCTTTCAACTCTTGTTGTGGAGCACCTTTCATACATAAGTCCAACACTATGAATTTTGACGAGCACTAGTCTTTTTGCCGAGCACCTCCTGCATAATCTTTTAAGGGCATAGCCTTACCAATTGAGGAGCACATGACTTTAAGGACATGCACTTACACCTTAAAATCGTACTTCCTTAGAAGTCATGGTCCTACAATTAAAAGTCAGGACTTACCACTTGAAGGCATGATCAGTCGAGGCCAAGACATATCCTTAGGGTAAGTCCTACGGTTCAGAGATAGGATCCCTAGAGAATCATGCACCCCAGTGCCCAAAGGACATTCCCTAAACTTTAAAGGCATAGGCCTTGAAGTTGTGGTATTTAATCTCAAGGAGCAATACTCGAAACTGTAGGGACCTCCCTCCTAGGATTACAAGCAATGGCTTAATACCATGGTGTCTTAAACATTCCATCTCACTGGTTTTGGGTTTATTTGATTTAGGAAGAATGTGACTCTGACAACATTCAAACTGTAATTTCTTCACGACTAAATAATCATTGTTCCATAATCTAGTCCGTGTATGTTATGATTGAATGCTCATTGTTATTCATGTTAAAAAAAATTGAGCATTATATTCACAAAATAATCACGACAAAGTTCCAAATTACAAATGCAAAATTAAGATTCTCAATTATAATAGATGTTTGAAAATTTATTGTATGTATCTCATTGAAACAAACAAATAGAAAATATGTAATTTGAGTATGCTTGTAAGTTTCAATAGAACTATTTCAAGAACAATCAATCCATTGTTGTTCAAATGGATCAAGAGTTTAAATTGATAGTCTCAATTCTCGGTGGTGCAATATGTTGGCTTATGCCAAAACGTGGCCTATGCCCTATTCAGCCACATGTACAAATGTATATATTGTGTTGGCTAACAAAATCTACGCAAGAGAAAACAAAAAATAGAACAAATCAACAGATGTAATCTTATGTAATCATAAGTAACCACATGTAATCATAATCAATTTGAATAGAAAGTAACAATTTCTTGAGGGCCATCATATACTTATCAAATGATACAACTCTACTGACATACGATTCCATGAAAAATATTTGGATTTTAATTTTCTTTGTATGTATGTCTCTTAGGTCAAGACTCGGTCATTTATTATTAGCCCAATGAATGCATTTTTTTCTTTTTTCTTTAACTTAAAATATGTCAATGTGTATTGTTCACCCATCGTGGATTTACAGGTATCACGATACAAAGCACGGCTGGTAGCCAAAGGTTTCTCTCAAAAATATGGAATTGACTACACTAAAACCTTTTCTCCAGTTATCAAGCATACCTCTGTATGCTTATTGATCACATATGCAAGAGCATATAACTTGAAGATCCACATTGTGAACGAGAAGACTGCTTTCCTATATGGAGAACTTGAAGAGAAACTCTATATGGATTATCCACCAGATTTTACATGTGAATCATTTTCAGATTGTGCTTGCAGGATGCACAAGAGCATCTATGGAATAAAATAGTCCACCAGACAATGATATAAGAAGAAGGATTATGTCTTAAGATCCTTAAGCTTCCAACCTTTAATAGTAGACTATAATATCTATGTAAGGGTTGTGCATGGATAAATCATCATAATAGTTGTCTACGTAGATGACACACTGATCCTATCAAGGAGTGATGATCTAATTGCATAAGTGAAACATGTTATCTCCAAACATTTTGAGATATCAAACTTGGGTGAAGCATGATGCTACCTAGGATTGGAAATCAATTGAGACTTTGAGAACGATAAACTGTATTTGCACCAATGACGGTATACTCAAAGGATCATTGATGACTTTCAGATGACTAAATGTAAAGGAGTCAATGCTCTGATGGTGGTCGCAAGCACAATACTGACCAACGCAGATTGTTCAAAGAACAATGAACAGAGTGAAGCAATGCTCAACAGGCCCTACAGAAGGCTGATAGGTTCTTTAATGTATTTGGCAGACAACACCAGACTAGATATTGCATATGCAGTATTCAGATTGAGTCAGTTAAACATCAATCCAGGACCAACGCACTGGAAGATTGCCAAAAGAGTCTTGCAATATCTGCAACAAACGAAGGATTATGGACTCTGCTATTTACGCAAAATGGGACTTCAAGTCAAGTCCTATAGTGATGCTAGTTGGGCATCATTGAAGGAGAATTGTAAGAGTGTGTTTCTACATGTATCTAACCAGTGTACTCTACAAGTATGGCATGGAAAACTACAAGTCGATAGACTCGCCTATGGATCTAGGATTCAAACTGTTGAAGGACAATTGATCAAAAAAGAAAGAGATGTGAAGAAATACCCCTATCAATCAATAGTTGGATCGATCATGTATGCCATGGTCTGCACACAACTTGATCTTGCCTATGTAGTTAGCACATTGTCACAATTTATGTCAAATCCTGGCCTACTTCATTGGAAAGCTCTGCTAAGAGTTTTAAGATACATTCAAGCCACTAAACACTATGCTCTTTGTTATAATGAAAATATAGAGGATGCTTTGATATTACTTACTTATTCTGACTTTGATTGGGCTGAAAATGTGGACACAAGAAAATTCACTTCTGGCTATCTTTGCTTTCTAGCAGGAGGACCCATTTCATGGAATAGTTGAAAGCAGAAATGCACTTCTTTGTCTTCCACAGAGTTCGAATATGTTGCAGCCACCTCTGTAGTAAAGGAAATTATTTGGCTCAGAAGATTGCTCTATGATCCTATGATCCCTCAATTCAGACCAACTATACTCTATTGATACAATCAAAGCTGTATTGCTCTAACTTTGAACCCACAAACTCACTCTAGAACTAAACACATTGAAGTTCAATTTCATTTTCTTAGAGTGAAATTTTTGAACAAGGTTGTTGAATTAAGTTACTATCATATTGATAGTATGTTGACTGATATTTTGACAAAGCCTCTGTCAAGGAAAATGCATGTTAATTTGTGAAAGCTATTAAGTTTCTTTCAAGATTGTAAGAGTTAAGCTTAAGAGAGAGTGTTGGAGTTAATCTCAACTCTTACTCACCCATATTTATTTCTTGAGTTGAAGTATACTATAATGACATGCAGTCTTACTCGCACAAGTCGAACTATTTGTGCAATACATCAATTTGAAGCAAAAGTAGAATCAACTTCGTTAATGTCGACGTCATCAACTTTACTGAATCGACATCTTGATATCAACTCCATCGACATCAACATCTTCTCAAGGATGAGTCAGTCTACTCGACTTGCTCAACGTCTTCGACGATCATCAATTGTTACCACTCAAAATGGAGCTCTTCCTCTACCCTGTCCAACACAGACCACGTCACAGTTCATTTTAGTACTTTGTAGTAACTACACTACTTCACGCTCGTTGCCCACACAATTGTTATAACTGTTGCATATATATATATATACCTAACAGCAACACAATATTATTATGAGGATGCTGAATGAATGTAATTGTAGTGGGCTATTTCCTATCCTACCCTCAACCCCAGATCCAAGCTCACAGGCATCAAGGAGAGAAGTTAGTTGTCACTCCGAAGTTCGTTCCATGAGAGTGATAACATAGTTTATAATCAAGCATGTGCATAAGATTTACATCTAACACTAAGATCCATTAACACTAAGCATTAACACTACATCCACTAACACTAAATCCACAACAATGATAGAAACTTACTCTTCTCTCTCTCCCTTTCTCCCTCACAAAAAACATAAGAACATTCAATCCCAATAAACATCAAATCCAACAAATAACAAACACACAGAATGCATGAGAGTTAGAGGAGGAGAGACGAAGCGTAAGGACATTTCATATCCATTTCATAAGAGGGCCAACCTACTTGTATTGAAATGAAGAGAATATGTACAAATGATTTGAAATTACCACTATATATGGAGGGTCTTGGCCTCAAATCCTGTTGGCCAATTTCTACCTCCCTAACTATTAAAATTTGAATTTTAGAGAGAACCAACTTGAAAATTGGTGGGAGCCCCTTTTATTCACTAACTTGACTATTAGCCCTGCGACATTAAAAGTCCCACAAAAAGGCCTAAAATCCTTTTATTAACTTGTAACTAATCAAATAACTATGTGATCATCAGGTTGGACTTACACATGTAGGGTGCCATATCACTCTCACTTATTAACTAGGATTAGGGTTGCTTGGGATTCGCAAACCCTCCAACAGTATCCCCCACCAAAATTGGTGGTGGTCCCATGACACCTCACAAGATTATTTATTTAGGGCTCTCGTCGTATCCTGATCAAGTGATGCTGAATCTTTTCCATGAGTTTCAGGCAGTCGGAATTGAAATCCATCTTGTGCGAAAAAAATCATTTATTCACGTCTGAAATCCAATTTGAGATTGTCCATGCTATAAATCTAGAATTCCATGATCCACCCAGCATCACAGCTCAATAGTACAATCTGGCTACAGGAACTTGATCTTGAACCTTGTCGGACGCCATAGAGACATTTGGATCAAAAGCCAATGTGGATAGACAATCATCCCATCTAGTATAAACAGACGCCAACTTGGTCAAATTGTTCGCAAAAATAGTTGACTGCCTAACGGTTGGATCTGGTGAGTGCCTGTACTCGTATCCATAGGCCTATAGGGCTCTGTTGAAATCTACTACAACTGTCCAACTATATTTTTGGTGGATTATGGACCAATTTGGAGTATGGATATTGATTTCATCCATTGGCACACCCAAATCTTTCCATTTATTTCTTTGCGACATCGGAACGTAGTAAGGATCTACTTGGAGCTGGCGAGGGCTTGTTACATAGCTTCTTATTGAATCTGGAGCTTTCTCAAAAACCATTCTTTGCCATGGTGGTTGCTCACCCAATGCGGATAGCTTATCCAATTCCTTGCCCACTTCTATCTTTGATGTCTTGAACTTTACCACCCAGCCGCCCCTTGTGGATGCTGATGTAAAATGTCTTTATCTCTTCCTCGATGGTGATGGATTTCTAGAATAAGGGCCTGGTTGTTGATGTAGATAGACCTTCTTCCGTGGCTTGAGAAATCGTGGTGGCTTCTTCTTCATGTGCCCGTTGATCCATTCTAGTATCCATTTCTCCCTGATCTTGTTGTTGAGGTGAGAAAGCCGACTAGATTGGTACTTGGATATGAGGGGTTGTTTCTAGAACTTGAGCGACAGCTTTTTTGTATTATTTGATAGTGGCTTTTGCCTTTGTCAACTCATCCAATGCCGTTCGTTTGAATCTGTCAAATTGGCCCTGGAATTCAGCCAATGATTTGTGATAGGTCTCGACCTTTTTAAACTAATAACGAACTTTCTCTAGTGGAACAGGATGGTCTGGCACTTCCGTTTGGAGATAAATATCTCTCTTTAGTTTTGTGGCATCCAATTTGCCTTGGATTCTTCCTTGATCTAGGTTTGCCATATCTAGTTGCCCTTGTAATAGCAACACTTGCTATTTTGCATCATCACCATGTACAACCTTATCCACTTGATCTTGTGCAGTTGTCAAAGTGTTCTAGAGCGTGCCCACATATCCTTCCAAGGTCTCGATAGATTTCTTGGCCTTTTTCAACTTCGCTTCTGACTTTGCTTTGAACTGTTTGGCGATCTTGAGATCTCTATTCAGCTAGATAACTTTCTGACTGATCAGAGTGTTTTTTGATCCCAATTTGGAGATGCACTTCTCCATTGCAGTCTTCACATCAATCATGGTCTGGATCACTCGCGCAAGATTAGAGACTAAACCAAGTGCATTACCAGAATCCATGAGTGTACTAGGAGTAGCATCAGTAGAAGGAATAGTAGATGTAGGAGCTTGCCTAGTTTGGCCTTGAAACTTTGCCTGTGTATCTTCTTCCTTGAAGCTATCTTCTCCTTCAAATCTTTTGGCACGGTGGCATCGAACTGCTTCAGGGATACAACCGTATGAACGATCCTTATCGTGTCTAGTGTATGATCTTGTGGATTTGCTTGCTCTATCTATTGTGGTGCTATATCAAATGTATCAAAAGTTTCATGGAATTGTTTGAATCCTCTTCCAGGAGATTTTAGTTCAAAGGGCACAAGAGACTTGGTGAGGAAGATAGTCACAAGTCAAGAAGAAGAGAAGTATGTAAAGAGTTCAAAGTAGGATGTACTTTGAATGATGTCATTGTGAATGATAGTGAGGAGGAATCATTATCATATGATTCATTACCTAAAACATTGAATAGAAGTTCTTGTTTGAAAAAAGAGAGTACTTCAATCATCCTTATGTTGAAGGTACTAATCATTTTTTTCATGGCTTCTAATATTTTTGAGGTTTCTACTTCTTATGATGCAATCATTAAGAGGGAGTCTTATGAAGGGAAGAGCAATGGAAGATTGGTTCTTGGGAAGATCCAAGGCATGGATCTCACATCTCTTCATCAACTCAAAGGATTCTATGATTGTGAATTAATCACTCATGATCGAGATCGCAAAAGGTTGGTTAGAGAAGACTACATGGAACAAATCGAGAGGCAATTTCTTCAAGGCAAGGGAGATCTTATTGGTGAGCTTATTGAGGTTTGTTATGAGCTCAAGAAGGCTGGATTTATTAGGTTTGATACTCATCTTCACCTACTCTACTTCATGTTGGATGGAAAGTTTGGAACCTATCTTTTGATTTATGATGGTGACATTGGTGACATTGTTTTCACTAACCTTTGTGGAAGATCGAGATCAAGCATTGATGAGATCTTGTTGGATCTAGATCATATGTTTGAGAGGGAGTATTTCCAAAGGTTCAAGTTTGAAGATATTCATATCTTTGATATCTTTGATGATCAAGAGAAAGGTAAGCAAGTGGAAGCGACTCACTTTGCTTTACTCACATGTTTTGAAGAATTTTCTTGTGTAGATGATGCTATGCAAGTGGATATTGGTTCTCATGTTTTTCATACTGAAAAAGAAAGTAATGGATCTGAAAAACAAAGTTTGTTCAATGACTTTGATGTTCAAGAGGAATATCAAGATTTTGGTCTCAAAGGGCTTCAACAACACAAAAGAAAAGGTGGCAATTTGAAGCTAGTCAAGAGCATCAAAGGAAGGTTATTTGGCAAAGATGTTATGGATCTGTTTTTGCAGCTTATTGAAGACTCAAGTAAGGTCAAAGGAGCAGCAAGGAAGTGTTGTTCAAGCTTACTTTACTTGTTCTATCTCATGTTTGAGCTATTTCATGTGAATGTGTGCAAATTGTCAAGATATGGACAAACTAGCTACATTGTCTTGCAATATCTTATTGTTGAAGTTGTACTAGCATTCTTGCCTGGTTTTGCTGATGGAAATGAAGCTATTGGAGGTTCATTATGTCACTCATCCATGGCTAAGTTCTCAAGTGTTGAGCTACTTGGTGCCAATACTTGGACATTGTCAATTTTTGGTGAATTCATGGTCATTTTCTTGTGTCAAGTAGATCTTGAAGATGGACTAGTGCAACCTACTTAATTTATGGAGTCATGTGGTGCTGGATTTGCATCATTAATGTACTCACCTACTCATGGATTTCCAAGGTTTGATGGTTTCTTGTGGCAAGGTGGAGATGGAGGCTCATTCATGGAGTTTTATGGTGGAGACATATCAAGAAAGGACAAAATTGGAGGAGACAGGCAAGAAAATGGTCATCACTCACATTTATTGTTTGATTGGTGTAATTTTCCAGAGAGCTCAAAGTTTGAAACATGGAGGAATCATTTCATTCACATTCTATTTGGTTCTTCATGTTCTAGTTATATCTTGATGTGCAAAATTGATGTAAGAAATAGTGAAGCATCCAATTTGGACACTATTCTCTATATCAATTATGAAAGATACTTTAGAACCTTAGAAAGAAGATCTATACTTAGGATGGAGATCATTCTAAAGTTGGATCAAAGTTCTATTGTTAAAACTATGCCTAGTTGAAGAGGGAGTGTGAGAGATTTCAACTAGTTTAGTCTAGTTTAGTCACATTTTGGTAAATTGTCAATAAGAGGCCAAAACTTATTTTAGACTTAGAGATAAACTTTTTGAAGTTATATTAGTTTAAAATACATTCAATAAACACTTTTGGAAAGTGTGGGAAAGTTGGTAGTCGGGTTTGAGAGAGATTCAAATTTGAACTTTGGGTACATTGAATCTAGACCCAAAAATAGTAGGGTTTACATTTTGGAGGGAAAGCCAAGTGGCCAAATAGGGTTTGGAAACTCTATAAAAGGATGTAGATTGTGGAGAGACACATCTTCTCTCTTCTATCTCTCATTTCATCATTATACATGGTCTCTTTGGGTTCTACTACTCATTGGTGCACTATCTTGGTGTTATCTTGCAATTCTATGTGTAGAATGATCATTTATTGCTATTTGCGGTTCCACACGTGTGAAATATAGTAGGGTACTATAATTGTACGGACAGCAAACATATTTTATGTTTTGGTTCATGTTTGATCAATATCTCTTAGAGTTTGCATCTCAATTTGTATGTAGATGCTGATTTTTCTACATTGGCAAAATTGTTGGTTTGCTCCTTATTGTAACCAAAGATTTGGGACATGGATTGGTTCTTGAATGATCTAAAATCCTTCACACTACGTAACGTATAATTTTCCAAACATAAATAAAATAAAAACTTTTTAAATATATTGCTGTTTCGTCGGGCAGCATGTGGAAATGCTATTGGTTGATGAGGCCTGTCCTTCCAGCTCATCACTGCCCGAAGAGACCCAAAAATATTGAAAATGAATATGACAGATGGTTGAGATGAGAAAATCGATGTACCATTAATGTATATGCATTGTCAAACCATGGTTAACGGGGATAACCAGAGCTAATTTGTGACGCCAAATAGATCAGTGTTTCAAATTTTTGCCAACACTTTTTCTCAGATTGATGGCTTTTTGTCTACGCAAGTTTTCAGATTCATAGTTCATTGTTTCAGATTTTTGCATGCAAATTACGAATGGCACCATCAAGGAAGCCGTGCTCCTCAATTGACTCTGTGCCTCTATTCAACGAGACAGATGATAATGGATTATGGGTGCCAAGAAAATATTCAAAAAACTCTTGGGGTTTGATGCATCCATCATCAAGAGGAGCATTTCGAAAAAAGAAAAGGTCAAAACTATCATTTTGATCTTATTGGAAGGCCAAAATTTTGGATTTCAGAACATCATCAGGAGAAAAATCTATTTCTAAAATTCTAGTCCAACATGTATATATGCATTCAAAGATAAATGTGCAAGGATTCAACCGTCATGATCACAAAGAAACAACTATGAGTATTGATATTTTTTAGACTTTGATTTTTGTCATTCATGAATTTCTAATAGTAAACTTGCCAATCTGATCATTTTTCTCTCGCAGATTTATATCCATCCAACATAAATGAATGGGAGCCGAGTGGATCTCTAGCAGGTGTGTTAGATGTTATTCACACTGATATTGGACAGTTGCAATATCAAGGTAGAACTGCAAAAGATTTAGTTGATAGTGGAATCTTTTTTTTATGAATCAATGTACATTCCTAATACAAATTTTTTTTTGGACAAATAGTACCAATTTCATTACCTAGTTTTGAAAGTGATGAATGGATTGCACCAGATGTTACAATTTCAGAATCATTTCGTTGCAAGATATATAATGATGTAAAAAATTCATTAAAAATGAGCACATGATAAAAAACAGTCAGATTGAGTTGGTTTGTTTCCTTGAACATATTTGTAGATTTCTTTTCAAGTGTCAATGTACACAAAACCCCAACGATGTTTGTATGCAAAAATTTATCAGATAATTTATTATCTGAACTTATGGATGAAGGTTGGGACAAAAGACTAGATGGAGAAATAGAATGCAGAATTAAAATGTCTTCCATGTGCCTCCGTTATCAAATTGAAAAACAAATGTCGAGCTTATGCTTCCATTATCAAAGATGGAAAAAAGATTAAAGGTAAATGGGTGCCACTCGATCAAGACTTGGAAGCCAGTGGACATTCAAAACAAAAAAATATTGAAATTATATACAATGATGCCGTTTTGACATGTGTTGAGGTGGAAGAAGATTGGAGTCTAGACTACATCCAGCGGGAACTATTGCTCCTACAAGATGATGTACTTTCAGACTTCAGATTCATTTTCAATGGTAAACTCGTAAGTAATTGTAAACACTCAAATCTTTTATGAATAGTTTCAATAAAAACTTTCTAATACAAACTCTGTACTATAACTAACTAACTTTGTATTAGTTTTATGTAGGTACGTAAAAGACATGAGCTCGAGATCAAATGCAGAGATATTGGCGAAACAATCCAACTTATGGAAGAACATTGAGATTCACTATCAGCAAATACATGCCAATGTCTTTTTATCATTATAGAAAAATTGCATTCCATTATTAGACTATGGACACAAGCTGATTGTAAGAATCTATTGTGATATCAATTAAAAAAACCCATAAATGAGTTGCTTACAAGTAAAATAATTGTATTTTTTTTTTTATGTCTCTCTATTTACAAATAGATCTCTATTCAATCAATTTTTCTATATTTTCTATATCAATACTAGGAACTGACAAAGCAACAGCTCCTTCTATAATCTCGCCCCCCTCTGTTTCGGGAAGGGCCTCAATGCCTTTTAAGGCAAGAGAAATATCTGCTACAAAATTGCCTTCCTTTGTATTAGGAAGGACTATTATTCCTTTTTGATCATATAAAATAAGATCTGCATCCTGAACAACCTGAAAGGCTGTTAAGGCAGGAGCAGCTTCGTTTTGAGGGCCCTCGATTGCAGGTGCAATGCTTAACCATACTGGGCAAAAGTTTTGATCAACTCTTGCCGAAATCTATATACATCATCAGGAGTATACGGCTCAAGAGTGAACTGTCATCACAAAACACGAGAATCAGCAAATTACAAACAATGATAGTAATAAAATACGAATCAGAATGAAATGAACTACAAATGAATAGAATATTATCTTTTCAATATCTACATCCGTTTGTAAGCTATACCATTCAAAAAGTAGTATTGTATAAGACGAACCATGCACATTTAAAAGCGTCATTTTGTTGTACACACTGCATATATAGAATGAAAATTAGTAATATTATGATAGAAATTTTATTTATGCTATGACGATACATTTGAATTAAAAAAGAAATACACGCATATCAGAGATAAATTGAATATACCTTGAGAGATTTAATGGTTATATCTCCAATTGAAGTTGCCGTTGTCAGTATTACGGCATTATAAAGTAGAGAATCAAATTCTCTATGTGTATTTGCAGTTGAGTTTAATTTTACACATAGAAAATTTGATACTTCCTCCTTATTTATCCTTACAAAAAGAACGTTTAGACTCCAATGCCGACTGCAACAACCAAGATACAAATATTGTTAGATTCATATTTATGAAAAAATTCCGTTCTTATTAAAACAATGAGGCATGTAATAATCCAGATTAAAGCAACAAAAACAAAAGAACAATCTTTACTTATTTTCATATGGAATCAAATAAAATCTCACCATAGGACTGCACTCGATAAAATAGACAGTCTTCTTTCGCCTTTACCGCTCCCATGAAAAATGGACTAACTACAAAAACTGTACCATGGGAATCGAAACTAATATTATTCTGCAAAAAAGAAACTCCAGTCTAAGGTCTTATCTTTTAGCTCGGCACAAAATTTGGGACCTAATAAAGCTTCTACGTGTATCTGGAAGAAAAAAATCAAAAAAGTTGCCGAGAAGATCAATTTTGTTAGCTAGGTAGGTCTCGTATTGATTATAATGGTCAGAATAAAAAAAAAAACTAGACTAGATCCTACGGAATTCTCAAAAAAAGATTATGTACAGGAGCAGAAACAGAAGTGGAAAGAATATTTACAGATTTTTCTATTATTTTGTCTAGCTCTTCTTGGATAATCAACACTTTTGGTGATGAAAGTTGCTGAGGAGCTGGACGAATAATAGGAGGAGGACTAGGTGAAGATTCGATCTGAGTCAGATTCTCTAGCATTTGACTCAGAGCTCAGGAAGACACGGAGTTTCTTGGCCGAGATACGTCTAGGAGGAAGGGAAGCAGCTGGCCTTCGAGATCCAGCCTTCTTGGGGACAGCCTGCTTTCTCTTCCTCCTAGAGGTAGTAGGCACGTCGGTTCTATCCAGAGGCAGGTCTCTGGAGGTGCTGGCATTATCAACATGCAGACCAGAATATCTGTCCCGAAGCCTTTTGAGAATGACAAAATCCTTTGGCATGATGGTGATGCACTTACCATGCACTGCCAAAAGACAAGTATCCTAAAAAAACTGGGACAGAAAATCTTCTACAGCACCCTACAAGGCCTGCATGGCTGTCACGACAAAACGAACATCCAGCCCAAGTGACAGAGTGACATTCTGTAAAGATCAGCCGAAAGGAGCTCTAGGAATCAGCAATTCAGTTGATCTTTGGAGTTTTCTGATCTCCCTCAGCCAGACCTGCTTCCTGCCATCCCTACGGCCAATACCAAGGAGAACACGCGAATGGGATGGCTGTACAATGATGATGGCACGGGTAGTGGATTTGGTCCTGGCCATCATTCTCGGAAGAAGAAAATTAACAAAAAGAAGTTTGAACAAAATAAAAGTGGATCAACACAAAAAAATTTGCGATGAAAGGGTGTTTGAGATCGATACTAGCATTGAATATCGGTTTTCGAACGCAAGATCTACATAGATTATTTGCAGAAAAGAGATGCGCGCTCGAAAGCGATAGTGCATAGCAAGTGGTATTGGACTCGAGCACACTGTGAGAGGGCAGAAGCTTGAAAGATGAAAGAGCACACTTGAGAGCGATATCGGGAGCTAAAAGCGACAATTTTGCAAAAAAAAATGAAAATTTTGAGAACTTATATATACGAAATTTTTGCACGTGTGAAAAGACGGTTGAGATACGTGTCGTCAGATGATTAGACCACGTGGAATGTCCGTACTGACAATGATGACCCAATTATGAGGCCACATGGGCTGAGACACGTGTGCGAATCCCTAATCGATTGCGTGTCATTCTTGCACGTGACAGATGTCAAATCAATCATACTAGGTACAATGTATTTAATTTGGCCAATCACAAGTCGACACGTGTTCCTTTGCCACTCCTCCACACATGCAAATTTTTTTTATAAATATGTCTTTTTGGGCTTGATTTTTCACACAAATTCACAATTGCTTTGCCAGATATCGATTTCAAGCGCGCCGCTTGCTCTCATTACATCTCGTTGGCTATTATGCGCCTGGATCCGATACTACATCGTCCGGTATCGCATTCGAGCGCGTCTCGCAAGCCTTTTCTTTTCTGCTCATTGTTCTTGCGTTCGGATCTGATACTCCAACTTCAAATATTTCTCTCGAGTGCACGTTGATTTGACGTGATTGTCGGACTTGGGGTTTGCGTCTGAGAGCAATATTTGAAACTTCAGTTCTGTTATTTTTGTTTAAAATGTCTAATTTTGAATCCAATTTGCTTTTTTTTTGTTTTAATGAATTTTTGCAAATTTTTGCACATGTGAAAAGATGGTCGAGAGACGTGTCGTCAGATGACTAGACCACGTGGAATGTCCATCCTGATAATGATGACCCAATTATGGAGACACGTGGGCTGAGACATGTGCGCGAATCCTTTATCGACGCGTGTCATTCCTCCACGTGACAGATGTCAGATCAATCATTCAAGGTATGGCACATTTATTTTGGCCAATCACATGTCGACATGTGTTCCTTCGTCACTCCTCCACACTTGCAAATTTTTTATACAGATAGGTCTTTTTCGTCTCGGATTTTCAAGCAAATTTACGATTGCTTTGCCGGATATCGATTTCAAGCGCGCCGCTTGCTCTCATTACGTCTCGTTTTGACTATTATACACCTGGATCCGATACTGCATCCTCCGGTATCGCATTCAAGCACGTTTTGTATCCCTTTTCTTTCCTGCTCGTTGTTCTTGCGCTCGGATCCGATACTCCAGCTTCCAATATCTCTCTCGAGCGCACGTTGCCTTGACGTGTTTGTCTGACCTAGGGTTTGCGCCTGAGAGCGATATTTGAAACTTTAGAAATGTCTAATTTTGAATCCAGTTAGTTTTTTTTTTTAATGAATTTGGTATTACTGATAGATTGGACTATTTCAAATCGTTTTTTTTATTCTACCTTCTATAATTGAGGGCCCTGGTGTGGAGACATTTTCTGAGATATGTCTCAAATTTAAGTCCCTATTTAGTACTCCATTATTCAGGTCTCAAATAAAGACATGATTCATTATCAGGACCTTGTGGTATTCGACAAGCATATCTACAAACATATCTACAAAGCTAAGCTTGACATAATGTTTGCCAAACTACATAATGATTTCAAGTCTGTAGATGGAGTCCCCAATTCATAGTAAAAAGTGTAGATTTGCTGATTTTCAATCTACTTTTGTTTTTTTTCTTTTGTTAAATATTTCTGACGATTTGGACTGTACGCTATGCCCTCTCACTTACGAAAACGCAGCTTCATACTAGTGGTACAATCAAAATTGTGTAGAAAAGTAATTTAAGATTGTAGAAGTAAGATAGATATTGTCTCGCGCGCGCGCGCGCATTTGATACAAGTGTTATTTGTATTGATGATCGGGTTAATTTTGATCCCTTCTCGAAATTTAGGGGTTGTTTTATAGGACTTGAATACGCCATACTCTTTTGGCCTTCTTGAATAATATCTTTGATCACTTTTGCCTACTTATAATATAGAGTAATAATTTTCCTTTTTGCTGATTATCGAATTATATGGGATCTTTTGACTTCTCTGTAGCTGTAGACGCTTTGATTTTTGAGACAAAGAGCTTGATTGAATTTTCGTGAATATAATTGATCTTTGTTGCTGATGATCTTCTCTGGTGTGCGATGTACATAATGATAAGTTTTATAAGGATTACTTGAAAATTTCTGGAAGAAATGTGCAACAAAGAAGATGATCTACCTAGGAGGTTTTCTTAAAATTCAGAGTCAACTTGGTTTTCCACAGCCAACTGTCTAT
>CM055113.1:35124995-35238076 GCA_029204225.1 Diphasiastrum complanatum | reverse complement strand
TGAGAGAGACTCGAATTCCTACAGTGGAGTTGCATGGAAAGTCCACTTAACTGAACTGATTCACCTACATAGATCCACATGTGTAACTGCATGCATGATGTTGCATGTACTGCATGTCAACTCATAAAACTACTTAGACATGTGTAGATCACAAAAACTACTTTTCATGTTGCATGCACTGATTGCATGTGGCTTGCATACATATAGTAAGACTTTGCATTCTATCTAAACATCTGCATGTCATCATAATTGAACCTATCTAACTCAAATCCGAACTACACTAGAAGGATATGTGCTCAATTCACACTCCTTTTATGTAAAACATGAAATCTAGTGGAAATCATCATGGATATGACCCCAAACTCGAGATAGGAAGATAATATTTTAATAATCTTCACACTCCTTAGAATTTATGTTCCTATCAACATAGATTTTGAAATTAGGCCAAGGTTTGACCTCATCTTCATAAAGACATTCTTGAGTAGAGGCTTGGTGAGAAGATCTGCAACACAATCTGAAGATGAAACATGCTCCAATGAAATCTCTCTTCCAATGACTTTTTCTCTTACAAAATGATGAGCCACTTCAATATGCTTGCTCCTTGCATGAAAGATTGGATTATTTGCAAAATCTTGGACAGAAATGTTATCATTCTTGATAATTGGTAAATTTTCATCTGCATAACACTTTAGCTTCAAAAGTAGCCTTTTGATCTATAAAATCTCCTTTGTTGTGGTTGTAAGAGATTTGTATTCAACTTCACAGGATGATAAGGAAATAGTTGTCTGCTTCTTTGATAGCCAAGAAACCAGATTTCCTCCAAGAAATATAGTGTAAGCACTTGTGGATTTCCTATCCAACCTGTCTCCTGCAAAATCTGAATCTAAAAAAGCAATCAAAGTCAGATCTTCTCCTTCATGGTATAGTCCATAATCCAAGGTAGAAGATATATACCTCAAGACTCTTTCAGCCAACTTCCAATGATATAACTTTGGATCCTGCATGTGTTGACTTAGCATATGAACACAAAAGCTTAGATCAGGCCTAGTCACCGTTAACCAAATAAGTGAGCCAATAAGACTCCTATAAAGAGTGATGTCCTCAAAGAATATTTCATCATCTTTAATAGGAACTTTTATAGTGTGCTCCATAGGTGTATCTACGCCTTTACAGTTCTCCATATGAAATTTTCTGAGCATGGAAAGTGCATATCTACTTTGGCTTATAAATGCATGACCTTTCCAAAAATCTATTTCAAGGCCTAGAATATAGTGAAGAACTCCTAAGTCTTGCATCTTAAACTCAGTACCAAGTGCATGCTTAGTTTCTTCAACTAACTTCTCACTGTTTCCACAAAGAATAATATCATCTACATAGGTGAGAAGAATGATTACAAAATTATCTACAAATTTATAATATAGAGAAGGGTCATATTCACTTAGAAAAAATCCGAGTGATATGAGATAGGAATTGAGCCTTGCATACCAAGACCTTGGTGCCTATATCAGTCCATACTGACTTTTGAACAAAAGACAAACTTTTGATTCATCACCTTCCTTCACAAAACTTGGAGGCTGTTCCATATAAATATCCTCCTCAAGGTAACCATTGAGAAATGCATTAGAAACATCAAACTGGAACATACTCCATTTGTGAAAATATGCAAGAGAGATGAGTATTATCAAGACCTTTAATCTATGAGTAGCCTTTGGCACAAAGTCTTGCTTTATACTTATTGATAGATCCATCATGATTATACTTGATTCTGACTACTCACTTACATCCAATCACATGCATGTTGTTTGGTGGCTCCACAAGCTCCCATGTGTTATTTGACATCAAGGCTTCAAATTCTTGGGTCATTGCTTCAACCCAAATAAATCTTGTATGCTTTTTTAGTGGATGCATAGCCTACAAAAATTCCTTTTACTGCACTAGGATCTTCCTTCTTCCTAGTTTCTAGAGGCACATGCACAAAACATACACAACCAAAAATCCTAAGATGATCTACCTTAGGCTTTTTCTTATACAACATCTCAAATGGTGTCTTTTCTCCTATTGCATGATTCGGAAGCCTATTACAAAGATAGTTTGCACATGCAACTGTCTCTCCCCAAAATTCTTTGGGCAAAGAAGCTTTCAGCCTAATGGCTTTTGCACATTCACACAAAGTTCTATTTTTTCTCTCAGCAACTCCATTTTGCTGAGGAGTATATGAACTAGAGAACTCTCTTTGAATACCCTCTCTCTCACAAAAGTCTTTAAACTTATTGGAAGTGTATTCCCCTTCGCTATCACTTCTTAAAGCTTTTAACTTGAAAGGAAATTACTTCTCTACATAAGATTTAAAAGTAAGAAAAACATCATAAACTAGGGCTTTTGAAGACAACATATGGATCCAGGAATGTCTTGTATAATCATCTACAAAAGAAACAAAATAGTTGGCTCCTCCTTTGCTCTTAGTTGATGAGAAATGAACATCTGAGTGTAGAAGTTCAAATGGTTGCTTTGTCTTGATACTTGATCTAGAAAAAGGTCTTCTGTGTGACTTTGCCAGCACACAAGCTTCACAAGGTAGAAGCTCCTTTGACAGTGTCTTTGGTAGACCAACAACTTTTCCTTCTTTGACCATAGATTACATGGCTTTGAAATTGGGATGACCTAATCTCTTGTGCCACAGATCCTCCTGTAGAACCTTGGTCTCATAAGCAATATCTGAAATGTTATCACTCTCCCTAGAATCTAGTTTGTACAACTTACCAATTCTAGATCCTCTAGCAATAACTTCATTTTTTCTTGAGATTACACTTGTTGAATCAGTTTGATGCATAGTGTCCTTTCTTACCACAGAAAAAACACTTGATCTTTGACAACTTCTTCTTGCCACTGGATGTTGCACCTTGTGAGGACTGATTCCTCACCACCTTCTTTGGCTTTGTCCTTCTTGAAGTGTTGTTGTCCTTTGCCCTTGTCTCTTGACTTGTCTCTGATGAAGAGTGCTTTGTCATTTCTACCATCTTTCAATGAAAGTTTGTTGATCCTCAGCATCTTGTTCTCTTTCCTGCTTTCTTCAGCAATGAGAATACTTTGCAGTGTCTCCAAGGATGGAAGATCCTCTCTGACAACATAAGTCTACACAATATTGTCATACTCATCTCTAAGTCCATTTAGGACTAGTTGAACAAGTTTAGTGTTCTTAAGAACATCACTAATACCAGCTAACTCTTGATGAAGAACCTTGACTCTCATGACATATGATGAAGCACTCGCATCTACTCTCTGATAACTTAGAAATATTTGGTTTCTAAGTGTAAGCAATCTAGAAGTATTTTTGATTTCATAGATTGTTTTTAGAGTATCCCAAACTTCCTTGGCAGTGGTGCATGTACTGATCTCTCTTAACACTTCATTAGTAACATTCATTTTTATAAAATGAAGGGCATTTCTGGTTCTTTTGTGAAATGTTGCAGCTTCATTAGATGCAGCAGGTTCTTCTTCAGCTCCACTCACAATATCCATTACATAATGTAGAATCAACAATGATTCTATTCTGATATTCCACATTGCATAATTGGAAGATGTTAATCTCTCACTGTGCTCTAAGAAATGTGAACCAGATGAAGACATCTTCTTGGTGAGAAATTCTAGTAGTGATAAAAAAAATGGACTTGAAAGGATGTTGTTTGCTATCTCAATCTAGGATCTAACACAGATGTTGATCCATCCTATGAAATCTAGCAACAGATGTGAGAACAAATTCTCAATATTGAAAATCAATCTATCTTGAATTTGGATCTTGCTTCAGTCACATAAGAAGAAGCACACGCAAGCAAGAAGTCTATCTCTCCCATGAGTTTCAATGTACTGATAAACTTTCTAGGAACTTACTTGACTGAGTTCGACTGATAATCAGTTGCGAATTAGTCGCGAAAGACAAGACGAAATATTATTCGTCAACAACTAGACTAATAATAATTTGCTAAGAACATATTACCAGATTGAGCAACAAGAGAGTTAGACAGAATGAAGAAAAGCATAACAATATCGACACAAATCTGAACGTAGTTCAATAGAGTTGTTATCAGATTAAGTATAGCAAAATATACATGTCAATAATGTTGTGGAGCACAAGACAATAGCGGACGAACCGCGTGCTCTACAAAGCTAATTCAATTTGTACAAATGGATGAACCTATTACTCACAATGCAAAAGAACCAATGCACAAGGCATCTACTTCGTCTATCTATGATAAGCTTCTGATGTTATTATATTCACACACACTGAATATGCAACCTACAGAAAAGCTTCTTGCGCGATCCACCATGTTCACCTTGAGTATGAGGCTTCTGTTGTTGCTGCTGCACTTGATTCTTGCCTTTGGAATAGTCTTTGTTCTTGGTGTATAGACCCATGGATTTGTCTTTGATGGACAGGCTGCTAGTCTTTCTCCACATTTCTCCAATCACCTTTTGAAGAGTGAGGTTGGGTTGTGTGGAGATCATCACCACAAAGTGTTCATACGACTTTGGAAGAGAAGAAAACAAGGTCATAACGACATCATCATCTTGAATAGAGCATCCTACAACTGATAACTGATCTAACAAGGACTTGAAGCTATTGATGTGAGAAGTGATGGCAGTAGAATCAGACATGCTAAGAGTAAAGAATTTCCTTTTAAGATATAATCTCGTGGTTACATCCTGAGTGTTTCCTTAGAGGTTTTGCACGTGGTAACGTGAGATATTTGGAAGTCGGCCAAATTGAGTGTGATACATGCTAAGGCCTTATGATCTTTGATCCTCCAGGCCTTTGCTTGATCACCATCTTCTGGTTTCAGGTTTGCACCTTTCTACTACATCCCAAAGATCTCTATCTATCAACATTATTCTAAGTTTAACTTTCAGATGTAAAAGTTAGAACCATTGAACTTGTCAATGACTCTAGCTTCACTCAGTGATGAAGATGAAGAGCTACCTATATAAGACATGATAACAATATACAAATAAAACAAACTTAATTTTTTGGTTTATTTGAGCGAAGCTCTGATACCAAGCTGATGAGACAAGAGAGATAGGAAGAACAAGAATGGAGAAGAGAGCAAGAATATTGTGGAACAGCTCTCCCATTCTAATCGGCTGCTAGGTGCAAAAACAGTCTAATAGACAGCTTATGCTTAAGATGATCATAGCTTTATGCATTCTGATTGCCCAACAGGATCTTAAAATAATTCATACTCTAAAAACAAAAGTACAGTCCACCGAAGAGATTAGAGATGGTTTGTGTGTGGTACTACTAAAATCAAATTCAATTTGAAGTATAGTTCCGAAATAAATGGAAGAGCAGTATGATATTGCGAGTTCCTCAGACGTCAAAGACAGCTATCGTCTTATTAAAAACTGAGGAGTTGTAGACGTCCGTGTTCTGATCAGAGTGAGTAAACAAACGTGATCAAACAACAATGAAAGTACATTTAATCACAACAAGTATTCATCTACGTTGTACACAAATAAAAAATGTGCTGCTGTTATATTACACTGAAGCACAATACAAATAACAATAACAACCAAAATTGACGGCGTAATTGGGAGGCTCAAATAGTACTTCTCATGGATGGAGCAACTCCTAATCTATGCTTGGACGATCTATTTATAGATTTCATCCGTGCATTGATTACATTGAATGTTTGTCACCTAATTAGCAAAGCCGTTGTACTTGGAGGTATATAGCTTTTGTGACAACTATACATAATATATACGGTCAATAAATCAGTATCATTGAAACAGACGAGGATGTCGCTGAAATGTTTCTTGTTTATTCTAGACGACCTTTGAGATTTTTCTCTCTCTTCACATTTTTCGCAAAAAGCCGAAGGTGCCCTTAAAAAGACGAAGGTGTCTTTAAAACAGTTTAACTCATAAAAATAGATGACCTTCGAAAATTTTCTCTCTTCGCATTTTTCGAAAAAATGTGAAAAAAGTCGAAGGTGTTCAAAACAGTTAAACTTTTGAACTATGCAAGTGTCGCATTTCGGGAAAATGCGAAAAAGCCGAAGTTGTTGAAAACGTAATGTATTTCTGTAGACTTATTCTAAATGCTAATGTCGTGGAAGTTGTTGAAGTTGACCAAGTCTTCAATGACTTCAAGTTACTGAACTTAACATCTGAACTTGAAATTATGATAGGATTGGTTACCCTTTGCTGGAGATCAATCGGAAGCCCGTTGTAGACGTTCTTCAAATAAATTGGCTGTCTAAGTTTGTGATTCCTGCAGGTACCAGATGAGCAGACATAGAACCAAAGTTGGTTTCACTTGACCCTAGATCAATGATCAATAAACATGCAGGAATAATCATGAGATAGAAATTAGTCATTCACCAAGGAGACATATGTGGGCTTAAGTTTCAACAAACACATACTACTAGTGCTTACTGAAAACCTATAAGCATAGGAAAAAGCGTACCAGAATTTTAATGCACCTACTATTTTTTTTTTGTAGGTTCTCATAGCCTACTCGTTTGAGCCCTTATAGATTATGAGCCTATCAAATATGAAATTCTAGTTTTTTATTTTCATATTAGTAAGTACTTAAATTTTTTGGTTTAAGATTTCAAAAATAATTAGTTTGGCTCTAGGCTTGAGTACATTCTTTGAGTGCATGTCATTTTACTTATTGTTACATATAAAGACCATACAAAATATTTCTTAATCATTATTAATTTCCAATATAAATCAAAATGTACAAATTTAGCATTTTAACATTGATTATTGCAGCACTCAAAATTTGAATCAATTGAAATCCTAATGAAAAAGGATAAATGCCTTATAAGACTTTGGAGAACAATTTAAGCCTGCGTGAAAGAAATGTTTTGAGCCTTTTTCATATAGACCCATGAGTTGCTAAAAAACCTATAATTTTTTTTTTAAAACTTTTGTGTTAAATTGAAAAAAAAAATTCCCAAAGCATTGAGTCACATAGTATTGCATTTGCAAGGCAAGGCCCAAAAAGAGTGGACAAAAGCAGCTATTTACACGTAATGAATACTTGTACCTATTTTGCACACTTTTTGAACAGATTAAAAAGTAGAATAGTTCTCCTGTTTTTTTTTTCTAAAGATTGGTGCACTTCCCAGCCTGCGCTGCACATAAGTAAGTGTCATGTGCAGGCTGCCACATGGTGGTGTCAGACTCGTCAAAAAAGTCAAACTGCTCATTGCATTGTAAAATGTACCTCGCCATTCTCCTCATAAAGATTTTCAAAAAAATAGGCCAGAAATCTTTAGGTGGCAGAATGGCATGTGCCCCATTGCCTAGTACTTGGTACACTGGGCAGCGCTGTACACCATTCAGCAACGTAAAACTAGAGTGTGTCTGTTGCCAAACGAGAAGTGCTAATAAGATGCGAGCATGGGAAGGTAATGCAAGGGCAGCGCTCTACCAGAGAAGGAATTCCGCAGACTCTACACAGGTGGAATCTGCACTAAACTAAGGACTTCCAATTTCCAAACAGAAAGATATGCAGAAAAAACTTGACACTAGCCGACATAAACAAGAACATGCCAGCAACAAATTTACTATTTATGAGGAGAAATATCGGCGAGTGATATGTCAACGATTATCAAACCATCACTTGATGTCATGATTATCATACCCTCCCTGTTTTAGCTAGATGTTTGAATCATTGTTTACATTATTAATATTGCCACACCAGATTATTTGCTGATTGTTTTCCTTCTTTGACATTTCATGCCAAAACACAATCGTAATACGGTTCTCTATTCTTCCAAAGGATTTTAATATATTGCAATTTGAAATATACAAATGCTAAAAACTTTCTTGTTTCCATCATTCCAATTTTTTTTTGGCATTTAATCCATTTTTGCAAAGGAAGCTGGTAGAGTATACCTACTATACCATATAGGAAAAACAATCTTTTCATTGTTAAAAAATTTACTTCTTCAGAAGAAAAATAGCAAAGCTTGTCACATAGTCAACAAATCAAACAGCAATAAAATTCCACTATCAACACTGACGATTAAAATAATTCCATCTCTGCAGCCTTAAAATAGACTCTGGATACTAGAGAACCTACCTTCCACTTCTTTCACCTCAAAATAACAACGTCTAGCTTTTGTTGAAGCTTTCAATTCAAGCAACTTTCAACAAGAACCCTTCACAACAATGACTCGCTTTGAATGCAAGCAAATTTCAACATAAAATATCCGCAACTCCAGTTTTATTTGGAGGGTTTGCTGACAAGATTATCCACCACTGAAGATGCCACCAGAGAAGATTCATCCACTCCTCCTGCCACAATGTCTGCTTTGCAAAGCTGGCAAAAGCATTAAATCTTTAGTAGCAGCGGACTTATTGCGCGGCAATGAGCTCAGATATGTAAAAGCTTCCTTGACAGCTTCAAACAGCACGCTGCCTCAAGGAATTGAAACCACCTCAAAAACTTTGATAATTAATAAAATTGTCCCATACAAAACCCAATGCATCCAACAAAGACACACATAGACCTTGAAAATTCCAAGTAGAAGGGAAGGATTGGCCCAAAGGGCCTAAACAATCGTGAGGCAAGCACACTATCTCTCTTTTTAGGAATGATATTGCCCACTCTTGAAGTTACCAAAGTCACACAACTTTCATGTATAATGCTTCTTGGTTTCCAAGGGGAGGTTCGAACCTGGGACCAAAGAAACTTTGGATGCCAAGCTAACCAGTTGAGCAACTTTCATGTATAATGCTTCTTGGTTTCCAAGGGGAGGCTCGAACCTGAGACCAAAGAAATTTTGGATGTCAAGCTTGGTTTCCAAGGGGAGGCTCGAACCTGAGACCAAAGAAACTTTGGATCTTTCCTTTCATGTATAATGGAATGAGTCACTGGCAGAAGTCATTTGGTTCGGTTCGGCTTTGGCATAGAGTTTTGGCTAAGCCTAAATTTTTTTGGAAAGCCGAACCGAACAAAATGGCTTGTGCCCTTGGCATGTGCTCGGGCTCCTTCCATTGCGTAATGGATATTTTGAAAATTTTTACATCTCATTATGAAGCATAATGAGCCGTTTGACTTTTTTTTATTCACTCGGACACTGCCATGTGGCAGTCTGGCACCTGACACCGAGGATGGAATGGACGTCAATTTTTTTTTGAACAAAACATTGACATATTATGCTTTTTAAGGAGCCCCAAAAATGGGCAAAACATGCACAAAGTATCAATTACAGTTTCTTAATGAATGTGTTTTAGCTTATATTAACTTACATTATGGTGAACTTGGGTGTACATCTCTCATGACAACAATTTTTTTTTGTTAATCTCTTATAGTGGATTTAAAGTATAGTATGACAAGGAACACTTGTATGTACGTTTAGTTTTGAAGGAAAATTTGCGGAGAAAGCTTGGTAGTGAAGGCATCATAGGTGAAACCCTGATTGGGAGAACTTCGAGTTTCATTGTTCTTGTTTGAATCACTTATTGGATTTGTATAGTAGAATATTTGTATTGGGGATAATTTATTTATCAGCTCTGATACCACTCTTGCTGAATATGAAATCCAGTCAAGAGAAAAACTCAACGTTAAATTATGACAGGATCTTTACCAATCTGTTAATTCAGACTATTACTTAGATCGACCAGAGGAATATCTTTGTAGGTGTCAAAGACAACCATGAAGAGAGCGAAACAGTTAGGCGTCTATGACAACCATGCTTCATTCAAAATAGATATTCCGAATGAGTCGTGGAGCGAGTATCAGTATAAGAGAAAGAAATTATCAGAAAGCATTTGTCAGTGCAAACACGTATAAAGAAAATAGAGAAATTGTATTAAATTGTTGTGTATACAACGATCAGATCAAGATCTTGTGCCTGAGAATGGTTCACAGTAATAGTGCACTACATGCTATGATCTTACTACGCTAGTTACAAATTGAATGCTATTTCCGCTTCTTGAATTACACTACAACATTTTGAAGGATTTTCGACCCTATTACTGAGGCTTTTATGAAGAATTTAAAAAAAAAAAGATTGTATGCCTCAGTATAAACCCTGAATTATGCCTCGGAACAAGATCCTCGATAATTGCCTCGATAATCAAGGCTTCTTCACCTCATTTTTTGTGTTGTTTATAGCACGCTTATATCGAGAGATATATTGAGGCCCCTCGGTATATCCCTCCCAACAAGCTATTGGTGACTCTCTCTATTCCGAGGACTATACCGAGGGGTATCCCTTGGTATGTCTCTATCAAAAGTTTATCCTGCTCCAGGGTTATTCTTAGAGTTTAAAATCAAAAAAAAAAAAATTAAAACAGATTCTGTCTTAAAAATGGACTCCATCTAACTCCATGAGTCTTTTCCACCACTTGTTATGAAGTTGGTAAGCAAAATCATTTGTTTATTCATTATTGTTAATAAAAAAATTTGCAAAATTTATTTGAGTAACATGATAAGCACTTAAAATTGATGAAGACAAAAAATTCTATGATAATAGTATTTGTGTAAGAGGAGTCAGAGTTATCATTCAACAAGAATGTAGAACATTAGCGAATCTGTATAATGAAGTTGTAGTAACAATGATCAGATCACAATACAATCGCGCTGATAAGCGTGTGATCCTACTTACAGATTCAAAACAATTGTTAACGTTCTGAATATATATATATCTCTCTCTATGATCACTAACTCTAAGGAGTCAGCTACTGTAAGACCCGTTCTGGTCGTTTTATCTCTGTCAGATGACTTATGATGCCACTTTTCTTATAATATCTTCAATCACTCATTTACATTTATAGCAACTGGAAGATCTTGTATTATTGTAGCTTTACATTTACAAGATTGCTTGACAACTGATTAACTGCCTAATTAGAACAATTATTATTGGAGCGTGAAGATGTAGACAGTCTGTACTTGGAATACTGTGTATTTTTACAGAGTGTCGCATGTGTAGTATCTCGTGTAAAACTATAGTGTCGAGTTTTTCGCCTTTTTGTCGCCTGTCAGAAACTACATGTAAAAATGTAGTGTCGCATTTTGCCCTAATTGTTGTCTATCAGAAACGCGTTGTAATAATCTACTTGATGGACTGAATTTTCTTTCTTCATTAGATAAGAAATCTTTCTTTTGTGAATCATGCATCTATGGGAAGCACTCTAGAAGCAAGTTTCCAAAATCACATTCCATCAGAACAAAGCATGTATTGGATCTTGTACATAGTGATCTCTGTGGTCCAATGCCAACTCCATCATTAGGAGATGCAATCTACTTTATCACTTTCATAGATGATTACTCCAAATGGTCTATAGTCATGTTCATTAAGCACAAATTTGAAGCCTTTGAATGCTTCAAGAGATTCAAGGCCGTGGCTGAGACACAAACATCTAGGAAAGTGAAGGCACTCCGAACTGATGGTGGCGCGAATACATCTCCAACGGGATGTCCGACTACCTGGCTAAACATGGCATCAAAAGACAGTTCACTATTTTCTATTCACCTCAACAGAATGAGATTGCAAAAAAGAAGAATGAAACTCTTCTCAACTCAGCCAGATCAATGCTACATCAAGCACACCTACCTGCGAAGTTTTGGGCAGAAGCTACTACCACAACTTGTTATGTACAGAACATCAGATCCAACACCAAAGACGTCAACAACAAAACTCCTTATGAAGTTTGGCATGGGCACAAGCCTAGTGTCAGACATTTAAAAATCTTTGGTTGTATATGTTTTGTTCACATTCCTAAACAGCTTAGGAAGAAGCTACATCATAGGACAAACAAATGTATTTTTCATTGGCTATCCTGATGAACATAAATCTTATAAAGTTTATGATCCATCGACCAATGTAGTATTTGCCTCTAGGGATGTAATATTTCAAGAACATACATATAATGATTTCAAACAACCATCGATAAACGATGCTATGTTATTTCATCCTATTCTACGTAGCATTCAACCTTCCAACTTTGATGATTCTTCTACAGAACCTGTAGTTATAGCTACAGAAGCCGAGCAGCAAATAATAACTGTCACCAGACCAGACCAAACAAGCGCGAACAGATCTGGAGAAGTTCAAGAAGAAAAATCAGCGCATCTTGGTCAACCCAATGTTCACAAATCCTCATGAACTCGGATAGTTCCTGAGACGTATGCACCTCAATCATTCTGGACTTCATCAGAAGAACCAAAGAGCCTAAGCACTTAACTCCAAGGATGCTATGAAGTGGCAAGAATCCATGGAAAGCGAGTACAACTCACTTTGATGAATCAGACTTGGACACTGGTCGACTTCCCCACTCACAAGAGAGTTATCGACAACAAGTGGATCTTCAAGAAGAAGACCAACTCTGATGGTTCCATTGCTAAATGGAAAGCACGGTTGGTGGCTAAAGGATTCACTCAAGTCCAAGGAGTGGATTATCACAAGATTTTCAGTCTGGTCATCAAGATGCAGTCAATTAGGACTCTGATTGCGTTAGCAGCCACGGAAGACCTCGAAATGCACCAAATGGATGTTAAGACAACATTTCTCAATGACAATATTGAAGAGGAGCTGTATACCTTCCAAACGAAAGGATTTGAAGTCAAAGGCCAAGAGCACAAAGTGTGCAAGCTGCACAAAGCAATCTATGGCTGAAACAGGCCGCAAGAGCATGGTTCGATAGAATCAACTCTTATCTCATTCAATTGGGATTTGCAAACAATTTAACTGACTTAATGTTTATTCAAAGCATATAGGCACCAATTCAGTTCACATAGCTCTTTATGTAGATGATGCGTTTATCTTGTCTAATGACACTTCTCTTCTGCACACTACTAAGAGTGATCTGTCAAAGAAATTTGACATGACTGATTTAGGAGCTGTTCATTCTTTGCTAGGAATTCACATTACTAGAGATAGGCTTCAGAAGAAGATCTATCTTAACTAGTAGACATATTTAAAAGGCATTTTAGAAAAAATGCATATGTCTGATTGCAAACCCATTGATACTCCAATGGATCCAAGTATAGTATTGACTACACCTTCTTGTGTTGAGACTGATAGTGAAGTACTCGGCTTAGCGAAGTACCCTTATCATTCACTAATCGGATCTCTAATATATGCAATGTTGTGTACTAGACCATATTTAGCATACATTGCTAGCACGTTAAGTCAATTCATGTCTAATCCCAAGATCTCTCATTGGAAAGCATTGAAGAGAGTGATGAGATATATTCAAGGAAGTTTAGATCACATCTTATGTTATGATGGAAATGCTATCAACCCACTCGTCCTACGAGGCTATTCCAACTCAGATTGGGGAAGAACAGTCTCTACCAGAAAATCTACCTCCGGGCTGTTTCTATCTGATAGGGGGACCAATTTTGTGGAACTCAAGGAAACAGAAATCAGTTGCACTTTCTTCGACAGAGGCAAAGTACATCGTAGCATGCCAAGCTTCAAAAGAAGCTATATGGATCAGGTTATTACTTAAGGTGAGTATAAGTGTATTGACTTCAATGATCTTTGTGATCAATGTGAAATCAGAAGACAATTTACGCAAGCTCATACCCCTAAACTCAATGGTGTAGCTGAACACAAGAATCGTATGATTGTGGAAAGTGCCAGATCTATGCTAGTTGAGAAGAAACTACCAAAAGATTTTTGGTCAGAAGCATGCAGTACGGTAGTCTATCTTCAAAATAGAAGTCCTACCATTGCCATATCGAAGATAACACTTGAGGAGGCATTTACGAAGAAGAAGTCCAAGGTGAACCACTTGCGAATCTTTGGATGTAAGGCCTTTGTACACATTCCTAAGGAAGAGAGACGTAAGCTTGATGTGAAAGCTATCAAGTGCATATTCCTGGGATATGATGATCATGCAAAGGGCTATAGATGGCTTGATCCAGTGGAGAGCAAAATATATGTTAGCCGTGATGTTATCTTTGATGAATCTAAGATGTATGAAGATGAAGATGCTAAGAAGATAGACACTTCTACTAGGAAAGATGGTATAGTGAGGATTCCTACTGATGATGATCCATATATTGACTTTCCTAGTGATGGACATGAGGATACACCTCATGATACTAGCACTCAACCTCAAGAGATAGGTTGGAGAGGTAGAGATAAATCTTTTGGTGCAAAAATGATAGAAGTTGCAGGTGACAAACACAAGGAGAAAGATGTACCGTGGGATACATTTTCACCAAGAAGCCGATCACCTGACAGGAAGCTCCCTAAGTGGTTTGAGAGATTGATGGAGAGCCACGACATGGATGACTTTCCAAGATCATCTAGCCAAGGAGAGCTACAAAGATCAACAAGAGAGAAGACACAACCTGAAAGGTATGAAGCAAATTATGCTCTCTTATCTAGCATTATTCAAAGCAAAGAACCTTTGACTTATGTTGAAGTGAAGGATGATGACATTTGGGTCAAGTCCATAGAAGAAGAGATGGAATCAATTGCTAAGCATAGCACATGGGACTTAGTGGAACCACCAGTTGGAAAGAAACCCATCAGTTGTAAATGGATATACAAGACTAAGTACCAGGCAGATGGAAGTATAACAAAGCACAAAGCAAGATTGGTGATCAAAGGGCATGCTCAAGGTAAAGGCATCGACTATGAGGAGACCTTTGCACCAGTATGTAAGTAAGATACTCTACGTCTACTTGTTGCTTTAGCTTCACATTTTGGTTGGCCTTTGCATCAGATGGATGTAAAATCTGCTTTTCTAAATGGTGAGTTAGAAGAAGAGGTGTTCATGGATCAACCTGAAGGCTTTGTAGCAAAAGGACAGGAGAATAAAGTATGTCACTTGAAGAAAGCACTTTATGGTCTGAAACAAGTACCATGTGCGTTGTACAACAAGATTGATGCCTACTTTCATTCTAAGGAGATGGTGAGAACACATTCTAATCCAAATCTTTATGTCTTATGCTTTGATGGTATGGTTGCTTTGATTGTTCTTTATGTTGATAACTTGATTATCATGGGAAATAATCAAGAGATGATAGACATGATCAAAAAAGACCTCATGGAATAATTCGAGATGACAGATCTCAGTCTAATGCATTATTGCCTTGGAGTGGAGGTGTGGCAAAAAGGACACGAGGTGGGTTTCATATAGGTGAAGTATGTCAGAGAGTTGTTGCACATGTTTAGGTTACAAGATTGCAAGCCAGTGAACACTCCAATTGAGCCAGGTAAAAAGCTTTCTAAGCTTGACGAATCATAGCCATTTGATGCTACGCTATATAGGCGGTTAGTAGGGAGCTTGATTTACCTTACCACGACTAGACCAGATATATGCTATGTTGTTGGTATTGTAAGTCAGTTTATGGCAGCACCTACGAAAACGCATTAGAAGATAGCCAAATGTATTTTGTGATATGTCAAAGGCACTTTCGATTATGGCTTGGTGTATAGGAAGCATGAGGGTCTGCCTGAGTTATGTGGCTATGTGGATGCAGATTGGGGAGATGACTATGATGATCGTAGATCCACCACAGGGTATGTATTCTAGCTTTGTGGCAGTTATTTTTCCTAGTCTAGTAAGAAGCAAAGTATAGTTGCTTTATCCACAACAGAAACAGAGTATAAGATAATGTGTAGTGCAACACATGATGCCATATGGTTGAGGCAAATCTTGGATGAAGTTGGCATGAAACAAGAAAATCTCACAATTATACATAGCGACAGTTAGAGTGGCATTTAGGTGGCAAAGAAACCGGTGTTCCATGCGAGAATCAAACACATTGAGATTCAGTATCACTTTATACATGAGAGGTTGTCGAGTCATGAAATTAATGTTGTTCATTGTAGTACGGACGAACAACTAGCTAACATTTTCAATAAGCCATTAGAGAAAAGTTTGATAAGTTTAGATCAAAGCTTTCAGTACTTAAAGTTTGTTAACTTTGAAGCTATGTATATGGATGTATAAAAAGTAGATTCTACTTTTAGGGAGGGAGTTAAAATTAAATTAGAACTACTGTGTTACTGTACTGTGGGTCCTATCAGTGGATAAAGATCAGTCGGCCTCACCACGAGGCGAGTCGATGGAACACGCATCTCGTCAACGGCAACCTGGGCCATGCATGAGTTGCCATAGTAAAAAACTATATGTACAATTTTTTTTCGTTTTGAGAAATACAGTTGCTACATGAGCTTGGTGTGGAGAGTGCTTTCAGTCTGTGTTACTGTGTAGCATGATCTGTATTCCTGTTTGAAGCAAATTCTAAGTGTTCTCCTATTGGAACCAAGGCAATGAATATCCTAGTCCTGCCTAACAAGGTAATTACAAAAGTCTATGGATGATGGGACCTACATTTAGCCCTTAACTCCTGATCACGCTATGTGGTAACTCAAGATAAGAGAGCCATGTAGGGTTGATTAGCACTAAACTATTTATGATTAACAAACTTGTTTAGGCAAAGAAGATGCTCTTTTTAAGTCTAAAAAGGGCCCTAATAATGAATATTAGTAATGATCTTCTCAAGGAAGTTGCCATTTGCACTTCAATCAAGGAAGCTTGGAATTTTTTAAAAGCTATATATGAATGCAATAACACTTTAAGAGTGTTTATGCTAAGAAGCCAAGTCTTGCAAAGCATGAGGAGAATTCGAAGGGATGCCAATGCCGCAAATATGTGCTAAGAATCAAATATCTTAACAAGGAACTTGCTTCAATAGGAGATAAGATTCATGATAATGAACTTGTGTGATCCTAAAAGGACTTGGAGAGTACTCCAACTTGTTCCAAAGTTTTTTCATTCAAGGTAGTCTACCTTGTTGGATTTATCTCCTTCTCCTAAATCCTATTTTAATCTGCCTCCATTCATGCTACATTGTTACTCATGTTGTCGCACAGTCTGCATATTTACATGTAAAATAAGACAGGCAAAAAACTCAACTGTCTGCATAAATACAAATAAATTTCCACAGGCGAAAAAGGCGAAAAATGCAACACTGTGTTTTTACACATGATTTGAGACAGGTGAAAAAGGTGACACTGCCTTACAAAATGTTGAAGGTGCCCTAGGAAAAGCGAAGGCACCATTGTAAATCAAATCCTAAGGCATTTCGTCAGAGTGTCGCATTTTTCGCATCTTCACCATTGTTCATTTCAGCAAAGGTTGACATTGCGGCCTCTTCACGCTCATCCCACGCAATGGTGCTAACAGATTTGACAACGACAGTAGCCACCCACGATCTCTTACAGAGAACACATCCACTTTGTACTTTCTTCATCTACACACCTATAAAATTGTGTATATATTGAATACCATTTGCGTATTCAGTGTGTGTGAAAATAATTGCATCAGAAGCTTATCAAAGATAGACGAAGTAGATGCCTTGCGCATTGATTCTTTTGTATTGTCAGTAATAGGTTCATCCCTTTTTATAGATTGAATTAGATTTGTAGAGCACGCAATTTCGTCCGCTATTGTCTTGTGCTCCACATCATTATTGACACATATATTTTGCTATACTTAATCTAATAACAGCTCTGTTGATCTGCATTCAGATTTGTGTCGATATTGCTATGCTTTTCTTCATTCAGTCTGACTCTCTTGTTGCTCAATCTGGTAATCTATTTTTAGCAAGTTATTATTAGTCTAGTTGTTGATGACTAATATTTAGTCTTGCCTTTCACAACTAATTTATCAGACGAGCTTTTCGTGAATCATTCGTGACTACTAATTTGTCTAGCTGTTCGCGACAAATTATTCTTCTGATGTTTTGTTACTTAATGTTTGTCTATGTAATCAGATCGACCATGATATGTATCACTAATGTTCTATTCATTTCTGATAGGCGTAGTCATGCTTAGAGAGTAATATAGCTCATTCCGCTGCACACAAACACTTTCCATCTGAGTTCATTTCTCGTTCGAGTTTTGAGTTTGTTTTTTTTCGTGTTCATTTTCTTTTTGAGCTATTTTTGTTTCTCACACTCACACACCCTCTTTCTCCAACATGGTATGAGAGCTATTTTTGTAGCCTAATAAGCTTCCACAGTACAAGACTCTACTAACCGATAGAGTAATTGTCTTCTTGTTCTGTAATTCAGTACCAGATTTTCATACTTAAGTCACTAATAGTTTTTCCTATCACTTAGACTAATCTTCCACATGGTTTCAAGGGAAAGCCAGTACCATCATGGACAAACTTGATGGAGCCAATTACCATCTGTGAAAATTTAAGATGAAAACTCTACTAATGGCTAAAGAATTGTATGACGTTGTTACAGGTGTAGAAGGGAAACCCGAAGCAGACAACGTAGCAATCGCCAGATGGAAGCTGAAGGATGGAAAGGCTTTTGCGTTGATCATCCTAAACATTACGAATACCCAGATCGGCCATGTATCTGAGGCCCAGACATCAAAAGAAGTCTGGGACATCTTGAGCACACTATACGAAGTGCGAAATACAGCTTCCAAGCTACATCTCAGGAAGAAATTTTACTCCTTCAAGATGGCGAATGGTGATTCCCTGCAGAATCACATCAATCAATTCAAGAACCTACTAAGGAAAATGGCCGCCATCGGATCTGTCATAGACGATCAAGACATAGTGATGCAACTGCTTACAAGCTTGTCAAGTTCATACGACAGTTGGGTGATGATCATCATGACACATCTAGAACTGACTCTTTCGAGAGTCATTACTATGTTGTTGCAGAAAGACACGCGGAGGAACGAAGCCTCAAGTTCCTCAACTGATTCTCATGCTTTATACACCAACAAGAGCACGACTAAGCAGAAGAAAAAAAAAGGCTCGATGCAATCAAAGCCAGACTAGAAACTAGCACAACACAAAGAACAATCGAATCTGCAAACAAGGAAGAAGCTATTCTACAGATACTACAAGTGAAACAACCACGAAATTCAGGACTGCCAGATACTACAAGCAAAGAACAACAACAAGGGGCAGTCAAAACAAGTGGCAAATGCAACTGCAGAAGCTCCACAGTCTATTCAAGAAGCGGATCATGATGCCTTCATGACCAGCCATCAAGGAGCATCCGACGATAGTTCTTGGTTCTTGGATTCCGGAGCCACTCAGCACATGACCAGTCTCATTGGCTGTTTTGAGTCCTATACACCTTATAGTACCAAAAAATATGTTCACCTTGGCGACAATAGCACACAAGCTATTAAAGGTGAAGGTACTGTAAGATTAAGCTTTGCAAATAATCAGTCTAAGCTACTTTCTAAAGTCCTGTATGTACCAAATTTATCTCCGAATCTGCTCTCTGTAAGCAGAATCATAGATCTAGGACATAGAGTAGAATTTGAATGTGATCAGTGCAAAGTAGTTGATAGGACAGGCAAGATCCTAGCACTCGGAAAGAGACATGGATACTTGTATAGAATAAGTCATTGTTTTTATGCCTCTAGCCAGGTGCTCAATACTTCTATTCATGGAAATAAAAGTTTACTTTGGCATTATAGACTTGGTCACTTGAATCATGCTGCTGTACATCAAATGTCTAGACTCTTGATCTTGACTATCCACGTGATAAAGTCGAGTTAACTGTCTGTCAAGACTGTCTAGTTGGAAAACGAACTAGGAAACCATTTAAATCAAGCCATCAACATATGATGACATCAACGGAAGAACGTTAGGACGTGCCTAACTCACCTCTCTTGTAATCCATGATTAGTTATAGGTGGATCGTCCCCAGTGGTGGTAGATCAACAATGACCCTGTGTTTATCAGTTTTTTCAAATTAATTACGAGAGGGCCATAGTCTCTAACTTGAGATATGTGATGAATAATGTCTTACGTCCGCTTCTTGGTCATTATGTCTTGGTCTATTTTGATGATATTCTTATTTTTAGTTGTTAGACATTGTACATTCAGACATTTGTGGCCCGATGAAAAATCCTTCGCTGAAGGATGCAAAGTATTTTATAACTTTTATTGATGAATTTTCTAGAAGGACTATGGTGTACTTTATAAAGAACAAATCAGAAGCCTTCAACTACTTCAAAATCTTCAAGGAGCATGTAGAGAAGGAGACTGGAAGGATGATCAAGGCCCTAAGGTCTGACAATAGTGGATAATACATCTCTATCGAGTTTAAGGAGTACTGCCTAAACCAAGGCATTGAGAGGCAATTCATCGCTCCTTATAGTCCTCAGTCTAATGGCTTGGCCGAGAGGAAAAATCGTACCCTGGTTGAATCAGCCAAATGTATGCTAAGTATCTGGGCCGAATCTGTCTCCATTGCAGCTTACGTCCAGAACAGATGTTCGACCAAGGCCCTCTCAGGCAAGACACCCCACGAGGTGTGGACAGGCTCTAAGCCTTTTGTGAAGAACCTAAGAGTGTTTGGATGCGTTGCCTATGCGCAGATCCCAAAAGACACGAGGAAGAAACTGGACTTCCAAGGTCTCAAGACCATCTCGATTGGATATACTTCATCTGATAATACATACAAGCTATATGATCCTGATATCCAGAAAATATTCTATAGCAGGGATACAGTCTTGATTGAGGATCAGTTCATTGATATCAAAGACAAGGATATTGCTCCAAGAGAACCTTCATCACCTACCATTGACACGACTATCTGAGCTTTTGGCTCAGGTGTGTCTATTGTCGACTCAATTTTTGACAGTGAATTAGACAAAGACGTTGCTGCTACCCATGAACAAGTCCCAAGAGTGGTTCATTAGTCGAATCCTCCCAGAAGATCAAGCTGAGTGCGCACACAGCCCACAAGGTATACTCCTGAGTCTGCATGTCTCTTGATACAGGAACCGATGATAATCGAAAAGGCACTCAACCAACCAAACTCTGATCTTTGGAGAGAAGCTATGGATAGAGAGTATTCCTCTCTGATCAAGAACCAGACGTGGTCACTAGTCGAAGCATATCATTGATTGCAAATGGATCTTCAAGATCAAATACAATGCCAATGGAGCAATTGATCAAGGGAAGGCAAGACTGGTAGCACGGAGATTCACTCAGATCTCCAATGTCGACTACAGCGAGACTTTCAGTCTAGTAGTCAAACATTCATCGATCCGAACACTCTTGTTTTATGCTGTAGTTGCCGACCTCGAAGTACATCAACTTGATCTGCAACCAACCTATCTGAATGGAGTTATACAAGAAGACATCTACATGATTCAGCCTGAAGGATATATTTTGGAAGGTATGAAAAATCATGTCTGTAAACTCTACAAAGCACTTTACGATTTGAAATAGTCTACCCATGCTTAGTTTCAGATGATCAACACATTTCTCATCGAACAAGGATTCAAACCAAGCACTGTTGATTGCAATGTCTATTCCAAGTCAGTGCAACAATCCTTCATTATCATCACCTTATACATGGATGATACGTTGCTCTTCAGCAACAATACCAATTTGGTCAAGGATTCTAAGCAGATGTTGTTTTCAGAGTTTGACATGACTGATCTGGACGACGCTCACTTCTAGTTGGGCAATCAGATCCATAGAGATAAAGCAAGATGACTGATTTATATCACTCAACAAAAGTATCTTCACAATGTTCTTAACAGATACAATCTAATGAATTGTAAATTAGCTCACTCACCGATGGATCCAGGCCTGCATTTGTTTAAGGACTAGAAAGCACAAGAGCACTCACATGATTCATGTGAGTTCTAAGTTGGGCCCTTTTAGCTTTTTTATTTGCACTTGACTTAGGGCCTCTAATGTCGTTTTGGAGTTTTAAGCCCTTAGTCTCTTATTCCTAGGAATTACAACTTGCTACTTGTGCTCATTGGGTTGGACTTACACACGTAGGATGCCAATGCCCTCGCATTTATTATTCTACTGTACACTGTATTGTGGAAAGGCCCACTAGGTAAGGCTTGGCCAACAATATTTTAAGTGTTGGGACCCACTTGTTTATTATTGTGCAAAAAATACCCACAACAGGGTCCACGGCCAAAAGTAGTGCCGGTCCCTCGGCACTAGGTTGCAACTATCATGAAGGGGTGCTATTGTCGGTTCTTTTATTGCTGGGACATGGGTGTTTCAGGAAAAGCATGGATAGAATTTGATTACGTAAAACCTGAGGCTTTATTGGTTGTTGATTAGCAAGAACCTAGACTTGCCAGATTTTCAATAATACCCATAAGGGTCGGGTGGCCATACCGGATAACCTTGTTCATTGACAATTGACCAGTTGCGCCGATCTATGAGAACCCATTATATCAGCAAGATTTATCTTGGGATCCTCCAATGGAATCCCTCGATCTACACAAGATTAGATAGCATTTAGATCAAATCTAGATGAATAAATCTAACAAGAACAATCATTATTGATCAAAACTTGTACTTGGTGGTTTCACACGTGTGAAGACCTGTCAGAGTACGGAAATTAGGCTGAGAATAAAGTATACTAAGCTTAGAACCCAATCAATGCATAAAAACACAAGACAAATAGAGAGAAAACACTAGAATTGCTCCAAAACCAAGATTTAGCTTCCATGTCGATTATGGCCAAATGAGCCACCATATATACACAAGAGCTGATGCTTACTCAGCTGATTTGGCATGTGTGAGAGTGCCTGCTCATCAAAGGATCCACCAATAATCATCAATATGGCACATGGACCAAGTTTCCTAGCTTACAGCCACCTCTCTTGATTTTAGGCAATTTTCCTAATTTATAGGGACTTGCACAAATATCTACTACAAGTTGGATCTCACCTACTACTGATGTTTTCACACATGTGAGCAGTGTGAAAAATACAGATCCTAAGTGGATCTAAACTCCAAGATCATTGGCTTGAATGCTTGCACTCCAAACTACATAAGCTAGGAATTGGCAACACATTCTATGCTACCTAGAATGCAAAGAACTTGATCAAAAAGCATTTATCACAAATGGAAACTTCCATAAACATCAAGTGCGGCCCAAAATAGCATTATACAGTCCATAATACATCAGCCTACCACTTTTGGAAAGCACCTAAGATCATACACAATAGCTTGAAGACAATACACACAACAATGCTCTCAAAGGAGGAAGAAACAATGACAATGATCTATTGATCTCAATGAAGCATACAAAAGGTTTCTCCAACCTGTTCTCCACGACTTCCCTACTATTTATGGATGAGGAAGATGACTCTCTCTCCTCTCTCTAGAAGGTACTTGACCCTAGATATTCCCTATATAGGAAAAATAGCTAAAAATGGCTTATATGACCAAAATACATCAAAATGGTCTCATTTTGAAGGGTATGAAGTTTGACACTTCATCATACTGAAAAAATACAGTAAATAAAAACATTGTGGCCTGGTTCACACGTGTGAAACTCCAGAACCAAAACTATTTACAATTTTAGCCAATTTAGGCCTCAAACTAGCTAGGAAATGTTGACAATTTTCACACTCCCTCTTCAACATTGGATGCTAGTTTCAACATAGTCTTTGAGCACATTCCAAGATTAGATCTATGCATTAAATATAGGTCCTTTCCCAATGGTTTGGTGAAGATATCAGCCACACACTCCTTTGAAGAGACATGTTGAAGCTCCACCTCTTTGGCAATGACTTGATCTCTCACAAAATGGTGAGCAATCTCAATGTGCTTGCTCCTTGCATGAAAAACAGGATTGCTTGCCAAGCTTTGGGCTGAAAGGTTATCACAAAGTATGATTGGAGTCTTCTCTGGTTCCAGCAAGTGAAGATCCAATAACATCCTCTTGATCCAAAGAATCTCCTTGGTGCATGTTGTTAAAGCCTTGTACTCGGCTTCGGTGGAAGATAGAGAGATAGTTGGTTGCTTCTTTGATAGCCATGAGACCACTCCATCTCCAAGATAGATTGCAAAGGCACTTGTTGACTTCCTATCCATTTGATCACCTGCAAAATCTAAATCTGAAAATCCACAAAGGTTAGGTGTAGTACCTCCATACAAGATGCCAAAATCTCTAGATCCCGAGATGTATCTAAGTACTCTCTTTCCTAGCTTCCAATGAGCCTCACTAGGATCTTGCATAAATTGACTTAGTTTACCAACCACAAAGCTTAGATCAGGTCTTGTGATGGTTAACCATATAAGAGATCCTATTAGCTTTCTATAGAGAGTAATGTCCTTGAAGGATCTTTCATTACTTCTGGTAGTTAGCTTTACATTTGATTCCATAGGAGTAGAAACAACTTTACAATCTTCCATATGAAACCTTTTTAGAATAGAGTTAACATACTTTTCTTGACATATGAATGTAGATTTAGAAGTTCTAATAATCTCTATTCCTAAGATATAATGAAGTTTACCAAGATCTTGAATTTCAAACTCTCTTTTGAGTGCCATCTTGATTTCATCTATATCTAGATTGTTACCACCACTTAAGATAATGTCATCAACATAGATCAAAAGTAAAGTGATATCATTTTCATTCAATCTAAAGTAGAGAGAATGATCATACTCACTCATAACAAAGTTTTGAGAAAGTAAGAAGGAATTGAGCTTAGCATACCAACTCCTTGGTGCTTGCTTTAGCCCATACAAACTCTTTTGGAGATAGCACACATGATTAGGCTCATCATGTGAAACATAGCCCTCGGGTTGCTCCATGTAAATATCTTCTTCAAGATCACCATTCAAGAAGGCATTAGTAACATCCATTTGCCACATATCCCAATCATAAAGAGTTGCAAGAGAGATTAGGATTCGAATAGTTACCATCTTTGCCACGGGTGCAAAGGTCTCATCATAGTCAATACCATATTCTTGAGCATACCCCTTTGCCACCAACCTTGCCTTGTACTTGTTGATTGATCCATCTTGATTTGTCTTGATCTTGAAGATCCACTTACAACCAATTGCCTTCTTGTCCTTTGGAAGCTTTACCAACCTCCATGTGTTGCTTTTGATGAGTGCTTGATGCTCATGATCCATGGCTTGGATCCATTCCTTCTTTTGAATTGCTTCACCTACACAAGTTGGTTCATCAAAAGAGGTAAGAAAAGCAAAGTTAGAGTTGTCCACCACTTGCTTTCCTTTTTCATCATAGGTTAGCCTTGATGGCTTAGCCCTTTGCCTTTGAGTCTTCCTTGAAGTTTGCTTTGGAGTGGCATCTCCATCTTCATCCAAGACATCTTGCACATCATGATGATTAGTAGGCACATCAACATCAACATCAACAACATTGGAAACATTCTCTTCATGAAAGATGACATCCCTACTTATGACAACTTTCTTTGTAGAAGGAATGTACACTTTGTAAGCCTTGCTTACTTCACTATAGCCAACAAACACACCCTTCTTTGATGAAGGATCTTCTTTAGTTCTATCATCAAGTGTGATATTGACAAAACATGTACATCCAAAGATCCTACAATGCTTGACACTCGGCCTTCTACCATAAAGAACCTCATGAGGAGTTTTACCATCCAAGGAAGCACTTGTCCATCTATTACATAGATAGTTAGCACATGCTAAAGCTTCCCCCCAAAAAGACTTAGCAAGATTAGCATGTAGTCTCATTGCCTTGGCACATTCACAAAGGGTTCTATTCTTCCTCTCGGCCACTCCATTCTGTTGTGGAGTCCTAGGACTAGACATCTCCCTCTTAATCCCATGTGCTATACAAAAGTCTTTGAACCTATTTGAGGTGTATTCCCCTCCATTATCAGATCTTAAGCATTTGATCTTTGTATTGAATTGGTTTTCCATTTCATTCTTGAACTTGACAAATGCAGCAAACACTTCATCCTTACTTTTAAGAAGATAGATCCAAGTATACCTACTAAAGTCATCAATGAAAGTTGCATACATCTTTGCCCCACCATTGCTAGTTGTACTAGAAGAATGAATATCAGAATGCACAAGTTGAAAAGCTTCTTTAGATCTAGAAGTAGATCTAGAATAAGCAAGTCTATGAGATTTGGACAAGGCACAATGTTCACAAACACTATTGTTTGCAACAAGACTTTTAGGGAGACCAAGAACAAGCTCTTTCTTTGCCATTACCTCCAAAGATTTGAAGTTGGGATGGCCCAACCTCTTGTGCCAAACTTCTTGGTTTGTCAATTGCTCCCTAGCCATACATCCTTCATGATTAGAGATCACACATGCATCAAGCTTGAAAAGTTTACCATGCCTCCTACCTTGAGCAATCAAGGATCCACATTTACTTATCAAACATGCATCTCCAATGAACTCCACATCAAGTCCTTTGTCAATCATTTGACTTACACTAAGCAAATTCTTAGTGATTGAAGGAATGTACAAAACATTTTCAAGATTTGCTTTCCTATTTGTTGAAAGGGAAATAGGAATAGTGCCTATGCCTTTGATGTCACATTGACCATCATTTGCAGTGTAGATGATGTTACCTTCTCCCTCATAAGACAATAAGGATGTATAGTATTCCTTATGTCTTGTCATGTGAGATGAGGCTCCACTATCAATCCACCAAGGATCATTATCATCTATGTTGGCTAACAAACTTGAAGTCATAACAAGTGATTCACATGTGTTATGTTCTTCCTCATCTATTGTAAGATTTCCTTGCCTCTCTCCTTGCTCTCTTTTCTTCTTATAACATTCATTTGCAAAATGACCTTTTATCCCACAATAAAAGCACTTGAACTTTGACTTATTGTTCTTAGTAGAAGAGGAAGAGGAAGAGTGATCATCATGATCAAAGTTACCACCTTTGGACCATTTCCCTTTGCCTTTACCTTTGCCCTTGAATTTGCCTTTTGTGAAGAAAGCCTCTTCACCTCCACCTTGCAAGGATGCACCATCAAGCTTTGATTGCAACCTATGTTCTTCAGCCAATAAGATTTCTTGCAAGTCAACCACACTTGGCAAGACTCTTTGAATGGCAAAACTTTGCACAAGGTTAGCATGTTCATTTAGCAAACCATTCAACATAACTTGGACTATTTCACCATCTTTTATGTTCTCATCACTGCATGCTAAATCATCACTTAGGGACTTAACTCTCAAGATAAATGCATGAGCACTTTCACCCTCTCTTTGCCTACTAGAAAATATTTGTCTCCTTAGGGTCAATACCCTAGATGTGGACTTTGATTCAAAGAGCTTCTTTAAGGCATTCCATGCCTCACTTGCACTTTGACACTTTCCAACTTCCTTGAGAAGTTCATTTGTAACATTCATTTTAATGATATGAAGAGCCCTTTTGGCCTTCTTATCAAACCTTTGTTGCTCTTGAAGTGTGAGAGGTCTCTCTTCAATTTCTGCAACTATGTCCATGAGTTCATTCAACTCAAGTAAGGACTCCATCCTCACTTTCCAAGTAGAGTAGTTTGATGAACTCAACCTTTCACTAGACTCTAGCATGATCCCACCATTGGAAGCCATGATTCTAATGTTTCTTCAACTTTTAGGTTCTGTCCTAAAGCACTTAGCACTCACTTTTCTCTCAACAAATGGGGTATGCTCCTCACCCATTTCATAACCCGGTGGCACTAAGATTTTTCTTTTATAGTGCATTCGAAGTGGAAGGGTCACCACAGGTGCATGTTGGTCTACGTAAGCCAAATGCCTTCTGGCTAGTTGAAAATTTCTCATCGAACAATCTCGGCATGGATGATTAACTCCACATTGTACACAACATGATTCGAATATTGATGGATCCCATTGATGTGGACATTCGGCTCAACGATGTTTTCCTCTGCATCCATAGCATCTTACCGAGTGTAATATACCATCGCCTCTAAGTTGATAGGCATATACTGGCAATAGATTCCCCTTAGGATGTTCCACAAAATAGACTGGTAGGCTATTATAATCCTCCATTGAGTTCAATGACATGCAAGATGATATAACCAAAACTTCTATCTTGTCACTAGTTGTTGAATAAACTCATAATTTAGATGGATCAATCTGACATCCATTCTTCTGGTGAGCTCCTTGTTGGCTTGATTCTGCTTTTGACCATTGAACCACTGGATCTTGCTGTCGATGAACTTGTTGCTCTGTATTTTGTTCTTTTAATAAGCGTAGATTCTTGATTGGACACCTAATACTTGGATGATCTCCAAAGCAGAAGGTACATTTTTCCTTTTCAAGAAACTAAATAGAGCGTGCATAAGCTTGTTGACAGCTTGAAGTACAAGGTTCTTGGTCTTCCGCTGTACTTGATCTACTTGACTTTGCTGTATTTTGTTGCCTTGCATGAGGTTCCATTCTTGTTGGATCATCGTTCATTGTCGACCTTTGTTCCTCTGATTTTCCATCTGATGATTCATCAGAGTGATAGGGAAAATCCTTCTTCCTGAGTGAGATTTCCATCAAGGCAGCATCTTTACAAAGTTGTGCAAGCGACGCATATGATGCTAATTCTTCCATACCAGATCTGATCCTTTTGGGCAGTCCAGCATAGTATTTTATCATAATGATCTATTAGAGAATTAGGGGATCACAATACTTTACTAGATGATAGATCCGATAGGTGTAGTCTTGGATTGTTTCATCATGGAACGTTTTTAATTTCGAAAATCCTACAAGGGCGGTCTCCATAGTTCAGCACCAGAATGTCACAAAGTAGCTGGTTGGTAAATTGCTTCAAGGTTTGCTCAATGACGCTGGTGTTCCAAACCTTTTTTTTTTTCTTTTAGAAGATAGAGAAGAAGAAGAAGAAGAAGAAGAAGAGGAGAAAAGAATCGGTGAATGGTGGATCAGTATGGATGATAATAGAGATAGAAATGGATTTATCTGACAGAGATGGAGATAGAAGATGGAATAGAGATGGGACAGAAGAGTGATGGATGGTTGGTAACTGATACGGAATCACTCACCAAAGAGACTTGTGCTAATTTAATTAAATTTGGTTTACGGTCTATTTTCTTTTACGGTCTTTCTCTTTTTTAAGGGAATAGAATCGTCGCAGTCATGGGAAGAGGCTATTTGAAAGATAGAGTTACTCACCAACGAGACTTAGGTTCTTTCCAAAAAAAATTTTTAGAGGAATAGAACCGTCGCAGTCGTGGGAGGAGGCTATATGAAAGATAGAGTCGCTCACCAGTGAGGCTTAGGTTCTTTCTTTATTGTTATTTTTTTTTAACGGAATAGGACCATCACAATCATGGGAGGAGGCTATATGAAAGATAGAGTCGCTCACCGGCAAGGCTTAGGTTTTTTTTCCAATTTTTTTAGTTTTTATTTTACTTTTTTCGTATAAGGAAAAAAAATCACAAAAAATGGCAAAATCTCGAAAAAACGGCAAACTAACACAAAATCACACTAATCTAACCCCAAAAATTTTGATTTTTTTGTGTGAAATCGAAAGAATAAAAAAGAGAGAGGGAGAGGAGAGAGAGAGAGAGAGAGAGAGAGAGAGAGAGAGAGAGAGAGAGAGAGAGAGAGAGAGAGAGAGAGAGAGAGAGAGAGCGAGCTATGTGGTGAAGCGAGTGTGTGGTGCTCCCCGACAATGGCACCACTATAGTGTCATCAATGTAGTATAGAGGTTCGTCGCTAGGAGTGGCAACCTCGCCATCACCTGCATAGCAGAGAGAGAGAGAGAGAGAGAGAGAGAGAGAGAGAGAGAGAGAGAGAGAGAGAGAGAGAGAGAGAGAGAGAGAGAGAGAGAGAGAGAGAGAGAGAGAGAGAGAGAGAGAGAGCCTAGGTTGGGGAAGGCCTTGGAGGCTCGAGCGCCTACCCAAAGCTATTCTATCCCAACGTAGGGAGAGAGAGAGAAAGGGAGAGAGAGAGAGATGGAGATGGAGAAACCAAGAGGGTTTTATTAAGAAGAGAATTGAAAAATGATACAATACAAAGGAAATGGCTCTCTCTTATAGATTTTAGAGGTGAGTCTCCTTCACTCTCATTGGTCACTTTATTGAGCAAGGATTCTAATCCAAGCCCTTCAAATCAGCACAACTTAAATCTATTGGGTCTAAGAAAGCACAAGGGCACTCACATGATTCATGTGAGTTCTAAGTTGAGCCCTTTTAGCTTTTTTATTTGCAACTTGACTTAGGGCCTCTAATGTCATTTTAGAGTTTTAAGCCCCTAGTCTCTTATTCCTAGGAATTACAACTTGCTACTTGTGCTCATTGGGTTGGACTTACACGCGCAAGACGCCAGTGCCCTCGCACTTATTATTCTACTGTACACTGTATTGTGGCGGGCCCACTAGGCAAGGCTTGGCCAACAATATTTTAAGTGGTGGGACCCACTTGTTTATTATTGTGCAAGAAATACCCACAACACAAGCATGGTGTTTGTTCCATTTTGAAGAGTGATAATTGCATGACAAAAGGATTTAAACATGGAAGAATATTTAATTTGGATGCTAATGTTGCTATATAGAGTGTGAACATGGCACACTGTCAAAAAAATCAGCTAGTTTAAAAATAAAAAACACAAACCTAGTTTGAGTCTTATAACTAATGTTACTTTTGAGGAGGTGTTCTTTTTTGGTACAGTAAAAAGAAGTCAAACAAAATGTGCAATCTACCTCTAAAGAGTGAAAAAAATGAAACAAAATTGGATGGATTGGTGCCCAAAAAGCTCTTTGAATTTAAAGTAGGCTTGATTAATCAATGTGAAAGTACTATATCAAGGAAATGTTGAAAACAATTGTATTTCAAGAATAATGTTATTAACTAGCTTTTTATTGCTCATGCACTAATGCCTCACCTAATTTTTATTATGCACTACCATGACTTCTTGTTAACAAGAAAGTTGTTTTCATCATACTTTTGTGCGCGTGCACACATTGAAAGACTTATGCAAAAAACCCTTGGTCACTTGATGAGACAAAACATAAATTATTAAAATTTAAATCTTTCAATTGTATGTGGAACTAGACTTGACTCTTCATTGTGTTATCGGAAGACTTCAATTTTTTTCTCTCAAATGATGGCAATTTACCCCTAAAAAACTTCAATTTTCAGCACTTTTCAGCACTTCACATAGGTAACTTTAGGTGTGCATATATATCTCTATAGGACTTACAATTTTTTTTATAGACATGTTTCTATGGTCATAAAGGACTTTTGAACGTAGATAGCAAAAGAAAGGGTTGTAAAAAACATCTCCAAAAGAGCTGGAACGTTTTAGCACCTTTCAATAATTTTCAACATTTTTCAGTACTTGATATGGGTAACTTGAGAGAGAGAGAGAGAGAGAGAGAGAGAGAGAGAGAGAGAGAGAGAGAGAGAGAGAGAGAGAGAGAGAGAGAGAGAGAAGAAAGGAGAAGAAAAAAATTTAGAGGAGGAGTTGAGAGCAAGAGAGTAGAGGTCCAAGAGAGATCTCAAATTTGGAAAGAGAAAAATGATAAAAATGACAAAATAAAAAAGATTTGTACCTTATAAATAATTAGAATAAGTAGCTAACTCTATTATTAAACTAGGTTCTCAATATTATCAGCTATTTATTTATTGTAAACTACTAGTTGCCTACAAACATAATACAAGTTATTCTAATTGCTAACACCAAAACTTGGCAGGCTTTTGTCATAGTTTAGAAACTATTCTAAAGATAGCATTTGGAGTGCCAACTTGGCCATTCAAAAGGTGGTATTTACAATGAGATCGTTTCTTATTAAATTGTCAATGGTATATGACTATTAAAAAATATTCTCTACTTGAATTCATATGATATTATTATCATTATGGCCATAAGTTTACTTCAAACTTCCTCAACAAATGATGGGAGCTTTACGGTAGCCCTGACCAACTAGTATCATTTTAGATGGAACACGCATTCTTCGTGCTAGAATTCAAAATTTATCCCACAAGATTCTCTCCCTTTTGCTACTCTTCAGATGAAAGTTTTGCTACTCTTCAGATGACAGTTCTTCATTGTCCATTGTTTTGATGATAAATCTCTAATACATCTTCTTCTATGATTAAAAAGTGATCTTTGGATAATGCATTGATCTTATTTTGCTCACCCATTCACATGTTTCTAATTGATATACTCTCGATCTTTTTATAAGACCTTACTAACAATCATTTCTCCAAAAAAAAAAATTTAAATTTGTAGGACTACATTACCCTGAATTGTATCTGTCTAAATTTTGGGTCTTGTTTCTCATTTTCAATCTTATTTCCTTCTCCTTTATAGTTCAATGTTTTTTCTAATCTCAATTTCTATGTAGTATAACATCAACTCTTGTTTGTGCAAATATTTATCTATTCTAAAATAAGTTTACAAAACACATGCAAAGTGTGCAAGTCAATGGCGGGGCAATTGATGATGTGTGTGTGTGTGTGTGTGTGTGTGTGTGTGCGTTGCACAAAGAGAGAGAGAGAGAGAGAGAGAGAGAGAGAGAGAGAGAGAGAGAGAGAGAGAGAGAGAGAGAGAGAGAGAGAGAGAGAGAGAGAGAGAGAGAGAGAGAGAGAGAGAGAGAGAGTAGGTGTGACATAGGGGGGGAGTAGGTGTGACATAGGTTTTGATCACTCTCCCTCTCTCCAATATTTTTAATTATATAGATATCTACAATATATATTCTTGTGTCTACCTCATGAGGTGGCTAATTGTGATCCTTCATATATTACAAGAAATCATATAATAATCCACAACATAATAAAATTGTAAGATTTAATTAGTTGTTGCATGCATGGACACACTAATTAAGAGCTAAATGTTTATAGATTGAGATATTTATATCTTTTCATGTGGTAGTTGACTTCATACTAAGGCAAAGCAAGTAACATTATGGTGAAATGTCACACCAACACAAAATAATCACTTTGTTAAAGTCTCTTTTGTTTCACGTCTTCCTAAAGAAAATTTAAACATGCCTTTATGTATATTGCTATTGAATATGTGTATGTATTTGCACAAGATTCATACTTCATGATGATAGTACCCATGATGTTACCAAAGCTATGCAATGTTCATGTTTTCTCATGTGAAACATATTCTATTAGTTAGTCATTTGATTACCATATGACTATTTAAATGCTAACATATGAGCACACCATAAAAGTTTTTCTAATATCATCTCAAGTTAAGAATCAATGGAAGATTTAGTTTAGTATTCTCAATTTTTTAAATTCGAGTAGGTGTTACTCTTTTTTCGCATTTACCTTTCAAAGATATTGAGAGTTTCAAAACCATGTTTATGAACAATATTTCATGGAAGGAGTCAACACCAAATTCTCTCTCTCTCTCTCTCTCTCTCTCTCTCTCTCTCTCTCTCTCTCTCTCTCTCTCTCTCTCTCTCTCTCTCTCTCTCTCTCTCTCTCTCTCTCTCTCTCTCTCTCTCTCTCTCTCTCTCTCTCTCTCTCTCTCTCTCTCTCTCTCTCTCTCTCTCTCTCTCTCTCTCTCTCAAAACAAGATGGTCATTTTAAAATTCATAGGATTCATATTGGATGTATGTTTATGAATGTGACTATCACATATTGCACTATGTTATACTAGGCCAATAATACTCACAAAAATAGGATGTTGAATAGTAAAATATCATGCTATGATTGAGTATTGGACTTGGTTAAATTTCTTGAAAACGATTTGCTTTTTTCTAGGTGCAATTAAGAATTGCAACTAGAGCAATATTTACAAAAATTGTAGGTCCTAGAGGTAGAGTGTCAAATACCTTAGAGAGATATAGGATTGTGTCTAGTTTGTGAATGAATGAAAGTGAATTTCACTAGCTCATTTTTTCTCAGAACAAAGGTTTTTTCAACTATCATATTGTGTGTATTTCATGGTATGTGCATATTTGTTGGAAATTAAGTCCACAGTTGTCTCCTTGGTGAATGACTAATTTCTATTTCAAGATTCTTCCTGCACATTTATTGATCGTTGATCTAGGGTTAGGTGAAACCAACTTTCGTTCTATGTCTACTCATCTGATACCTGTAGGAATCATAACTTAGACAGCCAAATTATTTGAAAGACGTCTACAACGAGCTTCTGATTGATCTCCAGCAAAGGGTAACCAATCCTATCATATTTCATGTTCATATGTTAAGTTCAATTATTTGAAGATCATTGAAGACTTGGCCATCTTTAAGGACTTCCACGATTTAGCATTTAGAATACCTCTGCAGAAATACACTAAGGGTTGCAACAATCTGCAGAAATACACTAAGTGTCACAACAGTCTACAAAAATACACTAAGTGTCGCAACAGTCTACAGAGATGAAATATGTTTTTTGCAGTGTCAACTTTTTCCAAAATGCAACAGTGTCAGCTTTTTTTGAAATGCAACAATGTCTGCTTTTCCCGACATGTGACACTTCAGCATAGTTCAATAGTTTAACTATTTTTCAATAGTGTCGGCTTTTTGTGATAGTGTTGACTTTTTCACACTTTTTTGAAAAATGTGACACTTGCCTTCAGCTTCTTTCTTTCAACTATTTTGAAATAAATTGTTTTAAAGACACCATCTTTTTAAGGGCACTGTCGACTTTTTAAAGACACTGTCAGCTTTTTCGCAAAATCTCAAAGACAGAGAAAAATTTCGATAGTCATCTATTTTCATCGAGAGACGTTCCAGGCACTTCCTAGAATTTGCAAAGTGAGAGAAAGCCACTTCACATAAATTGATAAGTGAGAGATTTGTAGCATCCTCGTCCGCGTCAACATTCCTTGATTCGTTGACCGTATATACCATGTATAGATGTCACACAAGCTAAATACTTCCAAGTACAACGGCTTACCTAATTAGGTGACAAATATTTACTGTAATTAATACATGGATAAATTCTAAAAATGGATCATCCAGACACACTCTATGTGATGCTCCATCGATAAGACAAATGATTTTGAGCCTCCCAGTTACACCGTCATTCTAGTTGGAACCACTATTTTGTTGTGCTTCAGTGTAATATAGCAGTAGCACGCTTTTCTATCTGTGTATAACGTAGATGAATGCTTGTTTGGCTTTGAATGGACTTCATTGTTGTTTGATAACAGTTGTTCACTCACTCTAAGTAGAACATGGATTTCTACGACTCCTCAGCTTCTGGTAAGACGATGGCTATCTTTGACGCTTGAGAAACTTGCACTATCACACTGCTATTTCAATCTATTTCAAAACTAAACTTCTAACTAAATCCATTTTTCAATGATACCACACACAAACCATTTCTAATCTCTTTGGTGGACTGTTCTCATTTTTGTATTTTTGAGTATGAACTAATTTATAAGATTTTGTTGGGCAACAGAATATTTAAGCTATGATTATACTTAGCATAAACATTCTATTAGACTGTTTTTGCATCTAACAGCCCATTGGAACGTGAGAGCAGTTCCACAAATATTCTTGCTCTCTTCTCTGTTCACGTTCTCCATACTCCCTTGCCCCATCAATATTGACATTTAGAGGTAGTCAACTAAAATTGATTGCATTAAGGACTTTAACAAAAGACATAACCATAGCTACAAATATAAAACAAGATGATCACTTCATTATGCACAAGATTTTTAATGGATGTCAACTTCAATACTGTGTATATGAATATGGCCTTCACATACATTAGGCAATTTTAGTTCAACAATACTCTCAAAACCATGATTTTGCAATTTCACATATTATGCTATGATCTAGTATTGGACTTGGCTAAAGACATTGAAAATGATTTGCTTCCTAGTTTCACTTAAAAATCAAAGGCTTCAGCTAGATTTCAGAAGTGTAGTGACTATAGAATCTACAATAACTACATTGACAAAGCTATTGGTCGTAGGGACAACAAATAAAGAATTTGTTTTAGATAGATTTAGACTATTTTGAGAATAAATAAATAGTGAATTTTAGTCTCTCATGTTTGCCCTTCCAAAAGAATGGTTTATATACTCATTTAATGTGTATTCTAAGAGCAAGTGCCAAGTAATATACAAAGTCAATTATATGAGATTAATTGCATTTGTAACTTCAAAAAACAAAAATGTTGTGGTATACCACAAAGGCATTGCCATAAATTTATTGAGCAAAGAAGGTCATTGATATATCATAAAAAACTTTGCCTTGTGCAAGACATTCACATTGTTGAATATAAAATGCTCGTTGTACAATAACTTCCTATTTTGCTTTCAGGTCTCATTTGTTCAATCTAGAAAGATAATTATTGAGAAAAGACACAATCAAGTCTATCTAGAGATCCATAAGAGAAACTAGCATGTATGAAAACATTATCCACTTCCTCTTTGAATCGACTATTAGTGAATAATGCCCCCTAGCATTTGGAGACTAGACGTCTATGCCTCCTATCAAAAGCCAAGTCCTCCTACTTAGAAGCTTTAAGTGGAGTGAGTTGATCCAAGATGTAGGTATCAACACAAGGTCCTTATGTGAATGAAATCTAGCGGATGATTTAGCTTTCTTAAAAAAATTATGGCAACATCAAATATGGGTAGATTGCAAGCATGAGACACAATGTCACTCACACTATGAACTAGGGAGAACTTTTATGGAGATCAACACAATCAATGAGCATCTACTTGATTAATTAACAGTTGCAATCTGCAATTCCACACCATCTATGTTTGCTTTGAGCTAGGAAAATGAGTCACACCCAAAACATAATTACTCTTGATATTCAATGGCAAACATATCCATGTCAAATGACATATTGAAAATAGATTTGAGCTTCTCTAATTCATGTTGAACCATCATCCAAAAGGAAATGGTCTAAGACTATTAAATTTACCACTTGAAGATAAGACCATGATAAATTAGAGGCAATCAAATGATATTGGTACAATTTGAGATTTTTGATAACTTGATAAGCTTCCACAGTACAAGACTCTACTAGCTGACAGAGTAATTGTTTTCTTGTTCTATATTTTTCAGTATCAGATTTTCATACTTAAGTCATTGATAGTTTCTCCTATCACTCAAACTAACTCTTCCACATGGATTCCCAAGGGAAAGCCAGTCCTATCATGGACAAGTTTGATGGAGCCAATTACCATTTGTGGAAATTTAAGATGAAAACTGCACTAATGGCAAAAGAATTGTAAGACGTTGTTATAGGTGCAGAAGGAAAACCTAAAGCAAACAACGCGACAATCGCCAGATGGAAGCTGAATGATGGAAAAGCTTATGCGCTGATCATCCTCAACATCACGGGTACCCAGATCGGCCATGTATCCAAGGCTCAGACATTTAAAGAAGTCTGGGACATCTTGAACACACTATATGTAGTGCGAGATATAGCTTCCAAGCTACATATCAAGAAGAAATTCTACTCCCTCAAAATGATGAATGGTGATTCTCTACAGAATCGCATTAATCAATTCAAGAACCTGCTAAGACAAATGGCCGCTGTAGGATTTGTCATAGACGATCAAGACGCAGTGATTCAATTGCTTACAAGCTTGCCAAGTTCTTACGACAGCTGGGTGATGGTCATCACGACTCATCCTGAATTGAATCTTTTGAGAGTCATTACTATGTTGTTGCAAGAAGACACGCGAAGAAACAAAGCCACAAGTTTCTCAGCTGATTCTCAGGCCTTGTACACCAACAAGAGCACGACAAAGTAGAAGAAGAAGAAAGGCCCGAAGCATTCAAAGTCAGACCAGAAACCAGCTTAGCACAAGAACAGTCGAATCCGCAAACAAAGAAGAAACTGTTCTGCAGATACTGCAAACGAAACAACCACGAAATACAAGACTGCCGAATACTTAAAGCGAAGAACAACAACAAATGGTAGTCAAATCAAGAAGTTGAGTCATTGCTTTTCTGCCTCTAGTCAAGCTCTCAGTAATTCAATTCATTCAAAGATTTACTTTGAGATTATAGACTTGGTCATTTAAATCATGCTACTGTACAACAAATGCTAGACAATCTATTATTCTTGATCTCGACTATCCTCGCAAAAAGGTCGAGTTACCTGTCAAGACTGTCTAGTTGGTAAACACACTAGAAAACCATTTAAGTCAAGCCATCAGCATGTTGCTAGAGGATTGCCAGATGTTGTACATTTAGATATTTGTGGCCCGATGAAAAATCCTTCGCTGAAGGACTCCAAGTAATTTATAACCTTTATTGACGAATTCTCCAGAAGGAGTATGGTGTACTGCATAAAGAAGAAATCAGAAGCCTTCAACTGCTTCAGAATCTTCAAGGAGCGTGCAGAAAAGGAGACTGGAAGGACAATCAAGGCCCTAAGGTCAGACAACGGTGGAGAATATATCTCTATCGAGTTTAAGGAGTATTGCCAAAGCCAAGGCATTGAGCAGCAATTCATCACTCCTTACAGTCCTCAGTCTAATGGCTTAGTTGAGAGGAAGAACCGTACTCTAGTCAAATCTGCTAAATGTATGCTATCGCATGCATTGTTGCCCAAGAGATTCTGGGCTGAAGCTGTCTCCACTACAGCTTACATCCAGAACAGATGTTCGACAAAGGCCCTCTCAAACAAGACACCCCACGAGGTGTGGACAGGCTCTAAGCCTTCTTTGAAGAACCTAAGAGTGTTTGGGTCCATTGCCTACACGCAGATCCCAAAGGACACAAGGAAGAAATTGGACTTCCAAGTTCTCAAGACCATCCTGATCGGATATACTTCGTCTTATAACACTTACAAACTATACAATCCTAATACCAAGCAAATCTTGTATAGTCGGGATACAGCATTTATCGAGGATCAATTCGTCGACCTCAAAGGCAAGGATATTGCTCAAGAAGAACCTTCATCACCTGTCGTTGACACGACAGTCCGAGCTTCTGGCTCAAGTGTATGTATTGTTGACCCACTTTGAGATAACGAATCAGATGAAGATGTTGCTGCTACCCAGCAACAAGTCCCAGGAGCGATTCATCAGTCGAATCCTCCCAAAAGATCAAGCCGAGTGCGCACACAGCCCACAAGGTATACTCTTGAGTCTGCTTGTCTCTTAATGCAAGAACGGACGACAATCGAAGAGGAACTTAGCCAATCAGACTCTAATCTCTGGAGAGAAGCCATGGACATAGAGTATTCCTCTCTGATCAAGAATTAGACATGGTCATTAGTCGAAGCTCCTATTGCCTGCAATATCATTGATTGCAAATGGATCTTTAAGATCAAATATAATGCCAACGAAGCAATTGATCGAAGGAAGGCTATACTGATAGCACGAGGATTCACCCAGATCTCGAATGTCGACTACAATGAGACTTTTAGTCCAGTCATCAAACATTCATCGATCTGAATACTCTTGTCTTATGCTGCAGCTATCGACTCAAAGTACATCAACTTGATGCACAAATAGCCTATCTGAATGGAGTTATACAAGAAGATATCTACATGATCCAGCCCAAAGGATACATTCTGGAAGCCATGAAGAATCGTGTCTGTTAACTCCACAAAGCACTGTATGGCTTGAAACAATCTGCCAGGGCTTGGTTTTAGAGGATCAACACATTCCTCATTGAACAAGGATTCAAAGCAAGCACTACTGATTGCAATGTTTATTCGAAGTCAGTGCAACAATCCTTCATTATCATCACCTTGTACGTGGATGATACGTTGCTCTTCAGCAACGATACCAATATGGTTAAGGATTCGACACAAATGTTGTTATTAGAAGTCACCATGAATGATCTGGACGAAGCTCACTTTTGTCTGGGAATTCAAATCCGTAGAGACATAGCAAATCGGCTAATTTACATCACTCAACAAAGGTATCTTCATAATGTTCTTAACAAATACAATCTGATGAACTGTAAATTAGCTCACTCACCAATGGATCCAGGCTTGCATTTGTCAAAGGACCAATGTCCCCAGACCAAGCCGAAAGAGGAGCAAATGAGAGAGTATCTATATCGATCGATACTAGGATCCCTCATGTACGCAAAGGTCTGTACAAGACTAGATATCTCTTTTGTTGTTAGCTCACTCAGCCAATACATGGCTAATCCTGGCATTACCCATTAGAAGGCTCTTATTCTAGTCATGAGGTATATTCGAGCTACCATGGACCAGTGCATCTGCTATGGAGATGTCAGCAACGACAATCTTCATTAGCTCAGTGGCTATTCTGATGCAAGCTAGGGAGGAGATGCAGACAATCGTAAGTCCACATCTGGATTTACATTCTTCTTCAACAGTGGTCCTATTTTGTGAAACAATCGTAAACAAACCTCTATCACACTTTCTTCTACTGAAGAAGAATACATTGCTGCTTCTCAATCTATTAAGGAAGTATTTTGATTGAGAAATTTGTTGTTAGACATCAATCTGTATCAGTACAGCCCTACAGTTTTGTTTTGTGATAACCAAAGTAATATTGCCTTATCGGCCAACCCTAGATTTCATTCTAGAGTAAGCACAAAAATATTGAGATCAGATATCACTACATTAGGGGCAAGGTTCTCGACAAAGAACTAAGAGTCTATACCCTGGGGATTTAAAATGTAGGTTTCAATCTTAGCTCAATGCTAAGTTGGTTTGGGTAGGTGCTAGCTAAAATTAAGCCATCCTCCAACACAAGTCAAACATGGAGTGGCCTCTCCTGACAAATGAAACCAAATTTCAATACCATCTTCATATGTACAATGAGAAAATGCAATGATAGCCACATGTCCAATGTTTGTGCCAAACGTAACCCTTCAATTTGTAGAGATGAGTTACCATTCATTTTATTTCACATTTAATTCATGGATATTATCAAAACTAATTTTTAAAGTACTCACAGAGTTCCTAAAAGACTTCATGAAAATTCTTATATAATGTTTGAAACTATTGCATGTCATTAGAATAGTATCTCAATTATTATTTTTATGTTAAAAAAGACGGAAGAATTGTGACACTGTGTTTTTACACATGTTATTGTGACAGGCGAAAAGGGGACACTATCTTACAGAATGCCAAAGGTGCTCTAAAAGCAAAGGCACCTTGTAAATCTAATCCTAAGGCTACATGTAAGTGTCACTTTTTGCATTGTCATCACCGACGATCACTTCAGCATTGACGTCTCACCCTTTTCATGCTCACCCCATGTAGCTTCGCTAACAAATTGCACAACAACTATAGCAACCCACGATCTCTTACAGGCAGTACATCCACTCTATACTTTTCACATCAGCACACCTGTAATATAATGTATATATATATTGAATACCATTTGTGTATTCAGGTTAATGAGTGAATGAGTTGATGAGTTGATGAATGAGACGAAGTAGATGACTTGCGCATTGATTTTTGATTGTCAGCAATAAGGTTTATTCCTTTACAGATTGTATAAGCTTCATAGGGCACATGGTTTCATCCGCTATTGTCTTGTGCTCTACCGCATTATTGACATGTATACATGATATACTTAATCTGATATAGTTCTTTGTTCTGCGTTTAGATCTAGTTAGTACTGCTATGCATATCATTCATTTTGTCTGATCTTTCTAGTTGTTCTTTCTGGTAATAGATGACTAACATTTAGTCTCGTCTTTCGTGAATCATTCGTGACTAATTATCAGTCGAGCACCATTTAGCTCTTCCCGAATCATTTGCGATGAATAGTTTGTCTTACTATTCGCGACAAACCATGGAGCTTCATTCATTTATTAAAGTTTGGCTATGTAATCAAGAACGACTGGGATTTCCATCACTACTGTTTTATTCATTCTGATAGGCGTAGTCATGCTTACGGAGAGAGTTGTATAGCTCGTTCCGCTGCACATGAACATTTTCTGTTCGAGTTCGTTTCCGTTCATGTTCGTCTTACCTCTTTGAGCTTATTTTTTGTTTCTAACATACAACACCTTTTCTCAACTCATTCATCTCCCTCTCTCCAACACTCATGGGGTGTCTTGCCTAAGAGGGCCTTGGTTGAACATCTGTTCTGGATGTAAGCTGCAGTGGAAATAGTTTCCATCCAGAATCTCTTGGGCAGCGATGCATGCGCCAACATACATTTGGCTGATTCAATCAGGGTATGGTTCTTCCTCTCGGCTAATCTATTAGACTGAGGACTGTAAGGAGTGATCAATTGCTGCTAAATGCCTTGGCTTTGGCAGTACTTCTTAAACTCGGTAGAGATATATTCTCCACCATTGTCGGACCTTAGGGCCTTGATCGTCCTTCTAGTCTCATTTTTAGCATGCTCCTTGAAGATTATGAAGTAGTTGAAGGCTTCAAATTTCTTCTTTAAAAAGTACACGAGTCTTTCTAGAAAATTCATCAATAAAAGTTATAAAATACTTTGCATCCTTCAATGAAGGATTTTTCATCGGGCCACAAATGTCTGAATGTACAATGTCGAACAATCTTCTAGCAATATGCTGATGGCCTGAATTAAATGGTTTCCTAGTCTGTTTACCAACTAGACATTCTTGACAGACAGGTAACTCGACTTTATCACGAGGATAGTTGAGATCAAGAACAATAGATTGTCTAGACATTTGTTGTACAGCAGCATGATTCAAGTGACCTGTTGTGTAGGGAATCACCATTCCCCATCTTGAGGGAGTAAAATTTCTTCCTGAGATGTAGCTTGGAAGCTATATCTCGCACTTCATATAGTGTGCTCAATATGTCCCAGACTTCTTTGGATGTCTAGGCCTTAGATACATGGCCGATCTGGGTATTCGAAATGTTGATTGTTGCGTCATCTGCTTTGAGTTTCTCTTTTGCACCTGTAACAATGTCATACAATTCTTTAGCCATTAGTACAGTTTTCATCTTAAATTTCCACAGATGGTAATTGGCTCCATCAAGCTTATCCATGATAGGACTAGCTTTCCCTTGGGAATCCCATGTGGAAGATTAGTCTAGGAGATAGAAAAAACTATCAGTGACCCAAGCATGAAAATCTAGTATTGAATTACAGAACAAGAAGACAATAACTCTATCAATTGGTAGAGTCTTTTACTGTGGAAGCTTATCAGGCTATGAAAATACCTCTGATACCATGTTGGAGAAAGAGGGTGTGTGAGAGAGAGATAGAGAGAAATGAAAATAGCTCGAAAGAAGCGAACTCAAAACTCGAAACTCGAAAAAGAAACGAGCTCGAACGGAAAGTGTTTGTGCACAGTGAAATGAGCTATCTCACTCTTTTCCTAAGCATGACTACGCCTATCAGACAGAACAGAATGTTAGTGATAGAAATCATGTTCGATCTGACTATGTAGCCAAACATAAAACAACAAAACATCAGAAAGATAATTTGTCGTGAACAACTAGACAAATTATCAGTCGCGAATTATTTGCGAAGAGCTAGACTAATAATTAGTCACGAATTAGTCGCAAAAGAAAAGACTAAATATTAGTCGTGAACAACTAGACTAATAATAATTCACTAAGAACAAACTACCCGATTAAGCAATAAGAGAGTCAGACATAATGTAGAAAAGCATAGCAATATTGACACAAATCTGAACGTAGAACAAACAGAGCTGTTATCAGATTAAGTATAAAAAAATATACAGGTCAATAATATTGGTGTACTTCGTCTATCTCTGATAAGCTTCTGATGCTATTATGCTTGTTGCTTGTTTCTCTTACCTACAAAATACGCAAATGGTAGTCAATATATATACATAAATTTACAGGTGTTTAGATGAAGAAAGTACAAAGTGGATGTGCTATCTGTGGGAGATCTTGGGTGGCTGCTATTGTTGTCAAATCTGTTTGCACAGTTGCCTTAAGATTTGATCTACAGGGTGCCTTCGCTTTTACCTTCGGCATTTTGTAGGGCAATGTTGTCTTTTTATAGGGCAATGTCGGCATTTTGTAGGGCAATGTCGTCTTTGTATTCTTGTAGGGCAATGTCGCATTTTATTCATCTATCTTATTTTACATGTAAATATGTAGACTGTGCGACAACATGAGTAAAAATGCAGCAACATGAATGGAGGCATATCAGCATAGGATTTAGGAGAGTAAAGGAGATAAATCCAACAAGGTCGATCTCCTTGTTTGTCATAGCTGCATTTTTGGAAAGCAGGCTAGGATTCCTTTTAGATCAAACCATAGGCATGTAGCAAAATATCTGTTAGATGTTGTTCATACAAATCTATGTGGACCTATGCAAACTCCTTCATTGTTAGATGCAAAGTATTTCATTACCTTTATTGATGAATTCTCCAGATGAATAGTTTCTTATTTCATTAAACAGAAATCAAAGGATTTCATATAATTCAAACAATTCAAAGAGCATTTTGAGAATCAAATTGGCAAACGAATCAAAGCACTAAGGTCAGATAACGGGGGAGAATACATCTCCAATGAATTCAAGGAGTATTGCCTTAACAACGACATTGAGCAACAAGAATCAAAATGTGGATTCAAAAAGTTACATTATGTAGATTTCAAATTTGGGTGTTTTGATTGGTCCATCTGTAAGAAAAAATTGAGAAAAAATATAAAAAGAATCTTTACAAAGGGTCTTTTTGGGATTTAAAACTCCTCTAATGGTAGTTTGTAAACTGCAACATCATCATCTTTTGATTTGCCATTAATTTGTTGTTCGTCAAAAGTAGAAGAGCTTGGACCTTCAATGGGAATAGTCGACTGAGAAACTAGAAAGTTCAATGTGTCAGGAGAATCTAACAGATCGGCTACATGGGGACTACTTTTTCCTTTAAGGTCTTGAAACTGATCTTTGATGAAGATGACATCCCGGCTAGTGAAAATCTTTGACTCGATGGGATCGAACAACTTGTAGGCTTGATCTGAATGAGTGTAGCTGATGAGAACACATTTAATACTTTGGAAGTCGAGTTTCTTCTTGAGATCACGAGGAATCTGTGCAAAAGTAGTACATCCAAAAACTCGTATGTTTGATAAAGAAGGTTTGGTACATGTCCAAACTTCGAATGTTGTTTTGTTTGAGAGGCCTTTAGTAGGACATCCGTTCTAAACATAGGTTGTTATTGAAACAGTTTCAGCCCAGAAGCACTTCAAATGATATGTTATGTAACATACTTCTGAGCTACGATTGAAAAGTTATGGCAAGTCAAATGTATTAGTGTTATAATATTTTAATAATATAAACTACATCTTGCACGAATCCTTAAAGGGTCTTTTTGGAGCTCAAAACTCCTCTAATGAGTATGGTCAAAATGATCAACTTCTTGTGTTACCTAGAAGATCTTCAAGAACTAGCAAACCACCTAACCGGTATATCAATGAGAATGTAGCCTATCTTGTTCAGGAACCGACGACTGTCCAAAAGGCACTCAGTCAACCTGATTCAGATCTTTGGAAAGAAGCTATGGATAAAGAGTATTCATCTCTTATGAGAGAGAGAGAGAGAGAGAGAGAGAGAGAGAGAGAGAGAGAGAGAGAGAGAGAGAGAGAGAGAGAGAGAGAGAGAGAGAGAGAGAGAGAGAGAGAGAGAGAGAGAGAGAGAGAGAGAGAGAGAGAGAGAGAGAGAGAGAGAGAATCTCCTCTCCATCCCACTTCCATTGCCAAGGCCCTCTTTTTTTTGTGTATGATTGATGAATGTTTATATGTTGTTGTTAATGATGCTATCGCATTTGAGCTCCATCATTAGTACAAAAATTCACCACAACTAGTTTCAAGATACTAATTCATAAGATCCACACACAACCAAAATAGGTGTTAGATCACAAAACTAAGGAGAGATTAATAAGATCCATAGGTAGGTTATTTTAATACATTGTTCACCTCCCTTGAGAAGGTCAACCTCTTGAGGAGAAGATCTAGAGCCAAAGATGCCTAGATAAATAAGAAAAGAACAAGAGCAAAATAGAAATTATACAATGGAAAAAGATCAAAAAGAGAAAGAAGAAGGATGATCAACACCCCAATCTAGGCTATATTTCACCTTTAGGTCCTACACTAAGCTTGACAACCTTAGTAAGCCTAGATTCTCACTCCCATCTCATGGTTTACCCGAATTGATACCCGTACTACAAGCGATCCTCACCCAGTTGTAGATTCATCAAACTCCTTTCTAAGCCTCTAAAACCCATAGAGATGAAAACAAGGTACAACATTTTTTTGGCCCCATTGCTAGGGAGACGGTGCTAAACTTGTTTTAGGAATGTTAGTTGTTTGCATTTTCTTATCATTTTCATCATTTACACGTTTTTTGCTTACCTTTTATTGTTTTTCAAGTTTTGTAAAAAAGATTCTCGCCAACTTTTCAATGAATAGAGCAGAGTCAAATCTACCATCAGATCGCTCAGTGAGTAAAGTTCCAATTACTCACCTGTCTTGATTACTCGCCAATTTGAAATGACCCATAGGATAGTTATGAAAATTTTGGCTATCACACCATTTTTTTTCAATGTACCACAATTTTAATACTTATACAAAAACCGAAGTATTGTGTTTTCAAGATTGTTGCTCGGTGGGAGAAGGGACTCAGTTACCGCATATTCAAATATGAGCATTTTCAACAACACACACGAATAGAAAAAACATCACTTGAATTACCGCTAAGCTTCTCACATAGGGCACCTGCAGATTACATTCAATTGCATACATTATAAAAACTCATTTAAAATAGTTTTCATTTATAATGTCACATTTTATGATAATGGAAAATAGCGAAAAATAATGTCAAACAACACTCATAGATTTAAAAAAATAGCATTGTGAATAACACACACGAATAGAAATAACATAGCTTCAATTAATGCCAAGCATCCTTGCATTGTGAGCACTTGGTTATGCAAATGGTAAATTATGTTAGACAACACGCATAGACTAAAACAATGAGCATTGTGAACATTACACATATATAGAGAAAACATCACTTAAATTACTGCTAGGCTTTTTGCATAGGGCACTTGTTTATATGTAGTAGCACAATTAAATCATTACGCAACAGCCAAGATTCGTACATCAAGAAATATAAATTTCTTACTTGTTCTTCACTCTCCTCTTGAGATGCTCTGGTGGCAACATATCTCAATTCACTATCTGAAGTGCATCTCTTAGGGAAGTCAAGCCACCAAAGGCAGTTCAGTTTTTCCCAAGTAGTAAGGCCCTACAAAAATTGAACCTAGAAAATATGAACATGCTCTCCAATTTCAATGTACACTTAATCAATGCTAATCATAACAAAATTAAAAACCCATATCACTGCAATCATAGAAGTGGTGTACATGGACTGTTCCCCTTCCAAATAGTTCTTTGCCAGCAACAAAATGATGATAGCCATCTACATTTCGAACGAGAATTTGATTATGTCTTTGGTACTCAAATATCACAAAATATATAAATCATTCAGATAAAAAATGTTTAATGTCTACAAGTTTACTTGACTACAAGCCTCCTTGCAGCGCACATTATATCTGGTTGCTTTTCAGGTGGGAGGGAGTGCATTATCTTGCCATAGATGACCTTGACAGTATCTAAGAAATACTTTCGTTTCCATGTTTTTAAGTACATGGGAAATGATCGGGGTAGGCTAATGAACTATACTTGCTCCACATTCTCAATCAACTGTGGGCATGTGAAGTCCTCTAACTATATCCAAAAATCTTCAATGTCTATCCATACACGAAATGCATTCTTATCTCTCAGCATTATAACAACATATTGTGCAAGCTCTAAAGAATTGATCATGATTTTCACTATTATACTCACCTTTCTAGCAATACTAATCTACACTTTGATATCAAAAGTATAAGCTATAAAGTATAATTAGTTTTATCAGTTTTATCAATATCAATCAGGCTATATTGTAGGGTGTGTAGAATAGTCGGTGAGCAGTCCTCTGCCTATCAAGAAGGGTTAGAAAATAAGATAGGTTCCTAACTATACTTAGTTGCTAGTTTAGATGCTTACTAAATCTACTTTAACACTACCCAACCTTAAATCTACTTCCACTAGCTCTAAACTCATACATTCATCATGATTGAGGGTGAAGGGAGAAAGAGAGTAGAGATGGAAGTTAGCTTAAATGCTCAATGTCATGCTTATGGAAAAACCACAACTAGCAAAAAGCAAGATCAATGGAAACTAGAACAATAAGCAAATCACACAAAAAACATAAGCAAGATTGATTGGCAAATGAGGATGCTTGAGCTCACAGAACAGTAGAGTCTCCTCCTCTCAATTAGGAATGGAAAATGGTTACAAATGGTGTCTTTTTATCTTTGGGGTGGCCCTTGCCCTTGCTTCCTATTGGCTACTTGCAGGTGGGATTGAAATCCACACCCTTCACAAGAAGCACAAACAAATCTATGGTGTAGGAAGAAACACACCATTTGACCTTTGACTATTTCACAAAACTTAGGCCTTGAGTTTTAGCTTAACTTTGGCCTTCTAGTATTATTTTTAATTACATGGTCCAAAGTCAAGTTTATGTCCAAAATTATATATTTGCAGGTGTTCATTGGGCCATGGGCTTACACACGCATGATGCCACGACCCTTGCCTATTTCTGACTAATTTATTTATTTAAACTATAATACCCTCAATAGGGCCTCTGACCTGAAGTAGTGTCGGTCCCTCAGCACTATGGGATTTAGTAGAGGTCGCGTGCGTGTCGTTGTTGAATCAAGTAGCCGGTCACCTCTTCCATGAATGCCAATCTTTTTGTACTTTTTGGATCCTTGGGAGTGTAGAAGGACTTGTGGACTCCTGTTAACCAAAATTGGTCGATCCAGGTTTGGAATCTGTGGGTCCATGGATTGTCAAGTAGTGTCGCTCTATAGTACACTAGTAGTTGGTCCTCAACTCTTTCCGAAATCAGGGCGATATTAGGATCAAAAAATATGGGAGCTAAGAACACATCCCATTTGGTCTCGACGCCCATCAAAAATTCTAAGTCCTAGGCGAATGTGACAGCCGCGCGGTCAGGACAATGGATACATTATTTAGAAACTTGGGTGAGAGCCCTCTTGGCATCTACATCCGTTTTCACCCATACTCAAAAGTTATTTTTGGTCAATTCATGTTGTTGAGTGTGATCTGGTCCAGAGGGGTGCCACACTCCGCCCATTTAGATCGTCGTGTGCAAGGGATGAAGTGCACATTCACTTGTAATTGTCGTGGACTCGTCACATAGGCCTTGATGGTCGTAGGGTTCTTTCGAATAGCTGTTGGCGCCACTCTAGTTGGTTGGAGTGCTGGAAGGGATTTCAGCTCATTGCCCTTGATTGTTTGGGCTGAAAATGACACCTGCCAATGTGGGGATGCTTGACTAAGAACTCGTTGATCTTATCCTCCACGGACTTGGATTGGTGAAAGGCGCAGCTGGTAGAGATTGATCGAGAGCCTTGGAATGATGAAGCTGGATGCTCCTCTTGGCTTTGGCTCTGATCAATTCCTTGGATGGTATCCAAGCCTTGGTCTTGTGCACTTGTCTCAGTTGCATCTGAGCCCTGATCTTGGAAATCCTGCCTCATTGCTTGTTTATCTTTATCTTGGTTGGAGCTTGCCATTGCAGCATCCAGTGTGGGTGGCATTGGAATCACCATCGGGGCTGGTTGTGGTTGTTGTTCCATGTGCCTTTGACAGACCTTGAGCGCTACTTTTGCTTGCGCAAGTTCATGAATGGCACTTGCACGATACTTGTTGAAATTGGCCTAGTAACCATCAAGTGTGGCCCGATACACCTTCACCTACTATGTGAATAGGTCCATCTCCGCTTGGCTAAGAGGACAATTGGTAGAAATAGGTTGTGCTAGCCAGTCGACTTTCTCGTCTTGTAGAGCTTGTACCTCCGCTCCCAGACGTGTGTTTTTTGTTTCGAACACTAAGAGTTGTGCCTATGGAGCGGGGCAAGGCATTGCATTGATTGCTGTTGGATCTCCTGGACTTTGAGTTGGGTGTCCATTGTAGCTTTAGCCTTCTTCGTGCTTTTTCAATTTTAGCACCTTGGACTTCTCTACATGCTCGTGTTGTTGGGCTATTAGCAGGTCCTGTTGGAGTTGGGTTATGTCGGCTCTCATCTTCGAATTGCTCATTGCCAACTCCAATACACGGTTGTGCAAAATGGTTTTGACTGCTACGCATCCTGGACGAATGTTCCCAAGACTTGGTAGGCTGTTGTGAGGTCCGTGGGACCTGTTGATAGGGTGGTTCTAACTGGGGCTTGTTGAGATGTTGCCCAGACAATCTACACGTTGTTGTTGTCATTGTCTTCAATCTGCTTTTCTGGCGTTGTCATGCCATCAGGTGCGGTGGGGTCGGCATGGTCAGGCGATGCTACATATGTTCTCTACATGAATGCGTCATCAGTAGTCACCCTAGGCAAGTTGATGAGATGGATCTGAGGGTGGTGTGAGAGGAGTGGCAACGGTGTGGAGAAGTGTGAGGATGGGTTGCTTGAAGGATGGGATGATAGGAACATAGGAAAACTAGAGAGTGGAGGATGGAGAGAGATGTAGGAGGTGTGAGATTAATGATATTCATCCAAGTGAGGGTGTTGGAAAGTAGATGTGATCCGAGGGGGCTGATATTGAGAAGTGGGATGAAAGTGGATGTAGGAAGTATGGAAGATACGATGGTGATGATAGTAGTGGAAGATGCAAGAGTGGTTGTGGAAGGTGGAGAAATGGGAGCGATAGGAGCAGAAGTGGTGGCGGTAGTGGATGGTTGAACAGAAGTGGAAGTAGTGGTTGTGGAAGAAGTAGATGTAGGACGTGATGGTGCAGTGCATTGTCGGGTGGCAGGAGGGCTGGCTGAAGTGGAGGCAGCACCATGCATTCATTTGCGGGCCAGTGAGTCAGTAACAGTTGGTAGAGTGAATGTACGTGAAATGGAAGGGGAATAAAGGTTAGTGTATGGGATGGTGGTGGAGAGGATGGTAGATCGGTTAAACCCTTGAACCTTCTGTTCAAAGAATGTGCAGATGAAGTTACAAAGCAGGGGGCCAGCGGTGATGCGATCGTGCGTGTTGGGCTTGATAATGATGGACAACTCATTAAGGAGGAAGGTATGCTAGTCATAAGGCACAATCTAGGTGCTCGAGAATTCTATAAAGGATTCCATGATTTGGCTCAGGAGGGCGAACTAAATGCGGTCCTTATGGAGAGTTGACACAACTAGGAAGTTGTTCACAGCAGCCTGGATGGTGGTCATTGATAGCTTCTATCAAATAATCGTTGTTAGTTTGGACTTGGTTAGGTGCAAGAGGTGTCACATAGAGTTGGATGAGGTTTTTGGCTCGAAGATGGAAAATGAGGTAGATCACCAGAAACAATTCCGATGGTGACCATGGAGTTAGCGTTGACTCATACCTTGTACATGGTACTCTATTATAGTATGTGAAAACGAGAACTCTTCTCGTCCCATGATGCGTAAGCATGTAATGCAAAGTTCATGTCAATTGTAGAGAAAAAAAGCATCGGATAAATTTCCATTGCTTCAAGAAGAGGCCTGGTTGCCTGAAACCCATGTAGAAAATCAATGGATACCAAGAATATATTGAAAATAACAATGGATCTTGATGCATCCCTCTGCAAAAGGCTCATTCTGAAAAAGAAAAAGATCAGATAACATATATAGAAGCTCTTGGAATTGGATTTTGAAGTATCACATGCCGGTCAATCTATCACGGAAGTTTTAGTTCAGCATGCTTATCTCCACAATGAGCACAACATTCATGATCTGAATCCAAATGATAGAAGGAAATGCAATTGTAAGTTTTCATATTCAATTTTTTTAGATTTAGCATTTTATTTTAATTATATTTTTCATGAGATGTTTTTGTTGGTTTTGCAGATTTGTATCTATTAAATTTCGTTGAATGGCAATCAGTTCAATCGATTGCAGGAATAATCGATGTCATACATTCGGATATCGGTATTTTACAATATAAAGGTCGTTCTCCAAAATCACTTTTAGAGTCAGGAGTTTTTTTTTAATGATCACACCTATTTTCTTGATAGAAATAGTTTAGTTGGTAGATTAGAGCCATATCCTCTACCAGATTTTTTGAGTGAGGAATGGATTTCTCCTGATGCAACAATTTCAGAAACTTTTCGATCTAGGCTATATATTGATATTCAGAGTATATTAAAATGTAGCACTGGATCAAAGAATACTAGATTAAGTTGGTATCTACCTTTTACTATTTTTGTTCGGAGAACGAAAACAATGTTTATTTGTAAGGACTTGAGTGTTGATATAATCACCGAGTTGTTGGATGATGGTTGGGATACAAAACAAAATCAGCAAGTTGAGTGCAGAGTATGTTACTCATCCATGACATTTAGATATCACATCGAAAAACAAATGCTCACTTTGCTGCTGTATTATAAAAGATGGATTAAATGCAAAAATGTTTGGAAGCCACTTGATCAGAATTTTGGTATAAACCCTCAAGAGCGACTTCAGATAACAGTGAAAAGAAATGACAACATTCTTGCAATGGTTGAGGTCGAGGAAGATTGGTGTCTCAATCACATTCGATCAGATTTAGACATATTGTAATTCGATCTACCTTAGTACTACCAGTTTTGATTGAATGGTGTAAAGGTACGTTATGCCATATAAAAATATTCTTTTTTTTCTATTTCTAAGTGAATCAGTTTCATAAAATATATAACTAAAACAATTTCTCTTGTGCAGGTAAGAGTAAGACAGGAAGAGCATATAGAATGCAAAGACATTGGAACATCCATCAAAATTGAAGATCCATAGATTATGAACTATGGAATTTTGTATCATGTAATACAATTTTTTGTATACATCATTTTTGAATATATATGAACCACTTTTTGTATGAGGCTCTTTCATTTCTATGATCTCCATTTTCATGGTGCAAAACACAATGTAATTGCAACTGGATAATATGAGTTTTTGATAGCAAGATTCATTGTCTCCTGCAGGAAATGCACTATCTCCATTGGGGAGATCCTCAGTCACTTGAACTCTAGTGATCACTACAATCGACGCTTGCCCTTGTTGATGTCTCGTATATATTGGTTGTATTTTTTGTCTTCATTGCCTTGGTCTGTATTGTCCTTGTCTTGGCATATTTGGATATGTTCAGAAGATGAACTGATGAAAGCTTTGCTATAATAAATCTAAGTTTGTCGCATGTTTGGAATGGTTGTGGCAAAGGTTCCATCAGATCATCTTTCTGAACTTATCCAAAAAAAATCCATGGTAAAGGCAAGGCAGACCAAGGCTATGAAAAACAAACATGTCGAAAAACCGTAGAAATTGATGATGAATTAATCATAACCTGAATTGATAAGAGAAAAAAAAACAAGTAAGAACAACCACAAAAAAACTGTAAGTATATTTCTACTTAAATTTTCTGTACATGTGTCTCATCCACATCAAGTGAGATGAATATTCAATCAATATCAACTATCTATGATATGAGTTTTCGATAACAAGATTCATTGTCTCCTGCAGGAAATGTACTATCTCCATTGGGGAGATCTTCAGTCACTAGAACTCCAGTGATCACTACAATCGACGCTTGCCCTTGTTGAAGTTATATATCGGTTGTGTTTTTGGTCTTCATTGCCTTGGTCTGTATTGTCCTTGTCTTGGCATATTTGGATATGTTCAGATGATGATCTGATCAAAGCTTTGCTACAACAAATCTAAGTGAACTAATGTCGCATGTTTGGATTAGTTGTGACAAAGGTTCGATCAGATCATCATTCTGAACTTATCCAAAAAAGACCATGGTAATGGTAAAGGCAAGGCAGACCAAAGCTATGAAAAACAAACATGTCAAAAAACAGTAGAAATTGAAGATGAATGAATCATAACCTGAATTGATAAGAGAAAAAAAACAAGCAAGAACAACCACAGAAAAACTGTAAGTATATTTCTATTAAAATTTCCTGTACATGTGTCTCATCCACATCAAGTGAGACGAATATTCAATCAATATCAACTATCTATGATCTCTAAATCCATTTCTCCAGTTGGAAGTAGCTTGGGTGGAGAACACTCGGCCACTGCAACTGGATATGAATTTTTGATCACAAGCTTTATGGTCTCCTGTCTGAAGTGCATTATCTCCATTGGGAAGACCTTCGGGCATTTAAACTGAAAAAAACCTTAAACATAGTTAAATGTAATTAATCAAAGATCAGTTAATAGGAATTTGTATATGAAAAAAACAAAAACACAATTAAAAGTAATTAATTGAATATTACCTCTTCCAGATTTGGAAGTCCATCTTGTAATGCAAGCCAATCAAAAAAGTGTTTGGCATTGCATACGGTATACCAACCACAACTGACAAAATCAACCTGCTGGGAGGACTGTAGAATCCAAATTTGAACATTATGATCAGATCAATGCACAAAATGTAAGAATAAAATCTACAACAAAAACAAGCATGCGTCGAACCGATATCAAAAAAATATTGATTGAATATCGGATCAGCATGCATATTATGAAAATAAACCAATCAATAACTACAAGGGCGCGTCGAACCGATATTGAAAAATTTATACATCTGCATCAACCATTTTCAGCTTCGAATATGCTTTTGCATTTGGTACTGGAAAGAGTTCCAGTATTTTCAATATATGGGTCCTGGCAATTTTGTGTGTGTGAGTAATAGAGTTCATTTTTAAGCAAACTGGATTACACACACCCTCATCATTAACGTACAAGGACAACACATATAAGCTCCAATGACACTAAAATTAGAAAACAATAATTTATGAGAATCAATGTGAAATCAAAATTCATATGAAAAATTCAATAAAATATATTTTTGAAAAATAGGCACTTACTTTGTTATGTATGACAACACGAGAATTGGAGTCCCCAGTCTGACGTATTGGAGCATATCATCGTGCAGACTTTTAAAATCAGGAAAATCAAATACAGCGATGAATTGAAGGAGAAACAATGCAACATCTATAAACAATGGGGTCTGAAAGAACTCCATCCAGTACTGAATTGCCCCATCTCCTACATTGTCCCCTAGCATTTTATCCCTACTTTCTAATTCACCAGTATCTAAACTAGAAAAGGGGAGACCAGCATTGGTCTTCGGCATCCTAAAATTGTATCAAGGACCTAAACCTTTAAGATACGTGTTTAACAATTGGTCATACTGTACATATTGAGGAGTATTTACAAAAGCAAGTGCAGGGGGTGACAAAAGTAATCCTGATAAACCACATAAAGAATTGTCATTCAAAATTGATTTTATCTTTATACTAAAATATTATCTAAATCGCTTCCAAGAACAGGAGGAGAGGAGCTAATATTTACGGGTTTAGGAGGAGGAGGAGATCTAGGAGGTGGAGATTTATTAGGAGAGGAAGATTTAGCAGGAGAAGTTAAAGATGGAGTGGGAGGAGAAGGAGGAGAATTAGGAGGAGAATGCCTAGTATTCAGAGGAGATGGCTTGGAAAAATCCCTCGCTTTAGATGGAGAGTCAAGAGACCTTCTCTTCTTTAAAACACTCCCGTCCTATATACGAATAATAAGCCGGGTTGATTGAGATTGCTTTCGGTTTCTCCTCTCTAAATCTTGTTTTGGAGGAGAGGAAGGAGTAGGTCTAAAGTATTCAACAAACGTGTCATATGTGTCCTGAAGCCTAAACACAATGTTGAAATCCTTGGGCATGATGGTCACCCTCTTGGCATGGACAGCTGCAACAACAGTATTAAAAAAAAATTTCACCTGAAAATCCTCATATATTGTGTGCAGCATCTCAATTGCCGTCACCGTCCATCTCACATCTGCAGGTAGACTTCTTCTCACCTGTCTGATGGATCTCTGTATGTGAGATTTCGAAATCAGAAAATTATTTGTCTTCTGAAGCTTCCGAATATCCTTGAGCCAAGGTGGGTCTCTTCTTCTGCCCCTTGGCCTAGGAGGAGGTGGTGGTGGACGAGGCGATGGTTGTGGATTTTTCTAACCCACACCTAAAATTGTTATTCCACCTGAATGCCCTCGTGCTGTCTACTTGGTCTGCTCCATTACTGTGTAGTAGCGGATTAGCATGCGATAATGTTGATTTTAGGATCAGACCTCAGGTCGGACGCGTCAAAGCGATACCTGAGCTCAACAAATCCATTAGCTGGTAGCGGATGGGCGCGAGCGAGTAGTAACGGATTAAAGGAAGTTGTTTTTGAATGCGCTGGATCAATATCGCATGGATGCAAATAACTATAAGCAAAAAAATTTCAGCGTCGTCGATCAGTATATATAGAGAAAATCAGAAATGATTGCACACATGGTGGTTTGGATGTCCGAGGTTCAGATTACGATGATGATTACTAAGAGGCTTGGTGAGTATTTTTCAGCAGAATTTATTAAAGATCAAGGGATCTAGAGGCAGACTACAGCACCTTATTCACCACAACAAAATGGAGTTGCAGAACGAAAGAACAGATCTATTGTTGAGATGGCCAGGGTGATGCTCAAAAGCAAGGGTCTGGCAAACACCTTTTGGGTAGAATCTTGTAGCACAGCTACGCATATCCTGAATCGGTGTCCTACAAAATCCGTGGAAGGTAAGACACCTCATGAAGCTGTTACTAAAAAGAAACCTAATATTTCTCATTTGAGAGTATTTGGTTGTGATGCTTATGCTCATATTCCTGATGAGAAATGAAGGAAATTGGTGCAAAAGCTATCAAGTGTATTTTCCTTGGATATGATGAGAAGGCCAAGGCATACATGATGTATGACACAAATGCACAGAAGCTTGTAATTTCTAGAGATGCTACGTTTGATTAGATGGGCCAAGGTGAACAATCTGAAGTAATCATTGAACCTTTTGATGAGGGAGTGAAAGTATAGGTCAAGAAGGAAGTGGATTTTGATATAGAAAATCCATTGGACAAAGGCAAGCTTGATGTTGAAATTCCCAAGAGAGTACCTAAATGGTACTTATCAGTCACAGATGGTGCAAAGAAGGGAGATACTCTCGAATCTACTGAGCAGGGAGAGCTTAGAAGATCAAGTAGAAATCGAAAACCTCCTACAAGATTAGAGATGAATCTAGCCCTAATGAGATCCATCTTAATGGCTCAAGAACCTAAAACTTTCAACGAAGCAAAGGAACACAAGGAGTGGCGTGCAGCTATGGAAACAGAAATGGAGGCTATATCAAAGAACAAAACGTGGGACTTGGTTGAGCTACCTAATGGTAAGATACTCAAGTTAAAAGCATGGCATTTGACATGCACCCATACCTTTTACCTCGATGACCTTTCTATTCTTACCATTCAAATGCCATGAATAATGCAAGGGTACCTTTCAAATAAAGTACTTATAAACCTTTCAACCACTTATATTTTACATATCGTCCTAGTGCTCGACATTATTTTAAAATATACATATGTTTTTAAAAACAAATTACTCAATGTCAATCTCGATTCCAATAAATACACAAGCTTTTTCCATTTTGAATACACTTTCAATACCCAAACATTTTTCACAAAAGTTTGGCACATGTTTAATGTTTGACAAAAAAAAAAACAGTCCACCAAGCCACCAATCATCTTTTTTATCCTATAAACTTGAGATAAGTCAATTCTATTAACTGTCAACTTGAGAAGATGGCGGTGCTCACTCGTCACCTTTTATCCTTCCTAGTAAAAGAATATCCTCCTATTAGCTAAGTCTAATTTTTAATAATGCCTTAACGTCATATCGATGTGTATACTATTTTGCCATTCTTGAGGGGCAAGAGAGCTCATTGAAGGGCATTGAATTTTGTGACTTGAAGCTTATGTGGCTCTTTTGGAAATAATGAACATCTAAGTTTTTAATGTCCCTTCAAAGTTCATTGAAATACAAAGAGGTACCTTTTGGATGGGATGGGATGTTTAATAGATACTTGACTTGAATTTCATCTGAAAGCTGATGAGAGAGAGAGAGAGAGAGAGAGAGAGAGAGAGAGAGAGAGAGAGAGAGAGAGAGAGAGAGAGAGAGAGAGAGAGAGAGAGAGAGAGAGAGAGAGAGAGAGAGAGAGAGAGAGAGAGAGAGAGAGAGCTTTTAGTTGCATCATTCGCCTCTGTTGGAGTTAATCTTCACTCCTACTCAGGTAATCTATTTTCTGAGTACTATATTCTCTCTCAACAACGACAACAACATTACTTGCATATTAGTTGAACAATTTGTGCATATATCGACTTTGAAATAGAGCAGGATCGACTCGACTTCATCAACTCAACCAAAGTCTATCGACATCTTGACTTCAACTCCATCAACATACTCTCAAGGGCGAACAAGTTGACTAAACTCATTCGACACCTTTGATGATTTTCGACTATCACTAGCTAAAATGGAGCTCATCGTCTACTCTAAACACTTCAGGCTATGTCACCTGTCACCTTGCAGTAACTGCATCACTTCACCACTATTATCTGCACAGTTGTAATTTTCACAACTATGACACCTGACGTGTATATACATACAATAAATCAGTAATGAACTAGACACACTCATAATCTATCCATAAATAGTAGATGAATCAATAATCAGTCATAGCATGAATCAGAGTTCCTCCGTGAACTCCTTTGTAGAAGACTATCTAGAATAAGAGATCATTAGAGAGAGTGAAAGTAACACTACAAGAGCACGGGCAATTTCCAAGGCTTTTTTTGAGCATTTGCCAGAGTCATTTCCTTAACATTTGAGGCTCTTTGAAAAAAGTGAAAAATGTGACTCTACATATTTACTCGCAATTCCCGACAGATGAAAAAGACGAAAAAGGTGACTGTTGCCAAACTTCGTGTATTTCTATAGACTGTGTAAAAACACTTATAAATCTATAGACTGTGTAAAAACATGGGAGAATCTGCAGAACTGGATAAACAATGGATGAAGATTAAAACCGATTAGTTGATTAATAAGAAGGAGAATAATCCAATACTCCCTCTTAATCTGAATCTTTGAATACCTTGAACTTCAAACTTAGTTCTACATAGAATCTTCTGTGTGCTTCCAAACTTAATGCTTTGGTAAAAACATCTGCTGTCATATCTTGTGTTCTACAGTACTGCAATCTGACCTCTTCATTGAGAACTTTGCTTCTGACAAAATGATACTTCAATTCAATGTGCTTACTCCTAGAACGAAATCTAGGGTTGGCTGATAAAGCAATGGCACTCTGATTATTACAAAATAATGTCGTCAGGGCATATTGATCAGTTTGATATCTAAGAGTAGATTTCTTAATCAAATTTCTTCCTTTGTAGCTTGAGAGGCTGCAATATACTCTGATTCAGTGGAAGATAGAGCTATTGAAGATTGCTTGCGACTGTCCCAAAAAATTGGACCATTGTTGAGCAAGATTGTAAATCCGAAATTCGATTTACGAGTGTCTACATATCCTGCCCAACTTGCATCTCTGTAACCACTGAGTAAATTGAGTTTGTCGTTGTCGACTACTCCATAACAAATGCAAAACTCCATAGTACCTCGAAGATATCTCATGACTCTAATAAGAGCCTTCCAATGTGTTACACCAAGATTAGTCATAAACTGACTGAGAGAGCTGACTGCAAAAGCTATGTCTGACCTGGTACAGATCATGGTGTACATAAGAGATCCTATAATAGAATGGTAAGGATACTCATGCATCTGCTGCTTCTCATGAATTCTTTGGGGACACTGGTCCTTTGACAATTTGAGACCTGGTTCCATTGGTGAGAGAGCTACCTTATAATTCATCAGATTATATCTGACTAACATGTTGTAGATGTACCTCTGTTGTGTAATGTAGACCAACTTCTATTTTCAGTCTCTGTGGATTTTTATACCAAGGTAAAAATGAGCTTCGGCCAGATCGGTCATGTCAAATTCAGAAAATAACATTGTCTTGGCCTCTTTTAACAGATCGGTACTGTTGCTGAAAAGAAATGTATCATCCACGTATAAAGTGATAATGATAAAAGACTGTTGCACTACTTTGAAGTTTTGAATCTGAAGAGCTAGGTGTGTAGCCGTGATCAATAAGGAATGTATTGGTCCTTTGAAACCATGCTCAAGTAGATTGCTTTAAGCCATAAAGTGCCTTATGGAGTTTACACATATGATATGTTTACCCTCGATAATATAATCTTCAGGTTGCACCATGTAAATGTCTTCTTCGATAACTCCATTGAGATATGATGTCTGTACATCCATTTGATATATTTCCAAATCTGCTGCAGCGACAAATGATAGCAAAAGTCGAATAGAATAATGATTGACTACTGGACTGAAGGTCTTAGTGTAACTGATGTTGTATACCTGAGAAAATCCTCTGGCGACAAGTCATGCCTTTCTCATGTTGATGTTTCCATCCACATTGTACTTCACTTTGAAAATCCATTTGCAATCAACTGCATTTCTGCTAGCAGGTCATTCGACAATTGTCCATGTCAGGTTGTATCGATGTGTATACTATTTTTCCATTCTTGAGGGGCAAGAGAGCTCATTGAAGGGCATTGAAACTTGTGACTTGAAGCTTATGTGTGCTCTTTTGGAGATAATGAACATCTAACTTTTTAATGTCCCTTCAAAATTCATTGAAATGGAAAGAGGTACCTTTTGGATGGGATGGGATGTTTTATAGATACTTGACTTGACTTTCATTTGAAAGCTAATAAAAAGAAGAGAGAGAGAGAGAGAGAGAGAGAGAGAGAGAGAGAGAGAGAGAGAGAGAGAGAGAGAGAGAGAGAGAGAGAGAGAGAGAGAGAGAGAGAGAGAGAGAGAGAGAGAGAGAGAGAGAGAGAGAGAGAGAGAGAGAGAGAGAGAGAGAGAGAGAGAGAGAGAGAGAGAGCTTTTAGTTGCATCATTCACCTCTATTGGAGTCAATCTTCACTCCTACTCAACTAATTCATTTTCTGAGTACTACATTCTCTCTCAACAATGACAACAACATTACTTGCATATAAGTTGAACAGTTTGTGCATATATCGACTTTGAAACAGAGGAGGATCAACTCGACTTCATCGACTCAACCGAAGTCTATCGACATCTCAACTTCCACTCCATCGACATATTCTCAAGGGCGAACAAGTTGACTAAACTCATTCGACACCTTTGATGATTGTCGACTATCACTAGCTAAAATGGAGCTCATCGTCTACTCTATACACTACATCACTTGTCACCATGCAGTAACTGCATCACTTCACGACTATTACCTACACAGTTGTAATTTTTACAACTACGACACCTGATGTGTATATACATACAATAAATCAGTAATGAACTAGACACACTCATAATCTATCCATAAATAGTAGATGAATGAATAATCAGTCATAGCATGAATCAGAGTTCTTCTGTGAACTCCTTTGTAGAAGACTATTTGATTCCATAGAATAAGAGATCATTAGAGAGAGTGAAAGCCTTGAGCGTTTGCCAGAGTCATTTCCTTAACATTTGAGGCCCTTCGAAAAAAGTGAAAAATGTGACTACATATTTACTTGCAATTCCCGACAGACGACAAAGGCCAAAATGGTGACTGTTGCCAAACTCCGTGTATTTCTATAGACTGTGTAAAAACACTTATAAATCTGTAGACTGTGTAAATACATGGGAAAATCTGCAGAATTGGATAAACAATGGATGAAGATTAAAACCGATTAGTTGATTAATAAGAAGGAGAATAATCCAATACTCCCTCTTAATCTGAATCCTTGAATACCTTGACCTTCAAAGTTAGTTCTATATAGAATCTTTTGTGTGCTTCCAAACTTAATGCTTTGGTAAAAACATCTGCTGTCATATCTTGCGTTCTACAGTACTGCAATCTGACCTCTTCGTTAAGAACTTTGCTTCTGACGAAATGATACTTCAATTCAATGTGCTTACTCCTAGAACGAAATCTAGGGTTGGCTGATAAAGCAATGGCACTCTGATTATCACAAAATAATCTCGTCGGAGCATATTGATTCAGATCGATATCTAAGAGTAAATTTCTCAACCAAATTGCTTCCTTTGTAGCTTGAGAGGCTGCAATGTACTCTGATTCAGTGGAAGATAGAGCTATTGATGATTTCTTGCAACTGTCCCAGGAAATTGGACCATTGTTGAGCAAGATTGTAAATTCGGAAGTAGATTTACGACTGTCTACATCTCCTGCCCAACTTGCATCTATGTAACCACTGAGTAAATTGAGTTTGTCATTGTCGAGTGCTCCGTAACAAATGCAAAAGTCCATAGTACCTCGAAGATATCTCATGACTCTAATAAGAGCCTTCCGATGTGTTACACCAAGATTAGTCATAAACTGACTGAGAGAGTTGACTGCAAAAGCTATGTCTAGCCTGGTACAGATCATGGCGTACATAAGAGATCCTATAATAGAATGGTAAGGATACTCACGCATCTGCTGCTTCTCATGAATTCTTTGGGGACACTGGTTGTTTGACATTTTGAGTCTTGGTTCCATTGGTGAGAGAGCTAACTTAGAATTCATCAAATTATATCTGACTAACATGTTGTAGATGTACCTTTGTTGTGTAATGTAGATTAACTTCTATTTTCTATCTCTGTGGATTTGTATACCAAGGCAGAAATGAGCTTCACCCAGATCGGTCATGTCAAATTCGGAAAATAGCATTGTCTTGGTTTCTTTTAGCAAATCGGTACTGTTGCTAAAAAGCAATGTATCATCCATGTATAAAGTGATAATGATTAAAGGTTGCTGCACTGCTTTGAAGTAAACGTTTGAATCTGAAGAGCTAGGTGTGTAGTCGCGATCAATAAGGAATGTATTGATCCTTTGAAATCATGCTCGAGTAGATTGCTTTAAGCCATAAAGTGCCTGATGGAGTTTACACATATGATGTGTTTACCCTCGTTAATATAATCTTCAAGTTGCACCATGTAAATTTTTTCTTCGATAACTCCATTGAGATATGATGTCTGTACATCCATTTGATGTATTTCCAAATCTGTTGTAGCGACAAATGATAGCAAAAGTCAAATAGAAGAATGTTTGACTACTGGACTGAAGGTCTTAGTGTAACCGACGTTGTCTACTTGAGAAAATCCTCTGGCAACAAGTCATGCTTTCCTCCTGTTGATGTTTCCATCTACATTGTACTTGACTTTGAAAATCCATGTGCAATCAATAGCATTTCTGCTAGCAGGTAATTCGACAATTGTCCATGTCTCTCTCTCTCCCTCTCTCTCTCTCTCTCTCTCTCTCTCTCTCTCTCTCTCTCTCTCTCTCTCTCTCTCTCTCTCTCTCTCTCTCTCTCTCTCTCTCTCTCTCTCTCTCTCTCTACCATGCTTTTATTCTCATCATAGTAAAATGTAGTTGTGAGGGGTCAAATTTTGTATTTGTTTTTTGATCAGTCCGATGCTTGTAGAATCTTGTTGGCGGTACCACTCCCAAAAGATATAGGTTCTGGAGCCACCTTATTGGCCTTTTCTTGATGCTCTCTATAGTTTTGGAGTTCCAGTTCCATACTTGATTTTCTTGTACAATATTGCAATATCTAAAATTCCATTAGCAGAGTGCATGAGAATCTGCTAACACAGTGCCTTCACCTTTGATAGCATGTGTACTATCACCACCAGAATGAATCAATTTCTTTGTACTATAAGACATATAGGACTGAAAATGTTCACGATGACTAGTTATACATTGAGTGGCTCCAAAATCAAGAAACCAAACATTTTCAACTTGCACTTTCTGATCCTTGATCGTAAATGCTCCTTCATCCATGTCTTGAATAGGGGATTGAGATGTTACTATAACTGCATTCACCTATTGATCCAATTGCTTGTTGTTGGCATTCTTTGCTTTCAATATCCTATAATCTTGAATCTCATGATCAGTGCATTTGCAATACTTACTGAACATCTTCTTTTTCAACTGTGGATTTGATAATTGCTCTTGACTTTGTCTCAACTTTTGATTCAATACAAATTGTTTTGAGCCTTTCTTCTTCTAATGCTTAGAGCCTTGTTTACATATAGAGCATGTGATGTTGAATATGAAGAGCTGTCTGTGCTTCTTCGATAAGGCTTCATGCAGCAACATAACAATTACTTTGGAGAGGGTTAAATCTGAGTGTGTCATTGTGGTCATCATCCAGTTTTTGTATGTAGGTGGCAAACTTGATAGCAACTTCAGGAGTGTAGGCTTGATTGTTGATATTCGATCTGATAGTTGCCATCTGCTACAAGAGATTTCATAATTGGTTGATGTGATTCTAAATTTAATCACCATTAGACAGCTTGAGTGATCATGAGAAGAATCTCCTTTTGAGATGCAGTTCCCTCAAATCATATAGTGCGCTCAAGATGTCACATACTTCTTTTTTGAAGTTTGAGCTTCGGATACATGGCCAATCTGCATATCTGATGTATTGAGAATGATTAGCACGAAAGCTTTTAAATTTCATTTTGAGTCGGTTGTGTCATCTTCAAGTTTCACTTCAATATATGTGACAACATCCCATAGCTCATTGGCAATTAACATCGTCTTCATTTTATTGCACGAGTATATAGTTTAGAGGCCTAAAAGTCAAGTTAGTGATTGGAGGGTCCTTTTCCACCTAAATTCAAATTCAAATAATAAGGGAGTTAGAGATTGGCCAATAATCAGTGAGGTGAAGTGCCCAAAATCCACTATAAATAGTGATACATTATATTTCATTTTTCATGTCCAAGGTTCAATCATAGCCTCTACCATTTTGGAACTTGGATGTCCTTGCTCTTCCTCTTTCTCCATCTCTCATGTTTTTATGGTATCTTGATGTTATTTGGATTAATTGCTAATTTATAGAGTTGAATTTTCTTTCTATTTTTGAGAGAGAGAGAAGTAAACTTGATTATGAATATTAGGGTTAATGGATGTTAGGGTTATTGTGAAATCATAGCATGTTTGTGATAATGAATCTATGAATTTCTCTCATGGGATCGAACTACCGTGTGACAAGTTAAAATTCGCTTCATATCTTGATTGCTTCGCATGTGCTTGGAATTAGGCTTAAAAGTCGATAGGAAAGTGTGAAAAATACAGATCCTAAGTGGATCTAAACTCCAAGATCATTGGCTTGAATGCTTGCACTCCAAACTACATAAGCTAGGAATTGGCAACACATTCTATGCTACCTAGAATGCAAAGAACTTGATCAAAAAGCATTTATCACAAATGGAAACTTCCATAAACATCAAGTGCGGCCCAAAATAGCATTATACAGTCCATAATACATCAGCCTACCACTTTTGGAAAGCACCTAAGATCATACACAATAGCTTGAAGACAATACACACAACAATGCTCTCAATGGAGGAAGAAACAATGACAATGATCTATTGATCTCAATGAAGCATACAAAAGGTTTCTCCAACCTGTTCTCCACGACTTCCCTACTATTTATGGATGAGGAAGATGACTCTCTCTCCTCTCTCTAGAAGGTACTTGACCCTAGATATTCCCTATATAGAAAAAATAGCTAAAAATGGCTTATATGACCAAAATACATCAAAATGGTCTCATTTTGAAGGGTATGAAGTTTGACACTTCATCATACTGAAAAAATACAGTAAATAAAAACATTGTGGCCTGGTTCACACGTGTGAAACTCCAGAACCAAAACTATTTACAATTTTAGCCAATTTAGGCCTCAAACTAGCTAGGAAATGTTGACAATTTTCACACTCCCTCTTCAACATTGGATGCTAGTTTCAACATAGTCTTTGAGCACATTCCAAGATTAGATCTATGCATTAAATATAGGTCCTTTCCCAATGGTTTGGTGAAGATATCAGCCACACACTCCTTTGAAGAGACATGTTGAAGCTCCACCTCTTTGGCAATGACTTGATCTCTCACAAAATGGTGAGCAATCTCAATGTGCTTGCTCCTTGCATGAAAAACAGGATTGCTTGCCAAGCTTTGGGCTGAAAGGTTATCACAAAGTATGATTGGAGTCTTCTCTGGTTCCAGCAAGTGAAGATCCAATAACATCCTCTTGATCCAAAGAATCTCCTTGGTGCATGTTGTTAATGCCTTGTACTCGGCTTCGGTGGAAGATAGAGAGATAGTTGGTTGCTTCTTTGATAGCCATGAGACCACTCCATCTCCAAGATAGATTGCAAAGGCACTTGTTGACTTCCTATCCATTTGATCACCTGCAAAATCTAAATCTGAAAATCCACAAAGGTTAGGTGTAGTACCTCCATACAAGATGCCAAAATCTCTAGATCCCGAGATGTATCTAAGTACTCTCTTTCCTAGCTTCCAATGAGCCTCACTAGGATCTTGCATAAATTGACTTAGTTTACCAACCACAAAGCTTAGATCAGGTCTTGTGATGGTTAACCATATAAGAGATCCTATTAGCTTTCTATAGAGAGTAATGTCCTTGAAGGATCTTTCATTACTTCTTGTAGTTAGCTTTACATTTGATTCCATAGGAGTAGAAACAACTTTACAATCTTCCATATGAAACCTTTTTAGAATAGAGTTAACATACTTTTCTTGACATATGAATGTAGATTTAGAAGTTCTAATAATCTCTATTCCTAAGATATAATGAAGTTTACCAAGATCTTGAATTTCAAACTCTCTTTTGAGTGCCATCTTGATTTCATCTATATCTAGATTGTTACCACCACTTAAGATAATGTCATCAACATAGATCAAAAGTAAAGTGATATCATTTTCATTCAATCTAAAGTAGAGAGAATGATCATACTCACTCATAACAAAGTTTTGAGAAAGTAAGAAGGAATTGAGCTTAGCATACCAACTCCTTGGTGCTTGCTTTAGCCCATACAAACTCTTTTGGAGATAGCACACATGATTAGGCTCATCATGTGAAACATAGCCCTCGGGTTGCTCCATGTAAATATCTTCTTCAAGATCACCATTCAAGAAGGCATTAGTAACATCCATTTGCCACATATCCCAATCATAAAGAGTTGCAAGAGAGATTAGGATTCGAATAGTTACCATCTTTGCCACGGGTGCAAAGGTCTCATCATAGTCAATACCATATTCTTGAGCATACCCCTTTGCCACCAACCTTGCCTTGTACTTGTTGATTGATCCATCTTGATTTGTCTTGATCTTGAAGATCCACTTACAACCAATTGCCTTCTTGTCCTTTGGAAGCTTTACCAACCTCCATGTGTTGCTTTTGATGAGTGCTTGATGCTCATGATCCATGGCTTGGATCCATTCCTTCTTTTGAATTGCTTCACCTACACAAGTTGGTTCATCAAAAGAGGTAAGAAAAGCAAAGTTAGAGTTGTCCACCACTTGCTTTCCTTTTTCATCATAGGTTAGCCTTGATGGCTTAGCCCTTTGCCTTTGAGTCTTCCTTGAAGTTTGCTTTGGAGTGGCATCTCCATCTTCATCCAAGACATCTTGCACATCATGATGATTAGTAGGCACATCAACATCAACATCAACAACATTGGAAACATTCTCTTCATGAAAGATGACATCCCTACTTATGACAACTTTCTTTGTAGAAGGAATGTACACTTTGTAAGCCTTGCTTACTTCACTATAGCCAACAAACACACCCTTCTTTGATGAAGGATCTTCTTTAGTTCTATCATCAAGTGTGATATTGACAAAACATGTACATCCAAAGATCCTACAATGCTTGACACCCGGCCTTCTACCATAAAGAACCTCATGAGGAGTTTTACCATCCAAGGAAGCACTTGTCCATCTATTACATAGATAGTTAGCACATGCTAAAGCTTCCCCCCAAAAAGACTTAGCAAGATTAGCATGTAGTCTCATTGCCTTGGCACATTCACAAAGGGTTCTATTCTTCCTCTCGGCCACTCCATTCTGTTGTGGAGTCCTAGGACTAGACATCTCCCTCTTAATCCCATGTGCTATACAAAAGTCTTTGAACCTATTTGAGGTGTATTCCCCTCCATTATCAGATCTTAAGCATTTGATCTTTGTATTGAATTGGTTTTCCATTTCATTCTTGAACTTGACAAATGCAGCAAACACTTCATCCTTACTTTTAAGAAGATAGATCCAAGTATACCTACTAAAGTCATCAATGAAAGTTGCATACATCTTTGCCCCACCATTGCTAGTTGTACTAGAAGAATGAATATCAGAATGCACAAGTTGAAAAGCTTCTTTAGATCTAGAAGTAGATCTAGAATAAGCAAGTCTATGAGATTTGGACAAGGCACAATGTTCACAAACACTATTGTTTGCAACAAGACTTTTAGGGAGACCAAGAACAAGCTCTTTCTTTGCCATTACCTCCAAAGATTTGAAGTTGGGATGGCCCAACCTCTTGTGCCAAACTTCTTGGTTTGTCAATTGCTCCCTAGCCATACATCCTTCATGATTAGAGATCACACATGCATCAAGCTTGAAAAGTTTACCATGCCTCCTACCTTGAGCAATCAAGGATCCACATTTACTTATCAAACATGCATCTCCAATGAACTCCACATCAAGTCCTTTGTCAATCATTTGACTTACACTAAGCAAATTCTTAGTGATTGAAGGAATGTACAAAACATTTTCAAGATTTGCTTTCCTATTTGTTGAAAGGGAAATAGGAATAGTGCCTATGCCTTTGATGTCACATTGACCATCATTTGCAGTGTAGATGATGTTACCTTCTCCCTCATAAGACAATAAGGATGTAAAGTATTCCTTATGTCTTGTCATGTGAGATGAGGCTCCACTATCAATCCACCAAGGATCATTATCATCTATGTTGGCTAACAAACTTGAAGTCATAACAAGTGATTCACATGTGTTATGTTCTTCCTCATCTATTGTAAGATTTCCTTGCCTCTCTCCTTGCTCTCTTTTCTTCTTATAACATTCATTTGCAAAATGACCTTTTATCCCACAATAAAGGCACTTGAACTTTGACTTATTGTTCTTAGTAGAAGAGGAAGAGGAAGAGTGATCATCATGATCAAAGTTACCACCTTTGGACCATTTCCCTTTGCCTTTACCTTTGCCCTTGAATTTGCCTTTTGTGAAGAAAGCCTCTTCACCTCCACCTTGCAAGGATGCACCATCAAGCTTTGATTGCAACCTATGTTCTTCAGCCAATAAGATTTCTTGCAAGTCAACCACACTTGGCAAGACTCTTTGAATGGCAAAACTTTGCACAAGGTTAGCATGTTCATTTAGCAAACCATTCAACATAACTTGGACTATTTCACCATCTTTTATGTTCTCATCAATGCATGCTAAATCATCACTTAGGGACTTAACTCTCAAGATAAATGCATGAGCACTTTCACCCTCTCTTTGCCTACTAGAAAATATTTGTCTCCTTAGGGTCAATACCTTAGATGTGGACTTTGATTCAAAGAGCTTCTTTAAGGCATTCCATGCCTCACTTGCACTTTGACACTTTCCAACTTCCTTGAGAAGTTCATTTGTAACATTCATTTTAATGATATGAAGAGCCCTTTTGGCCTTCTTATCAAACCTTTGTTGCTCTTGAAGTGTGAGAGGTCTCTCTTTAATTTCTGCAACTATGTCCATGAGTTCATTCAACTCAAGTAAGGACTCCATCCTCACTTTCCAAGTAGAGTAGTTTGATGAACTCAACCTTTCACTAGACTCTAGCATGATCCCACCATTGGAAGCCATGATTCTAATGTTTCTTCAACTTTTAGGTTCTGTCCTAAAGCACTTAGCACTCACTTTTCTCTCAACAAATGATAGATAAAGAGATCTATGAAGATTTAGGACCCTAAAACACTTCTATCTTGAACCTAGATGGTTTCCAAGCATAGAAAGGAAGATTGAAACACATGCAACACTTTGCACACACTAAGAATGGATTACAAAATCAAACCAACCTGAACACACTCTTGCTTAAGCTCTCAAACTTTCCAGCAAGTGACCAAATCAAGTTATGGTGTGAAGAGTTACTTGCATTCTTAGAAAATACCCAAAACTAGGATGCCAAGATTACCTAGTAATGAACAAACTTGATCAACATATGATCAACACACTAAGATATTGATTCAACCTGTAAAACCACATGTAAACCACACTTCTAAAAGTTTATAAACTCCATCAAGTGATAAATACAAGATTTAGAGGTGAATGAATGAGCACACTTAGTGAATCACAAGACTAGCTTCACTATCTTGTCAAATCTTGGTGTTTAGATGTAGATCTAAGATCACTTCACATGAGAATGTTCCTCAACCTGTTAAGAACCTGAAAACACACTTGCATAATGGTTAACACGTTCCAGCAAATGCTCAACAAAGTACACCAAAATTTATGCCAAAATTGATGACAATCTTTACAATATGCTCTTCACAATGGAGCTTACAATATGTTCACCCAAAAAAGGGGATCTTTCATCCAAATGGGAGCTTTGCTCAGCCTTTAGGAGAATTACAACTCACTCAAAAGAGCATTTGTCATCCACTTAAGGAGAAGTTTCATCCACTTAAGGAGAGTGTTCATCCAAGAATGGAGATTGTCAACAATAGGATTGAAAAGAACATTGTTAGTATTGAATATGCACAAGCCTCACAATCACAAATGATTAGGTGTTATGATCTGATCCAAAATAGTTTCTTTTCAGCCTCTGATCTTCAATAGACCTGAAATATGCTTTTGATCCACAAGTTCAACTCACAAAACAAAGGTTAGTAAGATTTGATCAACAAAGCAATGCAAAATCATGCTAGAACTTGATCAAACATCCAAATATCACCAAAAATGGAATACTTACTGTAAATAGAAGCCAACCAGCTCTGATACCATGTGAAAAATACAGATCCTAAGTGGATCTAAACTCCAAGATCATTGGCTTGAATGCTTGCACTCCAAACTACATAAGCTAGGAATTGGCAACACATTCTATGCTACCTAGAATGCAAAGAACTTGATCAAAAAGCATTTATCACAAATGGAAACTTCCATAAACATCAAGTGCGGCCCAAAATAGCATTATACAGTCCATAATACATCAGCCTACCACTTTTGGAAAGCACCTAAGATCATACACAATAGCTTGAAGACAATACACACAACAATGCTCTCAATGGAGGAAGAAACAATGACAATGATCTATTGATCTCAATGAAGCATACAAAAGGTTTCTCCAACCTGTTCTCCACGACTTCCCTACTATTTATGGATGAGGAAGATGACTCTCTCTCCTCTCTCTAGAAGGTACTTGACCCTAGATATTCCCTATATAGGAAAAATAGCTAAAAATGGCTTATATGACCAAAATACATCAAAATGGTCTCATTTTGAAGGGTATGAAGTTTGACACTTCATCATACTGAAAAAATACAGTAAATAAAAACATTGTGGCCTGGTTCACACGTGTGAAACTCCAGAACCAAAACTATTTACAATTTTAGCCAATTTAGGCCTCAAACTAGCTAGGAAATGTTGACAATTTTCACAGAAAGTCCCTACACATACATTTAAGGATGTGAACAACGCCAAAATAACAAAGTAGAAAGACTCAAAATTGTGGGTCTTTTACATCCTTTGGAAATTTGCAACAAGAAATGGAAGAGTATTCCAATGGATTTTGTGATTGGACTCCCTAAAATCGGGAAGGGTCAAGATGCCATTTGGGTGGTGGTCTAACCGAGTTGGTGCAATTTATATCAACTATATGACACATCATTTGAACTAGCCTAGCTTTCTTTAAAAATTACTTGAAACAACCTTCAGTCTTAGTTCATTAGATCACCTAGAATCTGCTGATTTCATCTTCTCTTCTTCAATTCGCTTGGTAGTAGCCAAAATGGGATTGTCCCACTACCTACACGTCAAGGATGGGACTGTTAAGCCATTACCCTAATATATTTTATAGTTATGTATTTACTCAGTGATTCCTTGGACTAGGAAATGACCATACAATTGGCCCACACTCCCCGACTTCATCTTCACCTTGGCATGCCAGGGAACATAGTACCCACTAAGTGCACTAAATTAGGCCACCCTCAAAGAACTAAGGATACCAACCTAACAAGTGGATAAGGAAGGAGAAATAGCATCAAGAGGAATATTCCATGTTGACATTGATTCATTCAACACTTCAACCAAAATCTATGTTAGACTCGATCAATAGGCATCCGTTACACTCTTTCTAAGAACAGCCAGTCGTCATCTACAGATCACTATGAATGACAATATTTTAAGCAATCATAATTATGGTCAATTGAGATCCACTTTGGTTATTTTCATGAGCTAAGTGAGAACCTTCTTGCACAATCAGCTTGCCATGAGCTCATGCGACTACGTGCAGTGTAACCTTTTCCCTCGTTGATGGGTGATCGAGCTTTTATCCTTGTCATTGGTTTCATGCTGCAAGTTGTAGAGAATATAAGCAGCTGTGCAATGTCTATGCCTCAGTGCTGCGCCCATATTTCAGAGTACATGCGCTTTGGTTGCACCCAAGAAAATTCACGAAATTGAATCCTGTTAGCTCTCTTTCTTATGTTATCCAAGAAAAGAGAAAAATTATAGATCATTTCTTTGCTTTTCGGTAATACAGTCGAGGTTTATCCATAGATCTATCATCTGAGGAGAGTCAATTTGGACGTAGCTATTTGGCAGAAGACTCATCTGTGCTGTTCTCTGGAAAACGGAAATTCTGCAGACATTGGTTTTCTTCAACGATACAACGTCGTTTTGCCCTTATATTGATCTTGTATTTACATTTGAGGATCGCACTTAAGAACCAAGAAAGTTGCGGCAGTTCCTGTTTTTCATCGTCATGGGTCGGAGCCTGGGAAGTGGCAATGCACAGCTTGTTAAGGTTATATTAGCAGTGATAGTATTAATCAAGGGTGCACATGCCGTAACTACCTTCAAGGTCGGAGGTGCAAATATCTGGAATCTGAATGTCAACTACACTCTCTGGGGTGAAGGAAATGTTTACCATTTTGGTGACGTCTTAAGTATGTTAAATGCTCTAAAACTGTTGAATGCTTTCTACCGCTGTTGTTGAAATAAGCTACTAAGGCTTAAAAACCTACCAATTGTATGATGCATTAAAACCTTCCTCAGTGTAGATATGTTTCAGAAATCAGGGTAATTGTCTAATTTTCATTTAAAGATTGATCTGGATTGAGAAAGTTCGTTCAGGAATCAGGTTATTAATTTAACGACCATTTAAGCGATTGATCCAAATTGAGAATATCTGTTTCAGTAATCAGGATCTTAATTTAACGGCCATTTAAGTGATTGATTTGGATTGAGATCCTTAAGCTATTCTCCTGCGAAACCATTACTTTAGAATTTATCCAGAGAGACAGCAAAAGCCTCAAGGACAATCATTTTCTGGGACATAATTTTTCTCCTTCTCTAAACATCAATGGTTTACTCTCACCACCTGGTGCTTATCTGCAAACTTTCAAAGATCGTCTCCTCTCAAACTTTCATAGATAAGCTATCTAAGATGTCTTACTCTGGTGGGAATATAGAGCTATACTGTGACACCCCTCAGAGCATTGACATTAGCACTGTATGTTCGGTACATTTAGTTGTCGATATGTTAATCAAAATTTTTACTTTCATATCTGGTTGGTTTGCGTACATGTGTGCAGATTTCGTCTACGACACTACATTACACTCTGTGCTCGAAGTAACTGCGGCAAATTACGCAAGTTGCACAACTAGCAACCCGATCACATCACATACAGATGGTAATGATTTCATTACCATTACCAAACCTCAGCAATTCTTTATATGCGGAACTCTGGGCCATTGCGGATTTGGAATGCACGTTGCAGTCGCAGCCAGTGCCCCAATAATTGTCTCTCCCCCTCCACCTAAGCCAGCAGCAACCCCTCCACCTTTGCCAGTAACCCCTCCACCTAAGCCAGCAGCAACCCCTCCACCTGTGCCAGCAGCAACACCCCCAGTACCGTCAAAAGCACCAGTATCCGCCCCACCATCACCCGTTGTAGCTCCTGCTCCTGCAAAAACACCAACCTCTATATTGCCACCAAAATCAGCAGCCCCATCTCCTGCTGCCCCCGCACCATCTCATAAAACACCTGCAATTTCACCAAAATCAGCAGCCCCATCTCCTGCTGCCCCCGCACCATCTCATAAAACACCTGCAATTTCACCTGTACCAGCACCCTCGACATCCCCAGTTCCTGCGCCAGCACCCTCCACATCCCCAGTTCCTGTACCTTCATCATCAGTTCCTGTGCCTACCACCTCATCGACAACGCCACCATTGGCAGGAGCGTCTCCTCCGGTAGGATCATCTGCACATTCCTTCAGATGCAAAGCAGCTACGGTGTTGGGAGCAGTTCTCTTCAGTGGCATCTACCTACTGTTGTAGATCATGTATGCAGCACACATTCGGGAGGAATTGTTGGTGTTGGAATATACTACCTCCATTGTCACTACTCCTTCATCTGTATTCAGATTAAGGCGATCATTCTATGCACCCCATTAAGATTAGTGATTTTTTAGAGCATATTAGTGAATATTAAAGTGCTTTTTGCAAAGCTTCCGGTACTGTTGCTATATAAGACATTTTTTGGTATGAACGCATGCGGATAGTTTTGAATTTAGAGGCTGTGATCAGGTTTGAAGTGATTCATTGCATAAATAAAGAGACTAGATTTATATGAAAGTTACCTATCTTCTAGTTTTACATTTCTGCCTTCACTTTTGATTTCTGACTTCAAATTATACTCATCAGCTACAAAGACATCTCACAGAAAAAATCAACCAAGTCCCTTTTTCCACTTACAATCATGAAGATGATGCAAATTGATGCATAAAAGTTTAAATTTCATCCCAACCTCTAGATTTACTCTAGTAGTAACAAGTTGAAAAGTGAAACGACTTTGAAAGAGAAAATAGCTCTTCGAAATTCATTCTTCAACCTGAAGACAATCAGTTTATCATGCAAGATAAATATTGTGCATTACATTAGTACCTAATGGTAAACAGTTGTACATATGAATACTATCCATACTAGATCTTATAGGAAAAAGAAAACAACCAATGTACCTAATTGTAAATAGTTGTCTATAAGAATACAATTCACTTGGTGGAATATCATACAAGTACAAGAAAAATAATGTTCTAGTACTATAACCACAAAGGCCTTGCCATTATGGTGGTAAACATCATAATTCTCTTAGATTGTAGTGGGTGACATTTTCTTTACTGAAACTTGATTCAAATTTTGCACACGGGGTGGGAAGTGATACAAACATTTTGAAAAATGACAATTTACTACGTGTGACAATTGTGATTGACAAACTTTATCAAATATAAGCTATTGATTTTAATTAGAGATTGTTTGATCATTGCACATTTATGATTTTAATCATTGATGCTAACTTATTGCCAAACTCATTTAAATGATTACATATTGACTGCAAATTCATGAATTTGATCATTTTTAAAGATCGTGATATAAATGGTTTTCACTATTAGCTAACCATCAGTATTTAGATCATTCTCACACAAGAAGATCCCTCTGGAGTTACTAATGTCCCATACCACCAGTTCTCCCTCCAAGGAAGTTCTCTATTTCTAGATTTATTCACCAAATATTCCTAATCATTCAACTAGTTGATTTATAGATAACTTGACTAGATTCAATGTACCTCTTCTAATCACTTAGAGTAGGTCTAAATTCGACCTTCTTTTCTGCCTCTAGTCAGGCTCTTAATACTTCTGTATAGATCAATAAAATTTTACTTTTTCATTATAGACTTGGTCATTTAAATCATGCTTCTATATTACATATGTCTAAGCAATGTATTGTTTTTTATCTTGACTATCCAAATAGGAAAGTCAAATTACATGTCTGTCAAGACTGTTTAGTCGGTAAGCAGGCTAGGAAAGCCGTCAACATGTTGCTAGAGGATTATTAGATGTTGTACGTATAGACATATGTGGCCCAATGTAGAATCCTTCACTAAAGGATGCAAAGTATTTCATCACTTTTATTGATGAATTTTTCAGAAGAACAATGGTGTATTTTATCAAAGTCTTACTGAACACTAAGATATCATCTAAGAATACCACTACAAATCTTCCCAAATATGGCCTGAACAGATCGTTCATCTGTTGGAAAGTTGCCGGTGCATTGGTTAGACCAAAAGGCAACACCAAAAATTCATAGTATCCAAAGCGAGTTCGAGAACCCGTTTTTGGTATATCTTCTACCCTAATGCATATCTGATGGTATCACGACCTAAGATCTATCTTGGTAAAGTACTTAGCATCACCAAGATAATCTATTAGGTCATCCATCCGTGGCAGTGGATATCTATTCTTAACGGTTACCTTGTTCAATTTCTTATAATCTACACAGAACCTTATAGTCCCATCCTTCTTGGCCACCAGAACCACTGGTGATGCCCAAGGGGACTTACTAGGTTGTACCCACCCCTTCTTTAGGTAATCATGAAATTGCCTATTTATTTCAACCTCTTCCGATGTACTCATCCGATAAGGACACTGTGTGATCGGAATTGAAATAGGTATAAGTTCAATTTTATGATCAACTATCCTTTCTGATCGTAAACCTATAGGAAGGTCTATAAAAACATCATTGAACTCCAGCCTAAGTTCATTATAGGCTTCAAACTCTGTAGTCTTCTCACTGGGTATATTCATGACATTTATGTTAAGTTTATTATCATTGAAGCAAATGAAATTATTGTGAAAACATAAATAAACTTTAAATTCAGAATTCTTCATTATTGAATTAAGTTTTTGTTTAAAATAAGGATCTCCGGTCAAACTGGTCAACTACGCTTGAAAGAGATATCGGGTTGACCAAGTGTTGACCGACCAAAACTTTGACTGACCATAACTTCTTCACCGTAGTTCAGAACTGGGTCATGTTGGATGTCGTTGAAAAGCTCTCGTCAAGGGCTTTTTAATGGCACTGTAATTGTCTCAATCCGAGTTGTCATTCAAAAGATACACTTTTTTTTTTCTGAGTTGCATACTATACTACAAATAAAATGGCTTATTTATGGGCTACCTCCGACGCAACTTGTAGTTCCTTTAAAAAGAAAAGAAAATCAATTTGAAGGAGCTATGTTACGTAGATTTCAAATTTGAGTGTTTTGATTGGACCATCTGGAGGAAACTTTTGAGAAAAAAAATAAAAGGTATCTTTTTGAAAAGCCCATTTTGTGCTCAAATTTTCTGTAATGGTAAACACTTTAACTAGCCTTGATCTTAATCAAAGAATTCTCATGCATAAAAGATAAAGAATTTCCAACAAAATCAATTTTCAATGACTTATTCTTATCAAAATGCCATTGTTGCTCGAGAACAATATCCACATTAACTAATGCGATAGTATGGAATTTGTGAAAGTACTGTACTTTAGGACCATAAATGGATCTGCAAAAGATCCACAAGAGTGATTGGATGCTTGCTTAACAATCTATCAGAAAATTAGACACAAAAATGTTAATCTAGATTGGCAATTTGACAAACAACAAGCATTAACAATCAAAAGCATTGATCAACATTGAAATCCGAGCCCACATGTGTGTACTATAGGCTGTAGTACGGCCTTCAACCTGAGAAACAAGTAGAAATTGATTTGGTTTCGTTTGGATCACAGAAACTCAATGTACATAGTGAACTAGCTTGAGATTGCCAATGAGCTCCAAAAATATTCTATGTTCTCACTATGGGAGCTTGGAATACATAGCAAATTCGACTTCCTTCTTGAAGTTAGGTGGATTTACAACATGTAATAAGGAAGTTAACTCACCCTTCTTGCCCTAAAATGAAACCCTAGCCTAGATCCTAGAGTTATGCTTGGTAGGTAGCTAGTTGGTCAAATTTTCACCTTAAACTTAGGTGTAGGTCCTATAAAGTAGGGATGACCACCAAATAGACATGACCAACTCTCTTGACTTGACCTAACCTACATTAGGATGGGTTTCCCATGTGGCATCATGGTCTCACATGTGTGGGACCCACTTGTGTACACAATTTACACTATTCTACATGGTTTTTGATCTAGCTAGATTTGCCAATTTTTGGCAATTCTTCACACTCCTCCTCATATTTAGCTTGATCTATTTACAACTCTCTTGATAGAAGAATGAAAGCTTTTAGAAGTGTCTAAAAAATCTAGCTACAAACAAGGAACTTTTGAGACTCCACTAGAGAATGATGTCCATGAAGGTTCTTTCACCACCTCTTAGAGGATCTTTTATAAGATGTTCCATAGATGTGTCTATATACATGTAGCACACTTCAAAACTAAACATCATGTCAAGCCATGGATTCCAAGGCATTTTGTGCACTTGAAGATACATCAATTAAACTATTAAGTGCATACATAATGTTGACAAAGACAACTTGCCTTGCTTGATCCATATGATTGAGCCTTGATGGCTCCATCTTGATACTCAAGGTTCTTCTTGGAGTCCTTGGGTCTTGAGCTTGCTCCTCCACTTGACTTGACTCCAAACCATCAATGAATTGAATAAGATGTTAATCCAAAGGTGCTCCTTCAAGTTTACAAATCTTCCACTTTTGAAAGATCACATTTCCACCATTGACAACTTCTTTGATGGAAAACAAGTAGATTCTACAATCTCTACTTGAAGAGCAAAACACTACCATTATTCCTATCATTGAAATAGGATAATCTTTGGTCCTTACATTGGAATGATCATGCACAAATCATGTGGACACAAAGATTTCCAAAGCAAATGATGTTTCATCTTTTATGACTCTATTCAAACTATTACAAAAATAGTTATCCAATGAAATTGCTTTATCAACAACAAATCTAGATTTCAAAGCATCCCATTTCATTGTCTTGTCATACAAAGTAATAAACACCATGAATCTTAAAGGTAAGAAACAAGTCACCTCATGTCTACTACTACTTTCCAAAAAGTATTCAAAGATAGTAGACTCTCCAATGCTCACCACCCTTGCAAGATGCACACTTGAATGGACAATTTGCATGCAATTTGATGACTCGGTCTTTGTCATTGAGGACTCCCTTGGAACTCTCATGCTTTGAGGCTGATCCTCAAGATCTTCCTCCTTTTGATTCTCCTCCTCAATGCAAGCAAGGTCACACTTTGCCAAGATTTCCTCTTGAGTGATCTCCTCCTTTTCCAAGCTCATTCTTTCAAAAGCAACACTAGCTTCCAACTTAAACAATCTTCCATGTTTAAATCCCTTTGCAATGCAAACATCATTCTTCAAGATAAAGCAAACACCATGCTTAAAGTGGACATCCAAACCGCTTTCTAAGAGTAGACCAACACTAAGCATATTCTTGGTGATTGATGGTACATAAAGGACATTTTCTAGATCCATGCATTTTGAGGATTCTAGATACAAAGAGTTGGTGCCAACACCATCCATCCTACACTCTTCATCATTTGCAGTAAAGACAAACTTTTTAGCATCATTGAAAGAGTGTAAGGTTGAGAAAAAGTCCTTTTCACAAGACATGTGGGAGCTAGCCCCACTGTCAATCCACCAATTGTCTCTTGAATTGCTATTGCTTGTTGGTGAGGATGTAGATGCCATCAAGAATACATCTACTTCATCCTCCTCCTCCTCCTTTGCAAGGTTTCCTTGTTTTTCCTCCTCCACTTGTGCTCTTACCCTCTTGTAACATTCAGATGCATAATGCCCCTTCTTTCCACAGAATAAGCATTTCTACTTTGACTTGTCCTTTGAGCTTGATGCATCATCCTCTTCTTTGGCCTCCTTTGGATGCTTATTCTTTCCATTGGTCTTCTTTTTGCCCTTGAATGAGAAATTGGCTTTCTCATCACCATCCTGCAATGACAAGGAACTCATCCTAGATTTTTCATGGAGCATCCTACACTCTTCAACCACTAATACACTGTGAAGTTTTTCTATAGTTGGCAAAGTGTCTTGGATGGCAAAACTTTGGACCAAATTTGCAAAGTCATCTCCTAGACCATTAAGGACAGTTTGTACAAGCTCTCCATCATGAATCTTCTCTCCAATGGAAGCCAACTCCATATTTAGAGACTTGATTATGAGTACATAATCTTGTACACTCTCCTCACTTCTCCTCATGCTTTGCAAAATTTGATTTATAAGCATAAGAACTCAAGTAGGGTTGCTAGACTCATAGATTGATTTGAAAGACTCCCAAGCCTCTTTAACACTAATACATGCTGATACTTCTCTCAAAAAATCATTGCTCACATTCATCTTCACACAATGAAGTGCAAGCCTAGATCTCGTCTTGTATCTAGCTAACTCCTGTGCACCTAGAGGTTCATCTTCATCTTAAATCAAGAACTCATGAAAGTCTTGGAGCACCAAGAGTGACTCCATCCTAACCTTCCAAATAGCATAATTTGTTGAATTCAACCTCTCACTAGCTTCTAGAAGGTATGCTCTAGCAGATCCCATCTTACTAGTGACTTCTACAAACACGAAATAGATTTGACTGACTTGAAACTCACAAAGGTCTCACACTTGCAGTGTTTCACTCAAATTTGATTTCTACTCCAACAAATGAACTTATAATCACAGTTCTATCATTCTCTCACAAAGTTGGAATGAAGATAAGATGAAGTGAAAGCTACTTTCAAACAAATCTTGCCAAGAAATGAATTTGATTGTCTTTAGAAACTCACTAAGGTCTCTCTCTTGTAGTTTTTCACTCAAATTAGATTTCTAATCCAACAAATGAACTTATAATCTCAGTTCTAGCACTCTCTCACAAAGTTGGAATGAAAATAAGATGATGTGAAATCTACTTACAATCAAATCTTGCCAATTTTGGCTATTTTTGGACAAAAAATGACTTAATCTCTTTCTTCCTCCTTGGTGTACTTTCAAGACCTGTTTTTAACCTTAGTAGGACTTGAACTCAGCCTAGATTAATTAGATTCCATGAAACAAATTCAAATCTAATCAATGGCAAATGATCTTGGTAGATTATCCTAGGATCTCCACCAAAAATTACACCAACAGCTCACAAATTGAATTTTTTTGGATCAAATGAATACCATGCATTAAATGTAGGTTCATAGGTGCCCACACATGTGGACAGTACGGATTTGGACCCCTACCAAGCTTGGGATCAAATCTCCTCACCAAAATCAAGATTCTAGCTTGCCCTCTCAATACTAGTTTTTAGCACCAAAACTTGCTAAAAATGGATTTGCATTAGATCAATGGTTTATGCTCTTGTACTTGGCTCTGATACCATGAGAAAGTACTATACTTTAGGACCATAAATGGATCTACAAAAGATCCACAAGAGTGATTGGATGCTCGCTTAACAATCTATCAAAAAACTAGACACAAAAAAGTTGATCTAGATTGGCAATTTGACAAACAACAAGCATTAACAATCAAAAGCATTGATCAACATTGAAATCCGAGCCCACATGTGTGTACTACAGGCTGTAGTATGGCCTTCAACCTGAGAAACAAGTAGAAATTGATTTGGTTTCATTTGGATCACAAAAACTCAATGTACATAGTGAACTAGCTTGAGATTGCCAATGACCTCCAAAAATATTCTATCTTCTCACTATGGGAGCTTGGAATACATAGCAAATTCGACTTCCTTCTTGAAGTTAGGTAGATTTACAGCATGTAATAAGGAAGTTAACTCACCCTTCTTGCCCTAGAATGAAACCCTAGCCTAGATCCTAGAGTTATGCTTGGTAGGTAGCTAGTTGGTCAAATTTTCACCTTAAACTTAGGTGTAGGTCCTATAAAGTAGGGATGACCACCAAATAGACATGACCAACTCTCTTGACTTGACCTAACCTACATTAGGATGGGTTTCCCATGTGGCATCATGGTCTCACATGTGTGGGACCCACTTGTGTACACAATTTACACTATTCTACATGGTTTTTGATCAAGCTAGATTTGCCAATTTTTGGCAATTCTTCACAGAATTCTAGTTTTTTAGAGTAATCCCATATGTGCAATTCTACTCAGGAACAACATAGTCCATAAACGTGGAATTGAGTCACATATCATAAGGTGCAATAGAAGAGAAAGAGTCCTTGGAGCTACACATATGTGAAGAGGCTCCACTATCAATATATCATTTGTCGTCCTTCTTGAAAGGAGTAGATGAGAAACTAGAGACCATAAGAGATCCCTCTCCATCACTTGCAATAGTGTCTTCCTTCTCATTGGTAATATTGGCTTGCTTGAGTTAATTCTTCTTTTTGAATCAATTGGTGGCATAATGACCTTTCTTGCCACAATAAAAGCACTTGATCTTCTTCTTCTTGAGCTTGGATGATGAAGCATTAGAGGAATCATCTTCCTCCTCATCTTTGTCTTTGGATTTGACTTTGTCCTTGCTTGAGGATTGTTGATGTTGGTTCTTGCTCCCCCCTTTGTGCTTATCCTTGGCAAAGAGAGCTTTGCCATCATTATGAGTGAGAGAAAGCTTGTCCATCCTCAAGAGCTTGTACTCTTGTCTTGATTCTTCTGAAATTAGCACACTTTGGAGAGCCTCCAAACTTGGTAGCTCCTCCTTAATGGCATAGGATTGGACAAGGTTATCAAATTCACTTCTCAAGCCATTGAGAATGACTTGAACTAGCTCATTTTGATTGATGGAATCACCAATGCAAGCAAGCTCTCTATGAATATCTTTTACTCTCAGAACATAACTAGATGCACTCTCATCACTCTTTTGGCTACTTTGAGAGATTTGATTTCTAAGAGTGAGGAGCCTAGAGGTGTTCTTAGCCTCATAGATGGACTTGAGACAATTCCAAGCTTCCTTGGATGTAGAACAATCACCAATCTCCCTCAATATCTCATTAGAGACATTCATCTTAATGTAGTGGAGAGCCATCCTAGCTCTCTTTTTGTATTTTTGAACCTCTTGAAGGACTTGTGGTTCTTCTTCAAGGCCAAGAACTATGTCCATCACATCTTGAAGGATCAAGATGGACTCCATCCTCATTTTCCAAATTGAATAATTTGAAGTGGTCAATCTTTCACTTGATTCCAACAAGGATGAACCCATTGAAGACATTTGAAGTGAAGAAAACTCAAATGATGAACAATAAATGTTGCATACACTCTCAATAGGATCCAATAATTGAGTACTATCTCCTCCTATGAAAGATCTTGCAACTATTTGTGAATTGATTCTCACTAGCTACTCAAATCTCTCTAAAACAAGATCTATTTCACATCAAATGATGGAGTATAGGCAAAGTTAGGATCAATCACTCTTAGCACATGTGAAGTACTCTAAGAAACCAAATTTGACTCAAATAAAATGATATTGCATGAAACAAAATGGCTAAGATCTCAAACCAGTGCCTAGATCACATATAGATGAGATTGGCAAGCATACAACTGTGATTGTGGATCAACCAAGCAATCTCTTGACCAAACCAAATGTGTCCACCCAGGTCTAGGTGCCCTACCTAACCCTCTTCAAAAGCTTATAACTTTTGATTGGCACAACCAAATGGAATGAAACTGTTGCATCAGAAACTAGACAATAATAGCTTCAAAACAAGCTATCAAGCAAGATAAATGGATCAAACATGAGAGAGAACTTCCAAACTGAAATTGGATGTTCCTCACACGTGCTTGAGCACCTGATTCCGTATAGTACCAGGTCAGACCCAATCAATGTCCTTTTGATCTCTTTTGATCCAAGATTGAATAAGATAGCTAGGAAAATGGGCCTTGACAACTTCTAGCTCAAGATTGATGAAATTTTTTTCACTTAGATGGATCAAAATGCATGGTAACCTTAACCTGGCTCTGATGCCATGTTGAATTTCACACATGTGGACTGTCCACTACATGTACTTGTGATCTCCTAAGGTGTGTAGATGCACCAAGATCAAGACTAGATTGAGATTCAAGATCAATCTTAGATCCTATGGCAAAAACACACTACTACATGCATTCAATCACTTCCAACTCTCACTCACACGTGTGGGAAGTATTCAAAAAATAGTCTAAGTAAAAATAAGCTGCTCTCCTTGGGTAGAGAGAGAGAAAAACATCATGAGCTCTCGAGGAGATAGAGAAAGCTAGAAATCCAATAACTCACAAAATCCATGAAATCACCAAATCAATTAGATTCAAAATGAGGAGTACAATGATACTAGTAGATCCACGAGCTACCACTATGCTTAACTATGATTGGACCATATTTTGTCACCTCTTGATCCTATTGGATCATTGATCCATGCACCTCTTAATTCTATTGGACTATATTCAAGCACACCTCAATTTTCTATTGGACCTCACAAGGTTCCACCTCTAAATCCTATTGGACCTCTTGGAATTCATCAAACAAAAGCTTTACACTTGTCTACACTCTAATTGGCACGTGTTTAGCCTCTTACTCTATTTTGGCTCAATAGTGGCATTACAAGTGGAAATGCATAATTTGCCATCTATGCCAAATTTATTCCTATCAACATCCTACACCTAGATGCTTGATGTAAAAAACATAAGACCCTTATATCTAACATAGATAATCTTTTTCAATTCTTCACAGAACTCATCCATCGGATGCGCATAGTTTTTCACATGAGTCTAATGGTGGTGCCAAGTACTATGTAATCTTCATTGATGACTATTCTAGATTTTGTTGGATGTACCTCTTGTCTAGCAAATCAATGGTGTTTGATTCTTTTGTAAAGTTCAAGACTTTGGTAGAAAACCAACTTAGTACAAAGATTAAGGTATTAAGGAGTGATAATGGAGGTGAATATATCTCTAATAAGTTGATTGATTTTTGTAGTTCTAATGGCATAAAGAGGGAGTTGTCATGTCCATACACCCCTCAACAAAATGGAGTGAGTGAGAGAAGAAATCGATCTCTATGTGAGTGTGCTAAGGCCTTAAGGCTAGGTGCTTCTCTATTCAAACCATTTTGGGGTGAAGCAATAACTTGTGCTAACTATTTGTGCAATAGATTGCCAAACCAAGCCATTAGAGGAATCACACCATTTGAAGCTCTATTTGGAGAGAAGCCCAATCTCAAGGATCTCAAAGTTTTCGGATCCACTTGCTATGTATACAATCCTTGGATAAGAGAAGGAAGGATGATGCAACATCCATCAAAGGCATCTTTGTGGGATATGGTGAGAATAGCAAAGGTTATAGAGTCTTCAATCCCATCAGTAGCAAGGTGATAGTGAGTAGGGATGTTATTTTTTATGAAGGACATGCTTGTGATTTGGATGATAATGCTACTAATCATCTTGATGCCAAGGATCATGCTAGGATGAACGAGGAGCTTCCAAGTGAAGAAGAACTTGAGGATCCACCTCAAGATGCAAGATCCGAGCCATTGAGGCTCACCTATGATGGTCAAGGAGATCAAAGGGAAGGCTCATCATCTTTCACATCTTACACCTTTCTTACTTCAATGTTAGATGTGCCAACATGCTATGAATATGCTTGTAAGTCTAAAAGTTGGATGGATGCTATGCAAGTAGAGTATGATGCTCTTATTGAGAATCATAGTTGGGATCTTGTGGATCTTCCTCAAAGGAAGGAATCTCTTGATTGCAAGTGGGTATTTAGATTGAAGTATAATCAAGATGGATCAATAAGCAAGCATAAAGCTAGGCTTGTTGCCAAAGGTTTTTTACAAACCAAAGGCATTGATTATGATGAGACTTTTGCTCCTGTGGCTAAGCTTGTTACTATCAGGTTGATCATTAGTCTTGCTACAACCTTCAATTGGGAGCTATTTCAATTTGACTTCACAAATGCATTCCTCAATGGTTATTTGGAGGAAGAGATCTACATGAGGCAATCTGAGGGCTTCATCAAGGAAAAGCATGAAGGAAAGGTGTGTTTTTTGAAGAAGAGCCTTTATGGGCTCAAGCAAGCACCTAGAGCATGGTACTCTAGGTTAAACTCTTTTCTCATTTCCATCAATTTTGTAATGAGTGCCTATGATCCATCATTGTATATAAGTTTTCATGATGGCATGATCATTATTCTTGTTTTGTATGTAGATGACATTATCTTGAGTGGTAATGATCTAGATGGAATTAGAGATGTAAAAAATGCTTTAGCAAAAGAGTTTAAGATGGTAGATCTCGGCCTATTAAGCTTCATTCTTGGAATAGAGGTTATTGGAGGATGTGATTTTAGCTTCATTTGTCAATCTAAATATGCTACATCCATCCTAGATAGATTTGGAATGAAGAATTGTAAAGACTTTGAGACACCAATGGAGCAACATGTAAAAGCATCTATTGGTTGTGATGAAGCATCCTTTGAGGACATCACATTATATAGAAGGCTTATTGGCTCCTTGTTCTATTTAACTATAACTAGACCTGATCTTAGTTATAGTGCTGGAAAGTTAAGCCAATTCATGTAAAGTCCTCTAGTTTCACATTGGAAGATGGCCAAAAGAGTTCTTAGATATATTTCATCCACTAAGAATTTTGGTATTTTGTATAGAGGAACTAATATTGGCTTAAGAGCCTATAGTGACTCGGATTTTGCAGGTGACAAAGTTGATAGAAGATCAACAAGTGCCTTTGCCACCTTTCTATGTGATGGAGTAGTATCATGGCTTTCCAAAAAGCAAGATACCATCTCCCTATCTTCCATAGAATCCGAATACAAGGCCTTGACATCAACATGCAACGAGGTCTTGTGGCTCAAAAGGCTATTGGTGGAGCTTCATGTCATGGAGGAGGAGATCCCTATCATCTATCATGACAGCCAATCAGCCCAATCACTTGCAACTATTCCTACATTCCATGCAAGGAGCAAACACATCAAAATTGCTCATCATTTTGTGAGGAAAAAAGTGCAAGCTAAAGAGATCAAGCTCCAACACGTGCCATCATCAAGTTGCTTGGCTGATTTGTTTACTAAATCTTTACCTAAAGATTCGTTTTCAAGCTTAGATCTTCAATTGGAGTTATTGATAAAAGCATTGTGGTCTCCAAGGCTAGATTTGAGGAGGAGTGTGAAAAATTGCCTACATTGGCAAATCTAGCCATGTAGAATATTGTACATTTTGTCAATATTGTTTGTTGGTTAGTTGAATGTTGAGTGGATTAGAGTTATTGGAAGTAGTGTTGAAGTGGAGTAGAGTTAGGGAAAAGAGTAGAATGCATCTAAAACTAGCCACTTGACATAGTTAGTACCTATCTAGTGCTCTAACCTTATTTGGTAGTCGAAAGGGCTGCTCACCAACCGAACAACACACCCTACATTTACATGTGTACTTGCTCAAATTGACTCTAATGCCAAAAATGGCCTAATCAACTACTAACACATGGATTGATGTCTACTAAATTTCAAGTACCCCTAACTCAACATAGGTCTAACATGATTATGACTACTTTCCACACGTGTGAGATTTCCATTTCTACAAGGATATGCAAAATACTCATGCTATATTTTGCCAATTTCCCACATTTCTCTCAAAAAATGACAAAATAGTTGTTTTTGATAGTTTCTTGTTGTTGAATATGAATTTTTATTCTTGCAATACATCCTAATCCTCTCCTCCTATCACCTACTAACACTTCCTAGTAATGATTCCCCCAGAAGATCAATGTGAAGAAAAATAAAACATATCTTTCTATGTTGACTTTGTGGGCTATGCTCACTTTATTCCATTGTACATATTTAAGGTATGTGAATTGAACACATGACAGCATAGAATGTTTTTTATCACAACATATGGTAAAACATATCTTTCTATGTTGACTTTGGGGACTATGCTCACTTTATTCCATGTGAAAGTTTTCAGATCCTTAAGATCCAATCAACTTGAAAGATCTTTGGTTAAAAAGAGAAATACACTATCAATCTCACCAATGTTGAAAAATCAGCATCTACACACAAAATGAGATGCAAACACTAATAGAACTTGATCAAACTTGAATGAAATGATAAAGTACTATTGCTGTCCGTACAAAACCAGCAAGCTACTGTATTTCACACGTGTGTATTTTATTGCTAGTGTTTTGCTCACACCCAAGCACTAATACTACAGGGAGATCCAAGGAACTTTGCTTTACTTTTGCATACAGATGGATTTCAACATCCCGAACCACTCAAAAAATTTGTTATGTTGTGGAGGTTAGGTTACTCAATGTTGGAAAATCATCAATACCAGCAGACATTCTACAAGTATTGTTCATACCTCTTAGTTGCAAAAAGCTTATTCTCACCATTGAACGCTTGTTCACATCATTCTCACAACCGTTGGTGGAAGAGCTAGAACATCTGTTTCTTGAGGGAATTAGCATGTACTGTAATTATTTTCTCTCGGAAATTTTTACTCCAGATCAAACCATGTCAAAGAATTATCATCTTCGTGCTACGCTAATGATGGTGACTGGGGACCATCCGGCAAAATGTAAAATCGGACTCTTCAAAAATGGTGGTCCATTTTCTGTCGGAGGGACAATGCCAAAGCTACTTTGGATCAAACTTACAATGGTCCGATTGGTCACTATGTTTATGTTGGGAATCGATACCAGGCAAGATCCTCCTCCTCTGAAACGATCAACTAGTGAGATGATTGATGCATTGTTGATGCATAATAAGACTTGCAATCGGCATGAAAAAGCAGAAATACCAAAAAATGTTGGGTTGTCCGAAGCATCCATTCTTTGGAAATTAAATGCCTTGTACAACTTTGATCTCTCGATAGATTTGGTGTATGGTGCTATGCACATCTTGTTGTTGAATATATTTCGCAAGTACATACTCAACCTAATGAATGAGTGCACAAATGAAGGGAAAAAAAAATCGATACCATCGTTAGAAATGTGTATGAAGTGGCACCATCTTCTGTACGTTACAATCGTTGGCCAAACGTGTCTACCAAGTATTACAAGAGCTTCAAAGCAGAAGAAATTCAAAAGTTTGTCCAATGGTGTCTACCAAATATTTCGTGCAACATAGTTGGCATACCAAAATCTTTGTTGGAACTCGGTCTTCTGTTGATTGACATTGCATACAGTTTCTACAACTACAGCAAAGACAAAGGATAGTATCAAGATAGTCTTGTTGTGGCTCGATCACTATTTGTTTCTTGGAGGGTCCGTAACAAGGAGTATTATGGTCCCAATTCTGCATCGTTAGAGCATGTTTCAAGTACTAGCGACGTGACATGTTTTTGATTGATTTTTGTTATATTATAGTTGCATTGACAACAAATGTCTTGCTTGTGAATGTTTGTAGGAAATGGCGAGATTTGGATGACATATATCGACATGGATCCCATTATGTGTATGGGTGCTATGACTTTGAGCGCAAGGTTTCTACATATGTCAATTGTGAAAGTACTGTACTTTAGGACCATAAATGGATCTACAAAAGATCCACAAGAGTGATTGGATGCTTGCTTAACAATCTATCAAAAAACTAGACACAAAAAAGTTGATCTAGATTGGCAATTTGACAAACAACAAGCATTAACAATCAAAAGCATTGATAAACATTGAAATCCAAGCCCACACGTGTGTACTACAGGCTGTAGTACGGCCTTCAATCTAAGAAACAAGTAGAAATTGATTTGGTTTCATTTGGATCACAAAAACTCAATGTACATAGTGAACTAGCTTGAGATTGCCAATGAGCTCCAAAAATTTTCTATCTTCTCACTATGGAGAGAGGGAATACATAGCAAATTCGACTTCCTTCTTAAAGTTAGGTGGATTTCCAGCATGTAATAAGGAAGTTAACTCACTCTCCTTGACCTAAAATGAAACCCTAGTCTATTTCCTAGAGCTATGCTTGGTAGGTAGCTAGTTGGTCAAATTTTCACCTTAAACTTAGGTGTAGGTCCTATAAAGTAGGGATGACCACCAAACAGACATGACCAACTCTCTTGACTTGACCTAACCTACATTAGGATGGGTTTCCCATGTGGCGCCATGGCCTCACATGTGTGGGACCCACTTGTGTACACAATTTACACTATTCTACATGGTTTTTGATCTATGTCTTCATGTGTGTGGCCAACATTTTTGAAAGATGTTATGTGCCACTAACATACAACAAAGACCAAAAATAAATTTGTTTTTGTTCTCTCTCCAAGAACTGTCAACTTGGATACATAAGATCGGAGGTAAGTTACCACGTGATGCTTGTACCTTTCTTATTGCTCAAATTATTGATGTGGCAACTTGATTGCTATCATGAGCATGCAAGGTATCAATCCAAACATCATAGACCAACTTGAATCCATGAACCCACCTCACAAACATGTGTTTTCAAAAACCGATTGTCCTCTGATCTGGGAGGAGTCTTATTGAAACGGGGTGATGTTGTTGTATTTTGATCCATTCCATCAATGATACGACACAAGGACTGCTCAAAATGGGATCTTGACTCTTCTTTCCAGTATGCATACAATTTTTTGGCAATCGAAAATATGACGTAGATGACGACCTCTGAATGCAATGTAGTGATCACGCATCCTAACGTCAGAAGTTGTCTCTATTGCATTTTTAAGATCATCACATGTTTTGCATTTGGACATTCTTTATCTTGTTGGAGTCGACATGTCCAAACTCTTCTTTTCACATCTTGTAGAGCGTGGATCTTGAAACTTCAGGAATACACGTGTCTTTAAGTTGTGTGTTTATAGTTTTGAAGACCTCACATTTATACATGCTGAGTGGGAGATGATGTTCGCAAATAACAACATCATTTTTTTATTTATGTTGTAGATGTGGTTGAGGCTGTTGGGAGAAAGAGGGACGAGAGGGTATTGTGTAGGAGAAACAAAAAATTAGCTCAAAAGGAAAGACGAACACAAACGAGAAACAGAACACGAACGAGAAACAGAACACAAATGGGAAACGAACTCGAACGGAAATGAAACACGAACGAGGAACAAAACACAAATGGAAAGTGTTCATGTGCAGCTATATGACATTCTCCGTAAGCATGACTATGCCTATCAGAATGAACAGGACGGTAGTGATGGAAATCACTGTCATTCTTGATTACGTAGCCAAACTTTAATAAAGCATCAGAAGAGTAATTTGTCGTGAATAGCTAGACAAATTATTAGTCACGAATGTTTCGCGAAGAGCATGAATGAGTTTCAACTGATAATCAATCACGAATTATTTGCGAAAGACAAGACTAAATATTAGTCGTGCTAAAACAGATTACCAAATTGATCAACTAGAAAAGTCAGACAGAATAAATAATGATAAGCATAACAATGTTGACACAAATCTGAACGCAGAACAAAGGGCTGTTATCAAATTAAGTATATCAAATATACATGTCAATAATGCGGTAGAGCACAAGACAACAGTGGGCGAAACCGCATGCTCTACGAAGCTAATTCAATCTATAAAGGAATAAAAACCTTATCACTGACAAATAAAGAATCAATGCACATAGCATCTACTTTTGTCTATCTCTGATAAGCTTCTAATGCTGAATTCACACACTTGATCTTCAATCAATCTCATCTTCAATCGTCAACCTGAACACTCAAATGGTATCCAATATATATACACAATATTACAAGTATGCAGATGAAGAAAGTACAAAGTGGATGTGCTGTCTGTAGGAGATCGTGAGTGGCTGCAATCATTGTCCAGTCAGTTAGCGCAGCTGCATGGAATAAGCATGAAAAGGGCGCGACGTCAGTCAGTGTTGAAGTGAACATTGGTGAAGATGCGAAAAAATGTGTCACTCTTATGAAATTGACTTAGGATTAGATTTACAGGGTGCCTTTGCTTTAGGGCACCTTCCGCATCCAAGACAGTGTCGCCGTTTTTGGCTGTCACCAAAACACGTGTAAAAACACAATGTCGTGATTCTTTTGTCTTTTCTTTGCCTGTGAGAATTTACATATAAATATGCAGACTGCGTGACAACATGAGTAAAAATGAAGCATAAATGGAGGCAAATTAAAATGGGATTTAGGAGAGTAGAGAAAATAAATCCAACACCCCCCCTTAGTCTGGATCCCTAAATGCTTTGATCTTCATACTAAGCAATGCGCAGAATCTGTTGTGTGCTTTAACACTGAGTGCTTTTGTGAATATGTCTGCAACCATGTCCTGCATTCTACAGTATGTCAAGCTTACTTACTTGTTGAGAACCTTGCCTCTTGTTCTCCTTCTTTCTCAGTTTTTAAACAGTCATCATTCGTCAGTACCGTCCCTACGAGCATTGGAGTATTCGCTCCTTTGCATTCAGCATCCCAAAGTCCTCTAGGATCTTTTGGGTGTATATGGACTAGTGAAGGTATACTTACCTCCCTCATAGTCCCTTTTAGTTTGTAAGCCTAGGTAACACCCGGCTTTTCTTTGATCCACAATCTCGAAATGTTTCGAGATGTCTGCCTTTACTTCAACAATTAGCTACTCACTCTTGCAAAATATCATAGTGTCGTCCACATATACAGCCACAATGATGATCTGCCCATCTGTAACTCTGACATATACACTGGAATCAGCCAACAGAGGCTTGAATCCTAATGATTTCAGGGCTTGATCTTTCTTCTTGTACCATTGTCGGGCTGATTGTTTTAGACCGTAGATGCTTCTATGCATTCTGCATGCATAGTCAAGAAGTGAATTTGGGACATATCCTAGGGGTTGATCCATGTAGACCTCTTCGTCTAGTTCGCCATGCAAGAAGGCTGTCTTCTTGTCCACAATGTGGATCCTGAGGTCATATGCAAATAACAGATGTAGGGACGAATGTTTGACGAAAGGAGAAAAGCTTTCAGAGTAGTCAATACCATATCTCTAAGAGAAACCTTTCACTACCAGTCTTGTCTTGTATTTTGTGATGTTTCCATCTGGTCCGTATTTGAGCTTCAAGACCCATTTGCATTTGACAGTCTTGCGCTTATGTGGTAGTGGCTCCAGCGTCCATACCTGGTTCTTCCTCATAAACTCCATCTCTTTGTTCATGGCTTAGATCCATCTGTCCTTTTCTAGACTTTCAATCACCTCCTTGAAAGTCTTTGGTTCACCACTGAACCCGCAGAACTCTTCTGATGTGAAAGCTGAGCTACCTGGCACATATCTTGCTAGCGCTCTTCATGGTCTTGTCAACCTTCTGGGAGATCCTCTTGGAATAGCTATGCCTTTGTCTTTGTCTGCTCTACTCGGTCCGGAACCATCTTGGTTTACAGGAACTCGGCGGTAGGTTGCCTCTCACTGTTTTCACAGTGTTCGTGTTTGGCATGTAGACTCTGTAGTATGACGAGTTGTTGTCATAACCTACCAAAAATCCCTGCTCGGCTTTCTCATCTCATATTTTTCTCAAAGTAGAAAATCTATACAGAGTATGCTACTCCTCAGCCCATTTTCAACTAGGTTGGGAACACAGTTTGTAGGTTCTGAATTGATGTGTTATTGGTATTGTTGTATGAATCAATACTGGCCTGGAAGCCTATGGAAGAACATTTGAGTTGCTACACCAAATAATAAATCTGAAGGGAATAAACCCGGTGGGATCAGCTACAAGTTGTCCCTCCAGATTGAAAATGTTGTCTTTTGAAAGAGTCACTTCTAGGTTCGTAGTGTTATTGTCCTGAACCTTGACCGCCAGTACTTGGTGTGTCAGTTGGAGTTGGAACTGTAGGTAGTTTCTGGATTATGAGCAATTTATATCTGATCTTGTCATCTCCTTCGCCTTGGAGATTGGGGCCACTGGTGACAGCATGTTCTGAAAATCATAGAGTTGCCCCCTCCTGCTAATTTCCTCGATATGATTGCTTGTGCAGCTTGCTCCACATAACTTCTCGTTTGTCCCATAGTTGCATATAATAAGTATTTAATAGTAAAATACCGTATAATTGACATATTATATATACATATGTATAATACAACATATTGTACGGCTTTGATTACTATATTTTAATTTTCAATAGTTTTATTTAAGAACAAAAAAGAGATTATTTTATAATAGTGTTCATCCCCTTCAAACATAAACATAAGAACAAAATTTTGAAGAAAATTGTGGATCTCACATGAAGTATTTGATAAAAACTTGTCAATAGTCAAAGGTAAAGGTAAGGCTATCTATTATTTCGAACTAGCCCTACGTATTTCTCAAACAAAAATGTATAATACACGTATTTTATGGCACCGTATTATATGCTTGTAGTATACTATGCAACTATGGTTTGTCCTTGCGAAAAATCTTGAACCAATCCAATATTTGGATGGAGAGATCTAATACAAAGTGATGATCAAATGGAAGACACCAAGATAATGCAAAGCATAAAAATAATCAATGGATTAGCCATCCTAAGATACAACTTTGAAAACTAAGCCACCTTCTTGGCCTGGGTGAGTGTGAGTTGTAATATTCAAAGCTGATAGCCTTTGAGTGAGTAAATAAGAGAGAGAGAGAGAGAGAGAGAGAGAGAGAGAGAGAGAGAGAGAGAGAGAGAGAGAGAATGTGCGTGAGAAAAAAGAGAGATCATAAAGGATGACGATACTCTAATATGTGATGAGGTCCGAGGTATCGAAGCTTATATAGTAGATCTGCACCCGATAACTCACATTCCTAGTCCAATGATAGCGTACAATTCACATCTTAGAAGAGTAGATCCTAGGCTTCAACTTCTTCTTCCTTCGAACCTAGGAGGTAGGACCTGACAAAATCGAACTTGGCACCTACAGGCTACCAACATCTAAGTTAACACTACTTGTTTCAAATAAGTATGAGCATTGAGAATGAGAGGTGGAGCTTAAACTGCACCCTGAGAGTGTGATGCAGCACCCATCCCCCAGTGGGTGGGATGGCCTTTCCGCCTATCCCACTGGGGGATGGGCTGTGCACGCTCCCCCCGAGAACGAAAACCTCAAAATTAAAATGAGTGGTAGAAAGAAACCTTTAAGATCATTCAGAATGCTTTGACTCTCAATTGAGTCTCTAGGTCCTAAAACGAAAGAAAGATCAAGGACGAGGAAAGTTTATACTATAACCATGAGATGATGGGACGTTCTTCTCTCGGGCTCCAAGATTTCAAAAATGCGTGGCATTTGAGAGGGCCAGCCAAAGGGCCTTGCCACTAGTCTGAAACTTCTCTAAGTCTGGTGAATAGAATATTAGGTTGGACAATGTGTAAGTGACGTATTATGAATAGGCCACAATGCTCGACGATGAGGCCCTGTTCAAAAACATAAAAATTCATATTAAAATCCATATGATTCCAAAAATGAAACCCATTCTTTCTTTGAAGCACACCACCCATTCACACAAATTTACTTCACACAAAGTTCCACAAATACCTACATCTTGGATAAGATAACATCCTAGCCTAACCACATGGAAGATCTCTTCATTCTCCATGTTAGAATGAATGCCAAGGTCATGGAGATCCACCTCTATATACATAGTACATTTGGAGTCACCTCCACCAATATGGTCATGTCATAATCTTTAGCACATGTGGGTTGCAAGAAACATCACGGAGTCAACAACTTTGGGTTACCATGTGCTAATAGAACATTGACATGTGGCACCCAAACAACATATAGCTCTAGAACAACGTCATATCCCATATAATAAGTCTACCATCATCTCATTTAAGATCTTGTGTGCCCTTATGAATACACCGACATTATCTCCCCATTTAAGAGCCTCCTCTTAAAGGCAACAGACTAAGAAAGTCAGTAGTAAATAATCTTCCCTCTCCCAAGTGTCCTCATCATTTGATTTTCCTTTCTAGTGGAACATAATTCTAAAGCCATTAGGGTTTTGAACCAGCGTCGACGAACATCACTCAGGGGACATTCAAATAAGAGTGTTTTTATACTAGTTTATTGACTATTCTATGAACTCTCTTCCTTGCTCGTTGATAAGTCCCTCATACCATCAACATGTCTCTAATATGTCTCAATCGCTCGACACCACCAGCTTCCACAACACAATAGCAAGTCTCAATAAACACTCTGCAACATGTTTTTTCTTACCTCTACACCTTTCATCCTTTCAATCAATGACCTAGGAACAACCTTTAGCCTAAACTCCTTCCTTAACAATATAACGACAATAACAACCATGACCAACAATATGGCTTTTAAGCTAGCAACCAACCATCAGACCAACAAAGAAAAAAGATGAGAGCAAGAGCAAATCCATTCATATTATTATTTGCATACTCAGATATATTATTCTAGTTTCACCATCTATATCTTTAACAATCTTGATGAGAGGGCTTGGAATGTATTGGTATGATTGCCTTGCAAAAGACATTACTGTGTTCAAGTTGGTCAAATGGAGTTTATCATTAAAGTCAATGTCTTAAGTCATTGAGGTATATGGACACAAAAAGCTTTCCCACATTGCTAGGAACCTTTTTGCAAGATCTCAGTCCTTTAGATGACCCTCAAAATGCAAGTTGTAAATAACAAAATTTCATGTCTCCTTTTTTTTTTGCATGCATGTCCATGGTTTAAAGGTACTCTTATATGCAATTAATAAATATCAAAAAATTCGCCTCTCTTTTTCTTTCTTGCAAGCACCATCATCACTAACAACATTTATCAAATAAAGGTTATCTATTTGCATTCAAAAAATTAACTCACATATGTTTTCTTATTGTTGCTATTTCTCTACTCATGCACACACTTTGATTAAGAGTCTAATATCTAAGGTTTGAAAAGAAAATGCTAACCATAATGTGTGTCCCCAAATCTTACATAAATCAATGGTCTAGATTGAGTTTGGAGACCACCATCATCTAGGGCAGAATAATACAACCTCATTCTTTTCTACAACTTTGATGGATGTAATTTTTTTCCCTCTCTCCTTGGATGTAATTTTTCAGCCTTCAAAGTAGGAAGTGCTCATAGATGGAATCTTAAAATTACCTAACCCTCATGGATGAGATATAGAAAATACTTAATCCCCTATGAGGGAATCATTGATACAATCCTGAAAATGATGTCTATAATTGTCCAAAGTAAGTATATAATGGCTCTTACTCTCTTCTCGCAAGTACCATAGTTTAATAAGAGTGCTTGTTATTGTATCCTTATAGTGGGCCTGGGGACAACCATTATCTATGTAGTCTATTATGATAGTTTAATAGGAGTGCTTGTTATTGTATCCTTAGAGTGGGCCTCGGGACAACCATTATCTATGTAGTCTATTATGACACACTTTCAGTACAACTAGGATAAAATAATCAATTATGTTGCATCCAATGTTGTACATAGTGTTGTACACAGTACAATGATCTCATTCTTATTGAATAAATTTAAACAATGCCTTTTTGTATATGATAACGTGGTCCTTGTTTCACTATATACAAAATTCCATCAGTTGGTAAGTGGGGCATATATCCAAAGGACGTCTAGCTAATGGATTCGAAAGCACGACAGTGAGATATTGTTTGTATTCCCAATAATCGTTGTTTCTGAGAAATATTTGTCTTCGTTATTTTACAAGTCGTCACTACAAGTCTTCATGAAAGCAAAAGTTTGTACAGAGTAATGTATTGCTCCGACGATGATTAAAGTCACCAAAAAATTTGCTGCCAAATGTCTCAGCAATTGCACCTAGCTTAGAAACAAGACTTTGCGCTTCTGAACTGATGTATAAATCATTCCGAAGGTTGTATCATGTATGAGCACTAAATTTTGGGTAAGAACGTTCCTGTTGCTGTAGTAAACACGGAACGAATTCGGTGGAATCTGCTGAGAACTGCCTCTCTAGGCTAAGGAATCTCCTATTTTGAAATTCATCGCCTCAAAGGTAATTTCACTCTTACTGCCCTGAACCTTCGCCACCGGGACTCAGTTCTGAAGTTGGAGCTGGAAATGCAGAATAAGTAATCATTTGAAACAATTGTGAAGTAAAAATTCTACAGAGTATGGTGCCGCTCAGACAATGATCCCTTTCAAAGTTTGAAGTCACCATAGATTTTGTGGCTTTTGAGTTGATTTACGTATAACTCGTAAGGCTGTATGTATGAATAAGTTCTGTGAGCCTACCGTGGAACATTCCAGTTGCAGAAGCAAACAATACATTTGAAGCAAATGAATCCGTTGAAATTGGCTGAGATTTGTATCTCCAGATTGAGAATTTCCTATTTTGAAAGCCGTCACCTCAATAACTCTGCTGTTAGTCTCCTGAACTATGACCGACGGGACTCGGTGATGAAGGTGGAGTTGGAACTGCAGGTAATTTCCGGTTTATGGGCACTTTATATCTTCCAAATTTAGTACCACCTTCGCCTTGGAGAATATGAGGACTAGTGACAGGATGTTCTGACGCAGCCTCTTCTGCTATTTTCCTGTGTATGACTGATTGTGCTTGCTCCACGTAGCTTTTCGTACTATCTACTACATGAATTTGTATCTCACCATAATTGTGGTCCATTCTGATATTTGGAGGGAGAGATCTAGTGCATAGCGATAGCTGAATGGAAGCCACCAAGGTAGCACAAAACACAAAAATAATCGATGCCTGAGCCATCGTAGTACACAACCTTGAAACCTATATAGCCTTCCTCAATGAATGAGAGAGAGAGAGAGAGAGAGAGAGAGAGAGAGAATATGAAGGGGGGGGGGGGGGGTGGAGGAGGAACCCAATTCAGTACAATTGCAACTAATAGCTCATACTTCTGATCCGGTGATGGCGTGCACTTTATCTTAGAAACGTAGATCTTATTACTTATGCTCCAGTTTCCTCCTTAGCAATGCTAACTTCTAACTTGTTCCAAGTATTATTGGATCACGTTGCAAAAGAGGACTTAAAGCTCCAATGGTGGTTGGTAGAAAAAAACTCCTTTTATATACTTGAGCTATCTCAATTCTCTGAAATCTGGATCCCAAATCTAAATAACACTCCACCTGTGAAGTCCACATGAAGGTAGGTGACCCCAACCTGGCTTAACGGCACGTGTGGGTTTGGCCTGTTGCTCACGACACGTATGGGTTTGGCTTGTTGCTCTGTGAGCCACAAATTGAGGTAAAGTGAGGTTAATTGAGGGAGAGCCACAAAATGAGGTTAACGTTGAGGGATGGAGGAGAGAGACATAAAAGATACAAAACCTAGGTGGAAAGAGAAACAAAACAAGTGGATGGAAGTCATGACTATGAAGGGGCAAAAACCTTGCGTGTCTTGAGCATTATAAGATATTAAGATTCTAAGGGTGTTTTCACACACAAGGGGGCAAGTTCATTCTAAAATATGAACTTGTCTTTCACAACTAGCATGCCAATAGGAGGGAATCTCAATTGGCCTTAATTCAAATTTGGATAGTGTGGAAAGGAATTCATTCACTTTAAGAGCTAGGTCCCCAATTACTTTGGGGGTATGGGTGATTTCACACACAAGAGGGATCAATAGTGACATTGAGTCACACTTAACCCCCTTCATAGCTCCCATCTTTTCATCTTCATCTAGATTTCACTAACAAAAATGCATAGTGAATCTAAATTCTCCCTCCTCTATCCCATAGTACCAAGCTACATATTGTTTTCTTGCCTAAAAGTTTCAAATATGAATGGCTCCTAAACATAGGACCCGACTATCATGGAGATGCCAAGGAAGTAGTGTCTAACAAGTTCACCTACCCGAAGTCATCGTTTTCTATGCCAAGTCATTTGTCGCATGGGAGCCCTTATTTTCTTAGGTGAAATTGGATAATGGCCTTCTTATTTTTTTCTAGGCAATGAATGTTAAGCTTTTTGACAAATAGACATGACCTAGGCTTGCATGTTGAGCACATGGGGAGCCTCTCTTGCCATGTGCACTACCACATGTCAGCATTATTTTTACCACCTAAAGAGAAGTAGTACCTTGTGTGAAATGGAGGGAGACCACTTGAAGTGGCCTCAACCAATGGAAGGACAACAATAGGGTCCTCTCCAACTTACTTCCCTCCTATGTGAAAATACCCTAAGTAACAAAGGTGTCCTCAACACAAACATGGAAAAATATAGAAGATCGATTCACAACAGAAGGACATTGTAGATCTTCAGGAGTTCAAGCATCTCACTACAATGAATCCAAAATTTTCTTGTCCAAAGAGTAAATGTTGTAAGTATCAAATATGCCACATTAGACAAGATTTGGAACAATTTAGATCTAAGAGAAAAACAAATTGGAACAATCTACTTCGAAGAGCAAGCAAAATTGAGAAAACATCTTTTCAAAAAAAGGGAATGAAAACAACGTCACCTTAAACAAATGGGAATGGAGACAATGGATTTCCCTATAAATTCTAAGGTGGAGATGTCTTGTAAACTATCATGCAAAACATCCTCTTTTGATTCCATATTGTCTCATCTTGCCCTTCCTCCTAGGATAAATCGCGAAAGCTAAGTGGTGGTTGATGTCCAATCATAAGCTACCATGTGTCAATAATTGCTTTCATTCCAAGTGCCTCCATAGTCTTACATCATGCCATGGAATCTTGTATCATGGAATGATGTCTTTTGAGAAGGCCATACACCATACACGAAGCTAAGGGTGCTTTGCACCGTGGACATATTGAAATTTGACTTTGAAGTCTTTTAAGTTAGACAATTTGATTTTATCCTTTCTCAAATATTGAGAAAATTATGCCTTTCAAGGTTTAGATCACCTTTACATACCCTACACATGTCATTGCCATGGTCAACCTCCCAATGAAGTGGGTTGACACTTGGCACATGGCTCTGAAGTGGAGGCCATTAACTTATACTTGACATCAAAGGGCCATAAATATCCCTAGGCTAGTGATTTATGTCCACATGACCGCGCTAGCAACATTATTTGTTGGCAATATGTTATCAATTTCAAAATCCATGTGTGGAATCGAAGAAAATGCTTTTAACCAAAGCAATGATTAAAAGATTGAAATATCACAACAACCTTCTTGGCTAAATTTTCAAACGTGACTCAAAATTTAAAAGAGTGCTTCAACCTTTACATTTACTTCCCATAAGGTTGATAAAGTGTAAAATTGCTTCAGCTTTTCGAAAGTGGCTCAAAAGTTTAAAAAATAGCTCCAAGATTCATGCTTCATCTTTACCTCTGATAAATATGTTGTTTACACAAAATACATTGTGCTCTTCAAGGTTATTAATCTATTACATGTATTTGTGCCTTATTTAAGATAAACTTCTAAGGGTGGTAAGCTCAAGGTGCAAGTGCTAAGGCTAGTTTGCCTCAAAGCTCATTGATGTACTGTATTATTACACAAATTCAAAAATTGAACTTGAAAAGTTTGTCTTATATTACCTCCCAAATCTTGCAATTTTACTCATGAGTTCCAAAATAATGAAATGAAGACATGTTTCTTCCAACATCTCACCATCTCCATATTTATCAATTGTGTTGGAATGTACTATGACAATCTTCTACGTACATTTTGCAAATTGCATGTGGTTTTTCGAACACCATATTGCATAGTCCTTCTCAAGACTCACAAAGAAAATGAGCCTAAGGTGAATCTTCTTTCAATTTTACTATTTACATGACTAGTAATTATTTTTGTGCTAAATTTAAGTAGTATTCTTTTGGTGGTAGACTTTACTAGTGGCCTAGCACTATTTTTAAGTTATAGTTATTTGATTGTATTGAGATGGTAGTCTTTAGTTATTATTTTTGGATAGGCGAAGTTTAGTGGCCACTAGAACGATTTCTTTATTTGGGTCTTTTTTGGCTATCTGGCTATTTCTACTTGTTCATTTAAAATATGTAACATCTAGAAGTTTAAAAAAAAATTATCACTCAAGTTTGATATTATTATGACAAATTACAAAAGAAGTTGCATTCATTTGACTATTTCCTCTTATAGATAAAAAGAATATTAAATATATGAAACTTACTTTGCCTTGGATAACAAAAATTACATCATTCAAATAAAAAATGTCCACATCCGAGTTGTGGCACATGATGCTTGGACACATAAAACACAAGTCAATGGAAGCAATGTGCAAGGAGAAGTTTTGGTCTCTGCCTTCCAAGATCCGTGGTGAAGGAGGAGAAGGTTTGTGAATGACAAAAGCACATGATTACCTTTATCTAGCTCCCTCACAAAGTCTTCTCATCCCCTTCAGTTGATTCATTTTGATGTACATTTTGCTGGTACAAGAAGCATTGGAGGTTCTACAATGTTACTTTCATAGAAATTGCTAACAATTATATTGGCAAAGATATGGACGTTGAGATCAATGAGGAGCTAAATTTGAGAGCTTTAATTATTTTAAGGAGAGCCACAAGAGCAAGAGTAGAGCTATCAATGCTCATTTTTGTGGACAAGGAAAGTCAAGTAGGAGAGGAGGGTACATTTTGTACTATTAAGGATCTATCATGCAATATACATTAGCTAATTCACATGTTAAGCATCAATCAAAGTCACACAAATAGGTGAAAGAGAGAGCACACACTAGTCCAAGAAACACTTAGAGAACTATATTATAAAGATATAAAAAAAACACAGTACATATATACTTTTGAGATCAAATCCTAGCTTTGGTAGGAGATTTGGGAGAGAAACACTTCAACCTCTCATTTGTGAAGTTTTTTCTCCTTATAAATTTTTTTCAGTCTTTTCATTCTAAAGTTTCGCCAGAATCACTCTTTAAAAAAAAAAAGCCTAAACCTAACCCTCTCCTACGCACCCTGCACCCCTCCTCCTCATGACTCCACGTGCCCAACACTTTTTTCCCCCGTCTTCTCGCGCTTTCTCTTTTGAATCACCCCATTTCTTTGATCACACCCAACTGCCAGACTCGACGGTATATCCAACAGTACACCCGATAGTATAACTGACAGTACACCCGACGACCTTACATTCAACTCCTGACCTAAAATCTATATAAATACGTCGGCTGACCGTGTCATTTTCGCTTGGAGATTTTCGAGCACGTCCACATTCGATTCTAGCAATTTTTAGTACAAATGACTTCAAATCGTCCAATCTTGATTCTTCCTATTGGGCCATCTTGATGAGCATGCCAGTGCACCCCTGTGCTCATGGAAGATTTTATTTTTTACGGTTCCTCTAAATTTTTATGAGCACATGCCTCATCCATCCTGGTAATCACATAAAACGAAATTGCCATCAAATTTCAGGAGCTTTACGGTTTTTCTTTTCTTCTACGATCCAATGTTACAAGAAACCCATTTTTTTTTTCATGAGGCCTATTTGTAAGTTAGTTCAATTACATTTGTATTGTCCATTTCCTTCGTATACCTATATTTTTCTAATTTGACCTCGGATTTCGACGCTGTAAAAAGTGATCATTACGTCAACCTTACATGATAACAATGGTATAAAAAACCAAAACCGATCAGTGAAACAGAGTTGACATTTGCCAAAAGCTACTGGTGTTCTCTATATCTTGCAGGTTACATTCTTCGAGGACTAGCAAATTTGTAGGTTACATGCAAATTTGTGATTTTACTAGTGAAATTTATAAGGACATTGATAATGAATATATGTCTGATTATGAAGATCAATGGGATGGAAATGATTATGAGTACGATAACCAAAGTGACTGGTATGATGATGGTAGTGATGATTGTCAACAAAATGAGGAGGAATGTGATGATGGTGGCGATTGTCAACAGGACAATCAGCAATGTGATGAAACAAACGAGCATGAACATTATTCTGATGGGGATCACGTTTGTCAACTACAATAATCAAGAATATCAGATTGGTGATGTAGATGAATATAACGATGGCCCAGATGAAAACGAGTATAGTGTTGTTGGTTATGAAAAAAAATCCTATAGGTCACAACACGTACAACAGAGAAAAATATTGTCAAGGGACAGAATTGCATTCCAATCACTACATCGGTGATGATGGAGATACAATGATGATAACGAGGCTAGTTTCAAACAATAAGAAGTTGAAGAAAATAATTCTGAATACTAGTCTTCTCTTTGTACAATGGTATTCAACGGTACATCCATGCAAACAAAAGACACTTGCTCCATTAGAGGAGTTCTAAATCCAAAAAAGACCCTTTGTAAAGATTCTTTTTATATTTTTTCTCTATTTTTTCTTACACATGGACCAATCAAAGCACTCAAATTTGAAATCTATGTAACGTGACTTTTTGAGTCCACATTTTGATTCCACACTAAAAATGGCATAACTTTTTAGTGGTAAGTCCGAATTTAGCGTAGTTTGGCGCATTGGAAAGCACTCGACAAGGGCTTTTGAATGATATGTTAGATCACATACTTCTGAGCTACGCTTAAAAAGTTATGGCAAGTCAAAAGTATTAGTGTTATAATATTTTAATAATATAAACTACATCTTGCACAAATTCTTAAAGGGTCTTTTTGGAGCTCAAAACTCCTCTAATGTATGGCTCTTAAGCCAATTGCTAGCACCACTGAGTTACAGACATGAGACAATATCAATTATGGGAGCATAGTGACTAGTCCTAGTTCCTATTACAATGGTGTGAGCAGTTCGTCAAACATCAATCAACATCAACATATCAATATTCAACGATATCCTGACAATGTTCCTCTTGAGAACATAACAACCTTTGATGGAGAAATGAGTTCTTTACATATTGACGATTGGTTATCTATCGTGGATGAAAATCTTCAGCTACATTCAATCTTTGAAAACGGAAAAATTACAATGGCAATATCTTAATATTTCCGAGGAAAAGCCTATGATTGGTGGCAAGAAGTATTACGTCATCCAAAGTATGAACCCAAGTCATGGGACGGTTTCAAGGAGTTTTCTGTAGAAGCATTCATAGATTATTATATGGACTCTTGGTATATGTCGGAACAAACTAGTTCAGTGAAGGCGTATAATACGAGATTTCGTTTGATAGCATCTACACTGAAATGGCTTAATGAAGAGTTACCCATCCAACACTATGTATGTAGTCTTCAAGATCACATTCGTCAACATTTGGATAAAGTACTTCAAGTAAATCCAACTTTGACAAATGTGATGCAAAAGACATTGATTCAAGATCTTAGGATAAGACAACAAAAGATGCAACTACGGATCAAATTGGAGTCTCAACAGGAAGAAATTTCTACACCATTGTGTTCAACTCTTTATCAGCAAAACTCTCCAGAACTGTCAACATGCAAACTCCAAGCTTCCCGAAGCGATGGTTTGAACAAAATTATTTCAGAGAAAAACTCTTCAACATATGAAGGATCGAAAGAAATCAAGGAATTGTAGCATGCGTCTCTTGATCATCCAATCATGTTCCAACATCAACAACAGATGGCTTGTGACATATCTTTCGAGATGCAATACAACTACTAACTATCAGTGTGTACATAATAATATCTCCTTTGAGGATCAAACTGATGAAAATCCTTGTTTCCAACAGAACAAAAAGGAGTTGTTTAGATTCCAACATAATAAGACTCTCTTTGAATTGAATGATGAGTTGGAAATGACTAGAATGGGTTCAAATATGGAAAATGAATCACTTGATTTGGGCATTATCATCTTGGTTTATCAGGGACTGTACCCAAGACTTCACTCACAGAGAAAATCAATGGATCTATGGCCATCCATCTTTAGTGAAACAATGCTACCAATCTTGCTCAAACTGATTCGGCAAGAAAACTTGAGTGCTCAATCAAGTAACTTGGATGAAATCATTGCTTTAATCAATGCTTTGGAGTTACAAAAGGATACCATTATTCTACATCAGGGAGCAATGCATAAGGCAACAACATCAGATGCAGGGACAAAAAAAGATGCATCACGAAATTGGATAGCGTATCCAATCAAGGGAGATATTGAGGAAGAAGACTATCAAATGTCCATTGCTTGAATCTTGTCAACCCATGCAAAACTAATGCAACTTGAGGCTTTCCTATGTTATCAATCTCTTCTTCAGTGATCTTATCAGATCTATGGGATTAGTTTGTAGATCAAAGGTTTTTCCAAAGAAGTTCCACTACAACCTTGTTCTACAACAATAAGCTGGAAGCTGAACCTGAGGAAGTGAAATCTGATGAACAAAAGATAGCCATTTATGAGAATAATACATGGAAAGATGTTTTTTATTTAAGGTGGCCAAATATTTCTCGACTTCCGCCAAAGGATTTACGAAACATGGCACTCAACAAAGGACTACATGACCTTCATTTATGAGGGTAAAAATGCTTAAAGTAGGGAAAGTGTCATGTGCCGCATGTAATAAGCCCATGAGCTTACTAATGAATCGCCAAATATAGCCATGGAGCTAAATCAAATTAGAACTAGCAAATAGGATAGTTAATAAAGTGGCTCGAACAACCTCGCTATATTGTGAATAGCGTTATCATCTTAAGGAGGTCATTCATGTGATGCCATGAGATTGTTAAATATTGAATATCAATCTAAAAATGGCATGATATACTCGAAAATGAAGATATGTGCTGAATAAATATAAATCATGAAGAGGCCCAAGTCATTTTTTGAGAATATATCTTCTAGGTACTTGCCTTGTATTTAAAGGCAAGACCTCCACCTCAATCAGCCGGAGTGTAGTATTGATGTACTACTCTGATAACATCTCACCTGTAGAACGCATTCCATTTGATTTGATAGAGGCTAGACTGTTGTTTTGAAATTATTAACACTACACATCCCAAACACAAGTAATACTGGTTATTTTTTAATGTCTGTTGAAACCAAAACAACGCTCAAAACCATTTCACTCAAAACAACTCATAAATTGTACCAAATACATAACTTTATAATGTTGTCCTCTATGGGAATGACATTATTTACTACAAAATCTATATTAAACCTTGTTGGTATAGTACGACATATACCAATGTTTGGCGCCGTTGTCGGGGATAGCTTTGGAAAGTTATAAGAAAACTAACACATCCATCTCCATCTCCATCTCCAGTGTATGTCATATAGAGAATCCCGATTAGAACAATACCGTAAGCTTAGAGAGGAATTTTACAAAGACAGAGTGAGAGCGCGAGTCGAAGAAATCTCGACAAAATCACTTGAACGTTCTGGCATGCATGATTGACTGATTATGGTCGTTTATGCATGTGCTTCAGTGGAAGAGTGACAATCTTGAGTGTCCTCTGACAGACAGGACAATACTACAATGTCTGAATCATCTTTCTGCTTGTTATGGGCATTGTAATAACAAGAAAACATCTAATAAATGCCCAATGAGCCTGGTAATAGGCAGAAATTGTTCTGAAACAAGAAGAAATAACAAGAGAAGCCAACAAATCCTCTGGAACAGGGGATTTGTAAACATTTGGCCTGTTGCCGCTTGCCCACATTTTGAAACGATCAATGCTGCAACACTACCCCTGATCAGATCCATCCAAGAAACGTGGCACATTCCAAGATCTGTTCAGAGCTTAGAACCACCTGCAACCACCCTCCACACATCCTACACACAATCTCAAATCATTCTACATCATCCTCTACCCACAGTTTACCCATCATCTGCACACCCCTCCGTCACCATCTCAACTGAACACCTTCTCTCCCATCTCAAACGAGCTCCTCTGTCTCAACCGACAGCTTCATTCCCATACCAGCCGATTTACCCTACGTTACCACTTCGGCCGATGCAGGTGCCTAACACAAAAAACAATTTTTTTTTTTTGAAAACTCGACCAAGTCACCAAGCGCTCAACTCTCAACCAAGCCAGAGAGCTCTGAAATTTCTACCGAAGCCATTCAGTCAGATCTCGATCGAGGGATTTCAGTCCCATCTCAACCGAGGGATTTCAGCCTCATCTCAACCGAAGGATTGCAGTCAGATCTCAGTCGAGGGATTTAAGTCCCATCTCAATCGAAGGATTGCAGTCAGATCTCGATCGACGCATTTCAGTCAGATCTCAACCGACGGACTTCAGTCAGCAGATCTCAACCAAATCGCATTTTCGAATCTCAACCGACACGTTTGCTTGCAATCTCAACCGACAAGCTTGCTTGCAATCTCAACCAATGCGTTCACTTGAAATATCGACCGGATCGTCTCAAATAAAATCTCGATCGGATCAGAGTCATCACATCACGACTAGCTTCAAACTTCAGAAAATCTCAACTAGATAACGTTGTGAAGTCTCGATCGACTCAATCATTCCGTTCTCATCCAAGTTGTTACGTTGCCATCTCGACCGAGTCAAAAAGCTCTCAATTCTCGCCCGTGTCCGCACCTCCAATCTCGACCGGGCCATTGTTTTCAACTCTCAGCCGCGCCACTCCATTACGCTCTCGACCGAGGCTAAGGATTCCATCAGGTTTCAATACCATCTCGACCGACTGTTATTCATTCCAAATCTCCAACGGGTATCCATTGCATCTAACCTCACAACCAAGCAGTTGCTCAGACTTTCACCTCATCAACACGGATTTTAATCCACTTTTTCAATTCTCAACTAGACCATCAATAGCCTTCGGCTTTTTTGCCAAAAACCTTCGAGTTTTTTGCCAAAACCTTCATCCTTTTTTTTTAGTGCCCTCCGACTTTTTCCATTTTTTTCCATCACCCTCACAATTTTTGCTTTTTTCCACTACCCAAGACCTTCGCTTTCCTCGCTTTTTCAACTGCCCTAGACTGCTGCATTTTTTGTTTTGTGAAAACCTTCGCATTCCTCACCTTTTCTAAACCTTCGCATTTTTTCGCCTTGCCAAAAGCTTTGCATTTTTTGCCTTTGTTCCATAGCACTCAAACCTTCGCTTTTTCATGTTTTAGCGTTACCCTCGACCTTCGCATTTTTGTCTTTTTTACCTTCGAATTTTTCGCTTTTCTTAGACATTCAGGTTTTTCAGTTTTTTACTTTCTTTTTGCCATAATCCTGACCTGCGCCCTTTTTGCATTTTTCCAGTCCACAACAAGAGATATACACAAACTGCCAGGACATCACATATATATCATCACTCAAATTATTTCGCTTTTCTACCTTCGATTTTTCGCTTGTCTACCTCTGCATTTTTACCTTCACATTTTTACCTTCGCTTTTTTCACAACCCTACATTCTTCGCTTTTCGGTTTTTCGCTTTTCTGCAAACCTGTCGCATTTTTTGTTTTTCTTATTTTCGCCTAAACCCTAAACCTTAGCATTTTTGGCTTTTTTCCATAGTCTTAAAAGGTTGGCTTTTACATTTTTTACCGTTACTCTCGACCTTCGCATTTTTCTGGTTTTTAGACCTGATTTTTCGGTTGTAGCTCGTTTTTTTACTCACATTATTTCGCTTTTTCACCTTCGCAAATTTTGCTTGTTTACCTGTTGCATTTTTCGCTTTTGCAAGAAGTTCGGGTTTTTCAATTTTAGCTTCGCGTTTCTACCTTCACAGTTACCCTAAAATCGTCAGGTTTCTCATTTTTCATATTTTTCTAGATTTTCGTTTTTCGATTTTTCGCTTTTTGTAACCTTCGAGTTTTTGGTTTAAGCTTCTGTTTTTTACCTTTGAGTTGAGTGCCCTACTGTTTTGCGGCCAACTTCAAGCCTCTGTACTCACATTTCTGATTATATTTGAGTGCATTTTTGTGTCTATATTTTTGTTTCCTTTGCGCATCACAATATTCATTTTCATCTTGAATTCATAGCTGGTAATTGACGCACTACCGTTCTATCTCCATCTGCTCACCACTTATGCTGCTCACCATGTTTCCATCAAAACCCTACAAGCACTCCAAGTGTACCGAGATCAACATAAGAGTCATGATGCCATGCTCACAACAAAAGATACCGAACTTGCAACCCTATGCTTTTTGACTTGTTATACCTTTGCATTTTTCGCTTTCTTACCATAGCATTAAACTGTCACATTTTTCTTTTTTCCAAACACTCATTTTTCGGCTTTTGTCCATAGCCCTAAAATTTTTACTTTTTGCTCTTTTACCGTTACACTTGACTATTGCATTTTTCGCATTTTTTAGACCTTCTAGTTTTTCGTTTTTGTAGACTTTCTCTTTTTTCGCATTTCTCATTTTTCACCCTTACCCTGAATTGTCGCATTTCTCCTTTTTCACCTTAACCGTACATTGTCGCACTTTTCGTTTTTTACCGTAATCCTACACTGACATTTTTCATTTTTTCACCCTAATCGTACATTGTCGCACATTTCATTTTTTATCGTAACCCTACATTGATTTTTTCACCCTAATCCTAACTTGTCATATTTTCGGTTTTTACCCTAACACCAAATTGTCCCATTTTTTGTTATTTACCCTAACACTACACTGTTGCATTTTTCGCTTTTTCCAACCTTAAATCGTCGCTTTTGTCACTTTTTTCACCACCCTAAACCTTCGTATTTTTTGTTTTTTATCTACACCTTCGGCTTTTTCGCTTTTTGTTATTTGTGTCATATTTTTCGTTTTTCAAAAATTTCTAATCTTCAAAATTTTCAGAATTCTCTGAATTTTTGTTTCTCTTTTTCGGGATTTTTCACACATTTTCAAGATTTTTTTCAAAACTCACAATTAAAAAAAAAATCAAAAAATCCTAAACAAACAAAAAACACTAAAAACCCATCCAAAAAACAAACTACATGACAGTACACAATGGACCCCCATACTGATCATGAAATCTCAGAAGATTATTTATACGAAATAAGGTCCCCTATAGCTAAACAAATCAGACGTCATAGGTTCTATGGAATGCGGTCCCACACACACGAGCCATCCACAAACCCATTCAAGTTACAAGAACCTGATAGAGCTGAGTCTTCACGAGCACAAGCCCATGTTCATGGTATTGAAGCTTCACATGCCAGAACACACCTGAATGGGGCTTCTACCACTCACGGAGCTCATCTTGAGAAGAGAACACCCAAGCTAGATCTACCCAAGTTTGACGGTAGTTCGGACCCTCAAAGTTTTTTGCAAATCTTTGAGAATGCATGTGATATGTATGGCGAAACATCTCCCGATGCTATTGTCCAACTGTTTTCGATGACCATGATCTCTAACGCACGTGATTGGTTTTCTAACCTTGATCGTGAAGATAAGACAGACTGGTCAATTTCAAAAGAGTCATTTATCAAGCGCTTTAAGCCCTTTCGCTTGATAGAGAGTCCTTTTGTCAAATTCAGTAACATCAAGATGACAAAAGATGAACGCATACGAGACTATATCGAGCGTTTCAAATGCCTCAAAAGTCAAGTACAAGAACAGCCCTCTGAACAGATGCTCATTTGTTCAATCTTTAGTCCAGTCGCATGTTCAACGTGTTTCAACTACGTGTTCCACACGCCGATCAAATCTTGAGCATAAACAGTTACCAGCAACAACATCCCCACCAACAGATTTTGGGGAGGGGAGGAGAGAGTGGATATGCAGGCATCCATTAGAGCAGCCACATTGCTTGCAACACCATCAACAAGATCGACAGCCAAGGTCACGAACCAAAGAGGATAACGACAAGGCTAAGAAGATAGTTAGGCAAATCAGAGTGGCTCAATCAAAAGAAGTATCCCAGTCACGATGAAGATCCTTCAGAAAAGGGAAGCACAAGCATTGGAAAATCAGTCTCCTTCTTCAACCAGCCTCTTGCCATATTTCTGCACCCATTCTCATGCCTATCGCCCACACCATCTACCGATGTCACCACCACCACCACCCTTCCTTCCATCTGTTTGTTTATCATTAGTTCACTGTTCTTCTGAGAAACTCTCAGTTTTTTATAGTCTTACCGAAGTGGCTAAAAGATCATTGCAAGTGTCTTGCGGAGACCAACTACCACCTACATTAGTTGGTCAGCCGAAAAAATCAAAGAAGCAAGCAAAACATCTAGAAGAAATAAAGAGAAAGATACAAGAAGTTGAGGAGGAAAGGACAAAACCTAAGCAACAGTTGAGTCAGATCGATCTTGATCAAAAGAAACTCTTTGGAGCAATGATAGTTGGATCCCCTCTTATGAAGCCCGAAGAAATCCGAAAGTAATGAATCAAAAGAAAGAGCTGCAGAAAAAAAAAAAAGATGAAGACAACCGTGAACCTGCAAAATAAAACGAGCTCCTCACCCAGCAAGTGGTGGTCAAAGCTCGACATTGCAAGGGTCCAAGGCTGCAACTGTAGAACTGTCAGTTCCTTCACCTTGCCACCAAGCCTTTATCATGTTTCCTTGTCGTTACCAAACCGTCCATCCAAACTTGTTCCTACCACCAATATGATGATGAGTCCATCCCCTTGAGTATGATAATCGAAGTTTGTGAACCTGCAGATCGAAGGTTTTCCTTAAGATTGGAACTTCAACTGAAAGAGGAACTGCATAAATGCCTAGAAGCGAAATGGAGGATACAGACTTCCCAGAAGTTAGTACCTGCCAAGAAACCAGAGATGAAACTATCAATGGCAGATACAAGTGATAAGAGAAAAGACAAAAAAAAGAAAGCACTCATGCATGCAAGATTGTCAAGCTGCTGGGAGCTCTCCAATTTTGAGAATGTCAACCACTTGCAGCAATACCAGACATTATGGTTAAATTGGGACAAGTTGCAAAAGTAGTTTTTGATAAAGACTGGCATAATAAACAATTGGTCTTAACCTTGCGTGTGAAGAATCCCCATTTCATTGGACCAACATCCCTTTCAAATGTGTTTTGTAAGTATAAAATAAAGGGTCGCATTCTAATTGGCCCATCTTAATCCTTGTCGTACCATTGGTCCATTTTTTAAAACTTGCCCATCGATATCGCAACCCAGCATGCCAAGCAAGGTCTCTGAGTCCAAAAAATGGGCTTGAGTTGCCCATAGATGGCATGGGTCCCATCAATGCTTGGGAAACATCGTTTGGGTTTCCCTCAAATTTCTCGCATTTTCCAGAAGTTGTTGGTCTTTTAAAATTTTGCTTTTTGAATCTCAAAGCATCTCAAGTTGCTTGCCGACAAAATATTAAAATTTTACATTAATAAATTATTTTATCAATTTAATCAAGCTATGTATGGATCTACTAGTACCTATTTTACAATACACTTATTTTCTATATTTGAAAAACAAAAAATTTATGCATTTTAAAAAAGTTGTGGATTCACTAAAAGTCAACTTCCTATAAGTATTTTAAGAAATTGATTTTTAAAAACGTATGTTGGTTCCATTCCAATACTTTGCCACCTTTCTCGAACACTGGGTCCCATGACACCTCATTTGCCACATGGTGATAACTCAATGTAAATCCAAAACGAGAGGAGACCCATCGTTTTTCCGTGGACCGTATCTAAGAACTCCATTCGAGACTGAGGACTTGTGAAAAGTGTAGTCTGAAACCACCCAAGGGTCTTCTACCTCGACGAGAGTATCAAGATGGGATGGTAGAGTGAGAAGATCTATGATGTCCTTCTATTGTGAATCTATGTTGTACATCTCTCCATCTTCTTGTCCAAATATCTTTGACCCTTGAGTCTTCCTCCACACAAGAACCTCCCACACTTATAAGTTATACTATATACTACCTTCCTCTTCTTCATTTGCTCTTTCATTTTAGGATCTAGGGACGCATGTGAGAGTCAAAGCATTCTGGACGGTCATCGGGGTTTTTGTCTACCACAAATTTGAGACTTTACTTCTCATT